>OX411752.1:24015408-24487908 GCA_948252205.1 Orthosia incerta
ACTTTCTTTAATTTTTGAGAAAAGCATTATACAAGCCTCAACCAGTAAGAAAGCCATCCTGGTCTCGTATATAACCGGACCTCACCTGCGGTTCGGTCCGGTTAACACATACTTGGACAGGAAGGCTTATTTACTGGATTCTGCAGTAATGTGCTAATCGTACCATTCTTCACTATATTATATTACAAATGTATTTAATTTTTTTTAAAGAAGTCGGTTGTATTTTTTTGGCATAAGATTTTTTTTTTCACTTTTTGGTTGTGGTACATAATAGGCAAGTTATATAGGCAAGTTCTATAGTATCTATAATACCAGACTAGACTACCCTAATATCATGAAACTTGAACATAACTGGTGAAATGAAATTGTACTAAGGTTTACAAACCTGCGTACCCTTTTAGAGCGTATTGGCGGGATGTTATTTTATGAATTGGTATAAACAATAAACAGATATGTTACTGCAGCAATTCCGAGAGATTTTCTGTCATTTATTGATGAGTTATGTTGTATAACTCCGAAGTTCTTTATCAGATCTTCACCAAATTTAGAACGGACCAATTTAAACACATACTCTTTAAAAAAAATAACTTATAAAGTCGGTCCACAATTGACAGAGAAATCAGTAAACATAAAGAAAACACGAATAAAATCGAACATAGAACCTCCTCCTTTTTGAAGACTCATTTAAAAAAAACTATCAGCGCGCTTGCAACCGCTCAACCCAAACATCTTACCAAAATGTTGATACCTGAAAATCTACCACGAAATTCATAGATTTACACTTTGAAGATACGCCCTGAGATATTACAGCAGGCTAAAAGCGTAAATCATCGCCAATCTTTTGTTTACGACCGAGATAACCACCCGCAGTGCAACGCTCGCGACGCCCGCCGCCATTTTAGTTTTATCAAGCGAATTGGTTTATGTTCTCATGTTGTGTGTGGTGTATATTATGATTAAATTATTTTAAGCTTTTGAGAGGAAAATTTAAGCTGAATTTTCATAATATTTTCTTGTGTTTAGGTATTGAAAGAGCTTTTGGAAGTGTCTTTTCTTTCTAGATTTCATCGTTGCCTCCACGCTATTCTGGTTGTCAACTGCTGGTCTAATCAAACACTGTGAATTCTGGCTTTCAGAAGTTCCAGGCTTGTCTGGTACAGTTTACCGAGCCCTAACATCACATCATCAGCCTATTATTGTTCCCACTGCTGGGACACAGGCCTCCTCTCTGTGAGAGGGAATGGGCCGTTATCCACCACGCGGGCTCAGTGCGGGTTGGTGGATGTCACATGTCTTCGAATTTTTGGTTCTAGGACATGCTGGTTTCCTCACGATGTTTTCCTTCACCGTTTTGAGAGCAGTGGTGATGAAATAATTTACAGAAAGTAAAGCGCCTGCCTGGGCTCGAAACCACGACCTGTAAGTCGCCAACTTGTAAGTCGCGGCCGATACCACTGGGCCACCACTGCTCTTACCGAGCCCTATTTAGATTAATTTACAAAAATTATAATAATACCTAGGAGTTTTGATTAGTCATTGTTAATTGAGCAATGGGTTTCTTACAACCAAATGTGATCAAAAATTCACTAGTCTAATTTTATAGTGGTTGGGCTTTTAAAACTTAACCATCCTGCTTACCATTTCTGGTCCAGATACCACACCACATGAGAAGCACCAGCTTTCAAATAAAAAAAGAGTCATCAAAATCGGTTCATAATGAGCGAAGTAATCGCCTAACAAACATACAATCAAATTGAAAACCTCCTCCTTTTTTGAAATTGGTTGAAAATTCTCTTTATTTATCTGTAAGCTAAAATGTATTTTGTCCATAATTTATTAACTCGATGTGCTCCGGCTTAAACTTGTTTATTGCGGATTTGATTTGACGACCCGAATGCTCCGCTTCCGCCATTTTAGCTCAAGGTCGCCCGTCGATTTTGTGCCAAGACTTATTTGAGTTTGGTCTAGAAGATAGTCTGCTTGTATTTTTTTTTGCCAATACAAACATTCATAAAGCAATGTGTCTGGTTAGTTGTAACTTGTAAATTATATTTTTTTTATTTCATAATGGACCCTCTTTTAACGCCTGAAGAAAATCAATCTGTGATTGTTTCTTGCATAATCCGCCTATAATGTTGTCACTGCTGGGAAACAGGCCTCCTCTGTTTGTGTGAGTGTGATTAACAGAAAATACGTAAAAAAGCCATTCGTGAAACTGATCTTTCTCATGTGCTTGATTCCGGAATGAGATTTTGATGACAAAATAGCCTTAAGGTTACACTAGTCAACGGCACGAACTATTTTGTGCGCGGGGTTAAAATGCATTTTATATCAACCGACAACATGTGCGGAAGAGATTGATGCTGTGATGAGCAGTAGGAAGCTAGTTCGCGTACGAATACACACTTTTGCAAATTTGTAGCGAAATGGATAATGATTTAGGACGAAACCGAGCGCGCTAAATTTTATAAACAGACCTTTGGCAGTCTAGGTTTCATGAAAAAACTACTAAATCTATCTGTTCAAAATAAAATTATTTGCATTGTTGATATACTAATCTATCCCTGTATGGAGGCCGTTTTGCAATTTTCCGTCTTCTTATGGTATTTATTCGCGCCCAAAAATGCGTTAAAATTTGTGTCGAAATGTGGAACTTTCGACGCTCATAACTTTCAAATGTTTTCTTTTTTTACTTTTTTCCTTCCATACAGGGCTAGATAATGATGAGACAAATTGATATCACTTTTTATTTTGAACGTACATTGTCAAACAGTGGAATAATCCCTAAACTATGTTTGTACGGAAGAATTTTCGACTAGTGTACCCTTAAGCAAAGGTTTATCAAAATTTTTGACTTTGCCGCTTTCTTAATTAAAGATTCATGTTTACAAAACATGAATCTTTAATTAAGAAAGCGGTATCCGCTACTAATGGTCACAAATCTTAAGAATCTGAACCACACATTTCTTTCCGAATCCAATTGATCAATGCAATATACAGGATATAGTTACTAAGCAGCTAGATAAACCATCCGGGAGGATACAGCATCTTAATTCAGTGATTTTACATAACTTTTAAACAAAAAGATAGCATAAATATTTATGGAAGCACCTAAAACTGTTTTAATTTATTCCAAAACGTTCGAAAGTTACTGCTGATCCGAGGAAATAAAGCGAATGAAATCTAAAACCTAATTTCGTTAATTGGCTCTCGGATTCCGTCGCTAATCTATGAACACTTAGACACTCATTTACGAATTTATTGTGTAGACAGTTATTTTCGACTAGGCCACGAATCTACACTGCTTTTGTTTATGAGGACTAAAACCTTTTCCATGGGTTCATATTAAAACAGGTCACTTCCTTAGTTAATTACTCAGAATTTTAATATAGACGTTGTTTATACTGAAATTTACCTACTCTGTAAATTTTTAAAGTAGATATAAATTTTTACTATATCTATGAATTTGAAATGTTGTGTACGAAAATTTAGCAAAGCAAAATGAAAATATACTGTGTAATAATGCTTTAACCTTTTACTAGCCCCATCATGTCCTGGTTCCTATGCAGGACATTACAAGGTGACTTTTAATTAATTGGCAATCTTTCAGTCAATCTTTATGAATATGAACAACTTTTTCTATGAAAACAGCTATTTTCTACATTATGTCGACACTTAACAGCATAACTTCACTTCACTTCATACAGACGTTCCCTATATAAACAGTGCGAGCGATGTACGTCTATATAGCTCAATTTGTTTTGTTTTTGTAGTGTTCTAGATAAAGGTCTACTAGACACACTTTTTATTTTTACTTTGTCTCAAATATTCATTGTATCAATGTCATGCATACCTATTATTTGCATGGTTACTGAAATGCCGATTTTATATATTATTTTATTTGAATTGTAAGTGACAGTGCTGTTGGTGTGCTTATTATACTGAAATAAATAAATATATTTTTTAATACGTCAACAGCCAGACACCATTCTTAGGCAACACAAATACTACGAAGCAAATCAAACTTTCCTTTCGGAAGTCGGTGTATTGGGTATCTATATTTTCTAGTTTTGAAAATACCAAAATCGCTATATGTATGCCTATGATATTTGAGGAGTTCCCTCGTTTTCTCTAAGACCCATCATTAGATCCTTTTCGCGACAACGTAAGTCACGATAGTAAACTTTCGCAGTAACGTACATCGCGGTAATGAACTTCGCAACAATGGGGTACACCCACTGACTGCCGAAAAGAAAGATATTTTGCGTTCCGTAGTGTTTTGTTTTGGCAGTCGGTTTAATTTTTTTGATATAAAGTTTCACTTTTCTCTTATTAATTTCTTATAAAATTTAAATGGGACAACATGAGAAGCACCAGCTATCAAATAAAAAAAGAATCATCAAAATTGGTTCACCTAGTTAGAAGTTTTGAGGTAACACACATAAAAAAAGTCGAATTGAGAACCTCCTCCGTATTGAAGTCGGTTAAAAATCGCCAAAGATCCAATATTAGTAACCATGTCTGTACAGCCGTAAAACATACCTATGTCCTTTAAAGCAACGACCTTTTTCAATCTTCTAAACCCGAGTCTAGGTGAACTACACCTGAGCACTGTCAACTCATTTCCTTTGTTAAACTTCGACAAAGTAGATAAACTTGTTTGTAAATACACAAACAGAGAAATTGGATTGCGTTTGTGCTAAGTTTTCTTTTCAATACTTTGTACTTTGTCTATTACTCAGTTTTCACTCGATACTCAGTATCATGAAATTGTTATTTTGTTTTGAAAAACATTGACAGGTATTGTTTTATTCACAAACGTTATTTGATATGTTCTAAATAAACAGCAGTGTTACTGACATTTTGAAATGACAGCGACATGCATAATTTTGTGCATTTAAGAATTTGAAGTTTTTTATATAAATAATAGAAGAATTTCAGTAACTTTTGATGATCGCCGCATAAAAACTCCACTTAATTTTAATAGACCCATTCCGAACACAATCTCACAGAAAAACAGAAAACTTTATACAAAGCGAGCGGGAACGCGTCCAATAACATCATTGTCACACTCAATACCAGTGCACAAACAGACACAAACACACACACAGATACCTTTACATCGAACATACGAAAGTCGCCTTTGTGCATCGTCCACAATTCCGTGCGGTTAAGTGCAAAATATTTGTTCTGGCACCCAAGAACGGGGATTCAATGTGGTAAAATAAATTGTAGACCTTTTGTGTGTGGGCTAAATCTATTGCCCCGATGTGTACACGTTTTTCACACCTATTCCTTATTAGTTAGAAAGAAACTACAAGTGATGATTCTTGATGTATGGCCACTTCTTTGCTCACAGTGTAATTTGCTGCTGTGTTTGGATCCTTTAGCTATAAAAGTCAAAGAGTAAAAATTATGTCATGATTTTATTGTTTCGAGTTGGCAAACTTTCTGACTCTCTCTCTCTCTTCTTATTGTATGGATCGCCGTCCCAATGGACTAAGAGAGTGAGTTTATAAATTCCCAAAAAGCCCTGAAGAGACTTCAAGACATTTATATAGTTTGCATAAAAAAACGCCGAGCTCAGAACGAAAAACAAATTATTATTGACATGTACAAAGGGGTCATGGAATAGCAGAAAATCTTAATATCGCCATTCAGAGGAGTGACAAGAATGTGCAACGCCATCTTTGATTTTGGGGTGAACTAAATAACAAAACAAATTTCATATTTCTTTGAGGGAACAGAGAGAGAGACCTGTGTTGTGACCACACCACACACACTCTAGTGCGCTATATCCCGCACAGACCGTAATCGAAATAAGGTCTGGAGAAGTATTAGGTATTATTAAGTCATTTTATTATTTTTCCTCTTTATAACATTAATATAGATAGAACATAGTATAGATTAGCTTTAGAACTGAACGTGCTGCTAGCAAATGGTATAAAAATGTGTACAATGTTGATTCAGTCTAGAGTATTGCAATTTCTAGATACACTTCCAGAAAAAAACTCCAAAAATACGTTTTTTTATGTTGCATAAATAAATAAAAAGTGCTTGAAAATATAAATTCCGATAAAATTGACGAAATATTTACCAAAAAAAAATCAGGCCACCGTTTTTTATTTAAACGAATTATTGCCTTTAAATTCTCGATATTTAATAAAGGGTTATACGAAATAGGATTCCGGTGGTGGTCGTTGGTCGACCGAAATTTGGGGTCCAGTACTTTATTTTTTTAATATTTCTTGTAAAAACCCTTGTGTTTTATGTAAAGCTTGCTTGTCTTTCAATTGCTACTTTATAGAAATAAATTCTATTATAAAATTGAACGTATTGCATTTTTTGAGTTCTGTTTTTGTTTTCAATGTATTTCTCAATAAAAGAAAACATCTATTAATTACATCAAAATACCCACTTTTCCAGTACCTTCACAAAATAGTTTCTAACTGACTAGAGCGTTAATTTAACGAATTCCTTAAAACGCTTAGATACAAACTGAAAACGACTCGTCCCATTGTTAAATCCGAGATACACAAGAATTGTTATTTAGCTAAGAAAGGCCTTGATCTTGTGTAGAAGCTTTGATGGGATTCAATTAAGTCGAGATAGACTTGTTCTGGGTAATTTGATCTAGATGTAAAAGCTTAATCGAGTGAGATTCGTTCCTACACAGGCAGATAGTATGAAGGAGTTTAAAGAAAGAAAAGTAATATAAATTTATTATGCACAAACTTAGAACCCTACAGCAAGTTTCTGGACAAAAGAATCAAAAATTCGAAAAAAGAATAAAACAAAATACACGAAAAAAAGTGCCTCAGGGCTGCGTCAAATAGACCTATTTGACGCAGCCCTGAGGCACTTTTTCTCGTGTATTTTGTTAACTAGACCTAGTTAAATCCAGTTCAGAAAAATGCCCGACAACTAGTACATAGTTGATTGGTAGTTTTCAACTGAATCTAGCGTTAAGTGTACGCCGTACGGATATAAATTTATTGTACTTTAACAAACAGGACAATAAAAAACTATTCTAGTATTATATAGAGGAATAGTACATTATTGCAAAGGCCGGGAAATAGACAATTGCAGGTCGAGTATGAGTTTGAAGGCCGAGCCGTAGGCGAGGACTTCACTAATACGAGACAGGCAATTGCCATTTCCGCCGAGGCATATATAGTGCTTTTCTCAAAAGAATGCAGGGAAATAAAAAAGGAGTTAAATTTCCTTAATTTTTAAAATTAATGCCATTTTTAACATGAACTGTACAAATCGGCATGGAATAAATTGCCCATAATGTAAATGGCTTTTTAGTTTTAGAAATCTCATTAAAATACGCAAAAATACTGTTTCGGAGAAAATTTTCATTTTTTTATAGTTTTTCCAAATCATAAAATGTTCATATACCTACTTTCATGTATTTTCCTTTTGACTTCGCTGGAAGCAGGTTTTCCATTGCCAATTTGGCTTCTGATCTTAAATCTGATGGACCGTGAACCGTTGGAACTGATTTTAATTATTAAATTTATATTTATTAAATATTTAAATAACAAATCAAGACGAATTTTCAGCTTTGCCGCACATTTTTCTATTGCTTTCTATCTGTGCCGAAAGGCAAACGCATTTATGGTTATACAGCCACGTGAACGCAATTTGTACTAAGTATGCCAAGAATGATAAAAGAGATCCAATCAAAGAGTATCTAATAACCCCAGCACGCCGTTACATACAACATTGCTGGAGCGTTGAAATGTTCCAAATTCAAAAAACGCTCCAGCAATGGATTTGATTTTCATTGTCCGTAAATTCGGTACTTCGCGTGTTCTTTTTTCTAAAATAATGACAATATTTCCATGCATGTTTAAGAAAAATTGTTTTTATTTATAAACAAATCTTAGGAAATACTGATCCACTTGCGAGAATTCTTCCCCTACACAGAAACTTTACCATTATTGAGTGTTACAGGAAAAAAAACCGTAATAATGTACGGTTCCTGTTGAACCCTGTGGGAATTAAAACGAACGAATATAAGATGGAACGAAGAATTAACTACATGAGTGGAATTCCCTGTTGGAGTCTGTGTTTCCTGATAGCTACAGTCTAGGGGTCTTTAAGACTGAATAGGTTACTTCTAGGCAAGCCTGCTTCTCTGTCGATCACATCATCGCTTACCATTAGGCGCGATAGTGGTAAAAGGCAAGCCTATCGTAAAAAAAAACTACCGTGTATACATAAAATTTCAAATACAAGCGACAGTAATACCGAACAACCAGAAATAGTATTATACATAACCAACAAATAGAATTATAGTCAACATAACTTAACTTCCAACTCTAGTTCGTGCAGATAAACAAACGAAAAGCTTATATTTCTTCTACAATTAAAGTGCGAAAACTTTTACTCTCTATATTTGCTATTTCCAAAGACCTTACAACTCTTATTTTTCAATTTACGTAGTCGCCCATCGCAGTAAAACAAACCTTTAGATAGTAAACTTTCCCCACAAACTGATAAAGAATCTAATTTATACCTTTGCAGGGAACATTTCTAAGAGAACTTTTAGAGAAAAGATCGGACTCACTGTTGATTTTGCGAATGAATTATACTGATTACGTTGCAATATATAAAGTTGTTATCTTCGTTATTAATGTTGGCCAAATATTTTGGGCACCAGGTGTATTTATTTTATTGTTTTAATAAATAATTTTCGGGATCAGCATAATTACACCATTGTTGTTTGTTTTACTGAAAAGGAAATTTTGTAAGAATTCAATTTTTTTTTAAATACTTAAAAACCTACTTGAGATAAGTAATTTTTTTTTACTACTAACAAACTAATCTTACATGATATCACACCAGTTACACAAATCACTGTACCATAATGTTCGAAACGAAAACGTTTCGTTCCTTGTTTTTTTGTTGCAACACTTGTCAGCTCGCTGTTATTTTGAATTGACAGTTCTCGACTGAGCCTGGAGTTGACAGTTGACAGATGACTTGCAAAAACGTGTTTGCCGGAGAAAGACGTGAAGATTTGGCTGTGGGTTGGTTTTTTTTGTAAACTGATAGGTAACCAGTCAATCGTTCACCGGAATTGTGTGGATGGAGACACAATTCCGGTGAACGATTGACTGGTTACCTATCACCCCTTAATCCCATGTATGCTGTTTATATCTCAAGATTGGAATCTGTTCAGCGAAACTTTACAAGATACCTGCAGTACAAGTGTAGCACCCGCGATCATAATTATGAGTCGAGATGTAAAAGGTACCATTTACTTCCACTTAGGGAGAGAAGGAGTATATCAGATATCTCCTTACTCGTTAAGTTAGCGCAATCTTTCATCGATGCCCCGCAACTTCTGTCTAAGGTTAATTTGCGCGCCCCTACCAGATCTGCTAGAATACCCTTTCTTTTTCTTAACGTCCCCCGCTGCTGCACAAATTATAGACAGAATTCGTTCTTTATAAGATGCGCTAAGTCCTACAATAAATTGGTTGACTTTTCTGAATTTGACTTATTCACTACTAAGCCGCATGTATTCATTCGAATACTTACTAATCATTGGTTTGAATTGGTTCAATAACTGTTTTTTTTTTTTATTATTTTTTATTGCACCTCATGATGAGGTATTGCTGTGTTTGTGTGTTATTGTTTAAACATACCACCATTGTAATTCCTTTTTTTTTCTCTAACATGCTTGCTTTCATAGTAAATTAAATGCGAAAACATATAATTGGTTACTAGTTGGTTAATTTGATGTAAAATTTGTTAGTTGTTAATACTGTTTGTTTTCCGATTATAATAAAATAAAATAAAATAAAAATAAATTAAGTACCCCTGGTGTGGTATTGTGCTTCGCCCGGACATTGGTATTTGTGTATATTTCGCGCGCAGCGAGGTATTTTCGTGACGGGAACGTGTCTGCTGGCAGCCGGAGGCCGGCTCAGAACACGTTTGTTGTCCCTTCCACATTTATTATTTATATTTTCCCTCCAACTCACCGACCACACACACGAGATTGACCAGAAGACACCGAGAGAAGACCACCGCGGGAACAAACGTAAGTATTATTTGTAAGTTGTGCAGTTAGGTACCACTGTCCACGTGTCTGACGGGTACCAGTATCATAAAGAACAAACCCCTAGCCGACCGCTACCACGTACCGTGGTGTCGCGGGTATGATCCTGTTTGGATCCAAGAGTAGCAGCGTTGTTAAATGGGCCCCAGCGTTGCCTCTTGGCTGTGATCCGCAGGCCTGTACTAAACACATTACTACATTCTATACAACTTATGTGTAAATATTATATAATGTAGTAAATTTTTATTTATTGTATTGTACCTACACATAAGTTGTACCTCCCTAATAAAATATCAATTCATTTTATATCTAAAAAGCTTCTAAAAACAAAAGAACTCAGATCACAACACTACCTCAGACCAGTCGTATCTCCTAATTAGTAAGAACGTCAGGTAATTTCGCGTGAGCAATTAAAACTGAAAAAAGTGCCCGCTAATTATTCGCCATCCCACAATGCATTAAGGAAAAGAGGGATGAATAATTTTCGGGACAATTATAAATCTGCTCAGTCGCGCAAAACTAATTTATATTGTCAAGGAAGAAAATGTATGGACATTTTAAGAAAGTAGGGTGTCATTGTTTTGATTGAGATTTGGGAGGCCATAAAAAAGTCCGCAATTGGAGTTAATTAAGAGTAGAATAAATTAAAGTCGAAACTAGCTTCTGCCCGCGGTTTCGCCCGCGTTTAAAGTGTTTTATCATCCCAAGGGAATACAAACCTATGTCCTTTCCAGGGTCTCAAACTATCTCCATTTTAAATTTCATCTAAATCGGTTCAGTAGATCCAGAGATTACTACCCTAAAACCTCACAAACTCACAAAATTTACCTCTTTATATATATAATGTATATAGTTTACATAGTGTCGAAGTATAAATAAGCACCCACAATATTAATGGTATGTATTTAATTACTGCTGCCAGTAATCCCATTCTACTAATATTAAAAATAATATATGTAATGAAAGTATAATAAAAGCCGGTGTGTTTACTCGGGTTAATCAATGACGCTTCAATGACTAAATTAATAATTATGTCATAAATATGTTCTGCTGTTGGACATAATATGGTATTTTATACATGCAGTACTTTCACGTAGGCAAAGCAACTCTCAAGACTGCAAGATTCTTTTATACTCTATGTGGCTTTCGAATAGAACAGTTTCGTCGTTATATTGATAAACCATGAGCCGTGTTTCATCCAAATTCCTCCAGCCGTTGAAGTATGATTGATTTACAAACATCTCAACACTTTAACATTTTAAGGGGTTAGCTACACTAATAAACGGCAAACCAAGAGTTAAAACTCAATATTACATACTTATCTATTCGAAGAACTACTTTTAATCCCAAAATATTTCATATTCGCCAAGATATGACACGTTCTCCAAGGATATTTAGTATTCACTCTACCTGGTATTATGACGAGTCTTTATAGAGCTGTCTACACGCAGGAGTAAGCCTGGATATTAAATTCTACGCCAAGTTACGATACAGATCCTACAGATTTATTCGTGTGAGGAATCGGTTGCCGTCGTACAGGTTCCAATTTCTATTGGATACAGTTTAAACTAGTAACTTACTGAATTTGGAGTGAGTTGCTTGTGTGAGATTTTGGAAAAGTGATTTTGACCCATCTAAATTCCATCCATCCACCCATCTAATTGTTTGTATAAAAAAGATGATCTCTGAGAGTACTAAGCCGATTACGAAAATTATTTCACTACTGATACGAGCTACATCGTTGCTAAGTGCCACAGGCTACTTTCACAATTAACGATTGTTGAAATGGTTTCATTTGAGATCAATGTAATTTTTAGGGTTACGTACCCGAAGGGCCGTCACGCACGTGTCCATCCGTAAAAATTTTGATCCAAATATTTTTTTAACTTCCCTATGAACTTGATATTTGGTGATAATGTTTATTATTACGTATATTTTACTAAAAAATGGCAATAACACGCAACATGTACGTCACACAATTGGCCGACACATATTTTTTTAGAAACTGCATCAAAAAAGGCTTGTAAATTGATACGAGTATGATGAAGTATTGATAAACGTACGTTATTTTATTTAAAAAAAATGTTTCTTCGTTCCATTTCGATATTTGAATTCAAAAAGTTGAAACCGAATGGCTCGAAAGACAAAAAAGGCCGACTCTCACGACACAACAACTGCAAGTGACACTACATGTTGCAAGAGTAACAGACTGCGAGCATTCGTCCACCGAAGTAACTTATTTTCCCGTTTTAACTTGTGGGAAACCTTTTAAACTTTCTTAACTTCCTCACAGATCGAGGCGAATAAGAAAAACATAGTTAACACAATAGATATACTTTATTTCATTGAAGTTTTGAAATCCTATGGTGTTTTAATAAAAAAAAATCTACCACTTTGATAGGATTATGTCAAAATATGAGAGTCGCAATAAAGTGATTGAAATCTTTATCAAAATCAAATGAATTTTTGCTTTGATATTTTAGAGTCCTTTTCAGCTTGATACTGGTTCACATGGTTGCTCATCTCTACTATAATCAGAAGGCCATTTCTCGGCATAATAAACCAATTACCTAATTTTTGACGTTTTGCATTTTTTTTGTTCTATAGGCTCGCGCTTGACTACTATCTCGATGGTGAGCGATGATGTGGTGGACGGTGAAACACGCTTGCCTAGAAATAACCTATTCACTCTTGACTTAATGATACTGGTATTGCAATGTAATCGGTTTATATTTAAGAAAATTGGCCTTATGTTTGATTGTCCTCGTCAAGAAAAACACAATAACATAAAACTTGTAGAACATACCAAATCAGAACTAGACAAAGCAACTCACTTTACTCAACAAACAAGACAATCCAAGGATAAACACGATTACAAAAACAACATAAGCTTCTGCTGAACTTGCCCTATAAAAAATATATACCAAAGAGTCCCGACTAAATTGGCAACATCAACTTGTACGCACTATTTTGTTTTACTACAACACTCAGGCGGAGTGAAGTGCAAATGGCCTTCCTTCTGCTGAAAATTTCATATTTTCAGCAGTTTATGCGTTTATATTTTCGTTTTGCTGTTTTGGGATGGTGAAATAAAACAACAGGTACGTTTTAGTTGTATTTTAAAACATTGGAGTTTCTTTCAGTAAAAAAAGTCTTAGAAATAATTTAGTTTTTCCCCCAAAAACATTTTACATGCTTATAATTTCTCTACACCAATAAGAAGAACATGACTTGTTTTCAGAATACCAAGAAAAATCATCCAAAGCAAATCTTTTAACATTTCCTAAGGAACATCAAATCTTGTATTCAATCTAAAACTACATTTCCTATGACAAGTAAGTAAAGGTCTGTTTCACTATTCATTTTCCCTCATGTGTGAAGCTCAAAGCAAATCTAGGAACTCGGGATTTCGAAATGTCAACAGTATTTCAGGATATTCCAATATTTCTGATATATGTGTGTATGAAAACCAGAAACCTTTTCTCAATATTTATACATATTTGCTTTTCTCAGAATTTTCTATTCGACTCGAGAAATAAAGAAAACATTTACCAACTGTTATAATAATGTTTTTAAATTTGTTGTTATAATAATTATACTTGTATTTTTTGTGTTGCTATGCAAGTTTGATAAATTTTCTCTATTGCATTGCTGTCTTCCATGAGACATTTTTCAATACTTGAATTGTCTTTCAGACGATCTGATACGGCTTTTTATAACTTGATATGAAAAGCCGTATCTGATGCTTTGATAAACTATGATATCATATTATTATATCTCCAATTAATACCCATACCACAAAAATGATAGGTACAAAAAAAAAACCGGAAATTAATTCTCTCCAACCAGACCAAATTACGACTTTACAAATACGGCGCAACCGAATTCCTTTTACGATACCTAACATGCAAAAACAGTCGTTCGATCACCACTGACAAACAAGATTAGAGGTTGATTTATACCGACGACTTATTCTGATAACAGCTTTCCTTCTTTTGACGTAAACAACGGGCCGATTGTTCGGTTGTGTCTTACGAAACTCACAGACGGGGTCATAATACAGACAAACACTGCTACTGTCTTATAGCAAATTCAATGATTTTGAAACGGTGCGGTACATTTTAGTCTCCTGTTTGTTTGGCAGCTATTGGACATTGGTCAGCTATTTGGCATTTGAGACGGTTTCAGTTCTGTTAGCTGAAGGCTTAGGCAAAGTAACATCTTATCAGGGATAAACCATTGTTAAAATTCTGAAATGTGTAATACTGACTGTCAAAGGCTCAGCCAAAATGTCACGTGAACAATCTAAAATATTTTGGGCTTTTGATAATCGTTAACGCCTCTGAGGCTGTAAGAAAAGTGACATTTTATCAAATAAAGCGTCGCGTTAGTGTTAAAGATTGCCAAGCGTTGTCGAAATGTCACGTCATTATTAGTAGCATTTTGTCATTTTGACAATCGCCATCACTGATTGAATGACCCTTTTCTTAGAACCACTTGTGACTTTTGTGAAAATTACTAAAATAAACTTGGCTAGTCTATTTGTTAGTTAGCCTTTTGGTTTTAGGAACTAGGGAGGTCAGAGAGGTGATTCGTCAGTTTTGTTTTGATAGATACTTTGGTTACTTTGTGTTGGACGACTTTGCGTAGGACGGATTAGGAAAGGTCTTTAGAAATGCTGATCTAGGTTTAGAAGCGTGTTAGTAAGTCAACACAGTGACCTAAATTGAGGAAAACAAGTAGTCGGGTGAAGTGGAGATGTTAGTTGCGAGGTCAAATAGTGTTTGGTAGGTAGATACTCCTTAGTGATAGATAGAATACTCTTTACACTATAGCCCTTATTGATAAAAAACTCGACGCTGTATATCAACTGATATAAGGCCTAATTTTTCAATAGCCAGATAATTTAGAACTTAGGAATTAATAGGATGTAACAACAGCTGAGCGTATCTTTGAAAGTGATTTTTCTGTCAACCTTTGGATGTACATTTGTATTAAAGATGTTTGAACATTGTACAAGTTATCGAAACACCTAGCAAGAAATTCACAACGATAAAACGTATTTTACTCTCTCGGTTTTACAGATGAGTTTAACACAGGCTTAAAAAAGTAATAAAGGTTCTATTTGCCCCTCAATTAAAGAACATTTGACAACCAATCACCGATTACAAAAAAATATTCTCGCAGAGGTATTTACATGTCAACCTAAACACGCTTCATATACATGCTGTGCCTTCTTTTATCAGTTTTATCCGCTCACACAGCGCGTCGGAATCTAATTACTGTGCCTGTGGTGTTGACTTTCACTGGTTTTATTCACCCTTTACATGCGTCGAACTGCGATTGAGGTCGGTTTCGTTCCGGTTTTTGTGGAAAAAAAAACACTGATTTTATTTTCAGTACTTGTGACTCTTGTGAGTTAGTTATACGTTTTCGTTAGTGTTTTCTTTGTTTCTGCTCATTTTTTAATTTTTATTTTATTGAATTATGTGAACAGTTTTTTTTACTATTTCAGGTTTGCATGTTTTTTTTTGTGTTTTAAAGATACCTACTATTTAAAGTCCAATTAAATTTGTTTTTCAGCACTCTATTCTTAATCATCAACAACAACAATATTTACCTTACTGTGTTTCTATTTTTGTCTTTGGACGAAAACAATTACTTGCCCTCTTTAGCAGATTGTTGGAATGCTGGCTTTGAGTGAAATATAATATTGAGTTACAGTTTTGTGAGAAACCTTTTCAGTTACATTGGAAATTAAGCCGTTACTCGATAGCTCTTCTATAGCTGTATTTTAGTATTGATATATACAAGTTACAATGTACTCGTTATTTTGGTATTTCTTTTTCTTTTTTTTTATCATGGTTTTCTGTAAAAACCTAAAAGTTTTTATAATCTATAGGCTCGCGTTTGACCACTATCTCGTCTGATGTAAAGCGATGATGTGGCCTACGGTGAAGCACGCTTGCCTAGACGAAACCTATTCACTGATGACTTAAAGACCCCAAGGTTGTAGTTATCAGGGAACAAAGACTCCTGTTCGGTCATAAATTGCCTACTTGGTTATACCTATCTGAACAGGCCTTTTGTGTAACCCAACATTTTTAGATACGAGTATTTTTATTAGTTTACATCCCCACTTAAATATACCACAGCTAATTAAAACTTTCTAACTTCAGAAAGCACACAAACAAAATTATAACCTAACGACACCCACAAACTTCGTCAGGAAGAGTTACGAAGCCAAAGAAAACGATGTTAGCAAGCAAAACTTGAAAATTTAAATTTCGCTTTTCAATTAGCAACTTAGATACAAGGTAGCTAATGAATTTGTATACAGAGAACTGGGATACGCTTGTGCTAAAGAAATTTTACATAAAATATGAGGGAGGAGAATAATTGGCGCTTGGCACCGCTTCCCCTAAATGCATAATCGTCTTCCCGTTGCGCAGTTTAAAAGTTACGCGGTAGTGCAAGAGTTCCCTCGATGTGATTCTTGCTAGTGAATAATTATTACTGATTGATTCTGAAAGGGACCTTGTTGCAGGATTCGGTATACTGTTTTTGTATGTTTTTTATTTGTGTACTATAAAGTATATTCTATTCTATGTTCAGAGAAGTAGGTAATTACGGATTTTAACTATTATACAAACACGCGAAACGCGAGCCCGAAAACCGGGTAATGTGAAATACATTACCCGGTTTAAATTAAGATTAAGATTTCTTATAAAATAGATGTGTAATTTTGATGGTGTGCAATAAAGTATATTCTATTCTATTCTATTCTACATTTGAGGCGATGACGTCAACTCACTCAAAATTTGGTAGATGTAGGTTGAAGAAGAAGAATTTAATGGATCAAATGCCTATGATGAAACAACGCATTCATTGCACCCGTACTCTAAAAGCGCACTTCTATCGTTGAACATATAATTGAAGCAAAGTCATTACATAAATAATAATTAGTGTGCCCGTTCTTAAGGTGTAAGCTGCGTATCTGTAATAGGCATGGCCGTGGTTTTGTATGTAATGCTGTTGATGTACCTTAACCATACTATATTCTATACTATAAAATTATAAATGCGAAAGTAACTCAGTCTGTCTGTCTGTCTGTTACCTTTTCACGCTTAAACCGCTGAACCGATTTGAATAAAATTTGGTCGATACATGTTGCGATATTGGGGGAGGCCTATGTTCAGCAGTGGACACCATTCCGATATGATAAACTATTCCCACATATTTATGTGGTAATACTTTATATCATAAAATTAATAACCTACACACAACAATCAAATAACAAAATCAATTGAGCAACTAACAAAGAAAAGACGTAAACAAAAGTCTTCGAAGCTTTCATTCAAAATGATTCATTTAATAAACCTTACACGGACCGAGGAGGCTTTAATAAATTCTTACCAAAATCCCTACAAAGATGTTTTCCTTAAATATAATCAGGAACGTTGAGCAACGGACCGCCAACACAATGCCAGAATTATTAAGGCAGACTATTACAATTTCCTGTGATGCTGTTATTAATTTAATGTGGGTTTTTGGTGTCATTTTCTTTCCTTATATTCATGGGGAGTTCAAGTGTCTTTGACATAAAGCTTTGAATATAATTTCTCGTCGCACCACTACTTTAATTGAAGTTGAAAAAAGCGATGAGGTGATGTTTGAGGAGAATCTTTGTTAGAAAAATCTTAGCTTACCAATTTTTGTAACTGAGGTGCACGTCTTCCATCCCTTTTGATACTTTTCTATTACCATCTCATCGCTAGGTTGTGAAAAGATTAGGAACTGCACTTTGAAGTAATAGTACCACTCTGAACTGATTCATTTTACTAAAATATGGCCGGTTTCTGATTAAAGAAAAGCAGCAAAAATCAACCTCCAATGTTTAAGTCTATTTGTTTTGAACATAGATATAAAAAAATTCTTTGACTGTCCGTATATATAAGTTTCTCTGTGGTTTTGACTGTTTGGCATCTGACGTTTGTATGCGCGTTGCTCAGATTCTGCGTGACTTGTGTGTGGCACGATTAAGTATATGTTTTTTTTTTTTATTAGTCAACGATTGTGTACAATTCCAATTTTGTTTCAGGATTGTAGAAGAATTTCGTTTCGATTTAATTTGTAGTTTGGTTCAGGTTCAGCTTTAACCATTAAAACTAATTGTCAAATGTGAACTTGTGCTTTATTTACCCCGAACACAAATCAACGTTACAGTGATTGTTATTTGAAGACTTACAGGAGAAAAATATACAAGAAGCGTTGTCATTAGGGCTTGAAGCGTACGGGAATAACAAAAAAACTCTAAATCTATTATTTGAAAGAAGAAAGATTAGGAAGGTACCACCTCCTATTACTATAGAAGTAGGTATGGATCAAGAAGACATGTTTTGCGGCACCTACATAAATAGGAATGTGAGCAAAATAGTGTTAATAAGGGAACTCTAAGGAAAATATCTAAAAGTCAACTTTCACTGATGACAACACAAAATCAAAACCAAAATTAACTAAATAATATAAAGGTCTTCGTATTATGACCACCATAAACCCATTAAACTAATGTGGAATGGGTTACCTGCCGCAGTTATGGTCATAAATGGCAATAAAGGAATTACGTAAAAAGGTTGAAGGTGTCACCTAAATACAACGAACTGTGCTGTGATAAATAATCTGTTTGAAAAGTGAGTTGTTATTTAAAAACAATTCTAATACTTGTACTGTCTTAGCAATACTTATATACTCGTGTAGCAAAAGAAACCTTTGAGATGCTCCTTGGAAATAAAAATGGTAATTTTAAATCAAAAGACCCGACTGCTTAGGAAGCGAACTAAAAAGACGTAAACAAGAAGAAACTCATGCTGTGCAGTCGGAGAATACAAATTCGCGAGCTGGCTGACCAAAACCAGATTTATATTTTCATTTTCCAATTTTAATGTAGCCAGTGACACAAGCAATGATAAAGGTCAAACCGCAATACGCGACGCGACATGACCAAATATACTTTGTAGGCAATTGTATGAGATAAACCGCACTACGCGGCCTCGGAACTACGCGTCGCGACACTTTATCTCATACAATATATTTTGTCGCGTCGCTCCGCTGACGCGCAGTTACGCCTAGTGCGGTCTGACCTTTAGACGAATCGATTGACGTTAGAATCATTAAAATCGGCCAACGCGTTTGGTCTGTAGAACGCCATATTATAGGAACAAACATACCTACATACATACATAGACTGATGAAAACATTACCCTTCTTCGGCAGTCAGGTAAAAAGTACGATTCACCATCATCACCATCCACAGCCTGATTGGCCGAGCAGTATGCACTGCTGGGCATGCAAAGTAATCCTATTTATTACAAGCAATATATTACCTTGCTTACGAAAGTATGTCCAGCAACTGGTAATCGATCGATTAAGCTGAAACGTGGTGTATTATGATCATCAACATTATCAGCCTTTGAATGTGCCCACTGCTGGGACACAGGCCTCCTCTGTGAGAGAGGGTATGGGCCTTAATCCACCACGCGGGTCTAGTGCGGGTTGGTGGATGTCACATGTCTTTGAATTTTTGGTCCTAGGACATGTCGGTGTTCTCACGATGTTTTCCTTCACTGTGTTCTCACAATGTTTTCCTTCACTGCGTTCTCACGGTGTTTTCCTTCACTGTGTTTAGCGTCGTGTTTGGGCTCATTGGTTAAGTATTGAAAACCGGTATAATATATCTTACACTTTAGATAATTAAATGCTTGTTTTAAAAAGATTTATACGGTCAATCGTTTGTTTGGGGTCGTGGCAACATATATTCAGCCGATCAATCTACAACTATAATATTATAAAGAAGTAAAGTTTGTAAGTTTTTTTGTAGAAAGTAATCTATGGAACTACTAAACCGAATTTGAAAATTCTTTCACCAGTAGAAAGCTACCTTATTACTGAGTGACAAAGGCTAATTTAATGGTGATTAATAATATTCTTAACCCCCGACAGAAACAAAGGGGTGTTTTAAGTCTGACGTTTGTTGCTGTGTATCTATGTATTTGTGTGTTTGTTTGTAGCATCGTAGCTCCGAAACGGATGAACCGATTTTAATTAAGTTTTTTTTTTTCGTTTTAAAGGTGACTTAATCGAGAGTGATCTTAGCTAAGTTTGATAAATCGGTTCTGCTGTTATGCGCATTTTGCTCTTTAAAGCGGGATTTTCGCAAGATATTGTGTTATAATTACGTGTTTCGATGGATTTTCGATCAAAGTGTGTCTACTACTAGATAAATTATGTAAATAGGAGGAGTTTAAAAAGGATGAGTTAATAAGCCTCAGGAGTTTTTAATTTTTAATTTATACTTGTTTATCTAATGTGAAATAACAATATTTTTCAACCAAGTCCAAGAACAACAGGTTGATGCGTTGAGTGCCGAAACCCCTCATCCTGATTCAACTCCTCTCAAAATTTCAGCCACCCAATTGATTGCTGCCGTGAGCACCTTCCGAAGCGGTTCCGCCGGCGGTCTCGACGGCCTGACTCCACAACACTTAAAGGATCTGTTAAGTTCAGGCGCCGGGGAAGCTGGTGAGTCGCTTTTGAAGGAGCTTGCGGCACTAGTCAACTTAATGTTCTCCGGCGGCGTGAACGATGCCGTCGTCGATGTCTTGTACGGGGCCAACTTATGTGTCCTGCGCAAGAGGGACGGCGGCATTCGTCCTATTGCCGTCGGGTGCACCTACAGGCGTACGGCAGCCAAAATTTGTTGTAAGCTTTACGGCCAAAGGCTTACAAGCAGATTCCAGCCCCTACAGCTTGGCTTTGGCTCTAGAGGGGGCTGTGAGGCTGTCGTACATGCCCTTTCTACCTTCCTAAATGCCAGCCAGGGTGAGGTCATCCTCAAGGTTGACGTTAAAAACGCCTTCAATTCCATCAACAGGGACACTTTGTTGGCTGAAGCAAAAAAAGAACTGCCAGAAATTTTCGGTTTTTTGTGGCAATGCTATAGGCACCCATCAAAATTATTGTACAAAGAAAATGTTTTGCAATCTTCAGTTGGTTGCCAACAAGGTGACCCTCTCGGGCCAGTAATTTTCAGTCTGGCTATTCATCCCATTATTCAGAAACTAAATTCGAAATTTAACTTATGGTATTTGGATGATGGAACACTAGGAGGTGACGTAGACACCGTTTTAGCAGATTTCAAATTCCTGAAAGAGCAGTTTAAATCCATCGGCCTAGACCTCAACCACTCCAAATGTGAAATTTTTCTTAGTGACAATACCGACAGACAACCGACCCTACAGAAATTCTATGCAATAGTCCCAGAGATCAAAATTTTTGATAAAAGTTCACTGCACCTCCTAGACAATTTTGGAAGACAGTTTTTCTTCATTCATTGATGGAAAAATTAACTATTTTAATGATATTTCGGATGGACTCTCCAAAATTAACCTTCTTTCGGCTTTTACTCTTATTCGGTATTGTTGTTTTGGACCAAATTTTATGTATTTTCTCCGCTCTTCCCTTTATGGAAGCATACACATCTCTTGGAGAAATTGACGAAATTATTCGATGCACTCTGACATCCATCTTAAATGTGGCCTTGGATGATCGAGCCTGGATGCAAGCTACACTACCCATTCGCTTTGGCGGGCTCGGCATCCGCAAAATTTCTAGTATAAGCCTACCGGCGTTCCTGTCTTCGGTCCACAGCACTGAAACGTTAACCACAATTTTTTTATCCCTTTCACTGGTTAACTTTGAAGTGCCTTGCTCGACCGACGCAGTGTGCGCCTGGAAAGTGGCTTGCCCGAATACCGCGTTGCCCGAGAACCTATCTTCCCAGAGACAGTGGGATGAGCCGCTCTGCAGATTGGTACGGAATAAACTTATAAATACGTCCACCAATACTGCTGAGCGTGCCCGCCTGCTGACTGTGGGAGAGTGGGAGTCGGGCCTCTGGCTACAAGCACTACCGTCACTCAACATAGGTACTATGTTGAGTGACAACACCTTCCGGATCGCTACATGTCTGCGTTTGGGTGCTCCTAGCGGAGTTCCACATCGTTGTCAATGTGGTGAAGCAGTCGACCGCCTCGGTTACCATGGCCTATCCTGCAGTAGGAGCGCTGGCCGGATAGCACGGCACGCCAGCATTAATAACATCATACTCTTGTCACCGCCCGGGTGCCAGCTGTTTTTGAACCCAATGGCTTGGCACGCGACGATGGGAAGAGACCAGACGGGATGACCATAATGCCTTGGAAGGTGGGTAGGCCTTTGGTGTCGGATGCAACATGTGTCGACACCCTTGCGCCATCCCATCTTCTTAGCACGGCGGGCTGTGCTGGGGCGGCTGCTGCTGGTGCAGAAAACCTCAAACGGCGCAAATATAACAACCTTATTGTAAGTTATATATTTGAGCCGTTTGGGGTTGAAACTTTAGGTCCATGGGGTCCGAGTGCGCATCGAATTTTTCGAGAAATTAGCACAAAGCTCGTCGACTCTTCACGTGACCAGAGGGCTCGCATTTTCTTCGGCCAGAGAATCAGCATTGCCATCCAACGTGGCAATGCTGCCAGCGTTCTGGGCACTTTTCCCGTTGACATCGATGTGGACGAATTTTTTGATGCACAATGAGCTCTTTTCCGTCTCCCTTTTCTATTTTTATATAGGTTTGTTTTTTTAGAATAATCAATTAAAGAAAATGAGTATATCCGGAGATGGAATCATAACGCAAGCGAAACTGGGACGGGCAACTAGTATTTCATATAGTCAATCAATTAGCCTTCTCCTTGTCATAATTATACCCATCCACATTCATATTCAAAATATGAATTTTGGGTTGTACCCAATTTTGGCCTCGCATAGCAACACCAAGATAAAAATTGTTAATAGAAACCGTCATTCAAAGGCTACCCTTTATGTTTGTCTATGTCACGATATTCAATACCAGCGCAGCGCTGTCAATGTTGTTTGACGAAAATTCCATACACAAAGCTTTCAGGTTTTCCCCACATGTCGGATCTAAGTCCGACACTGCGATGGGAGAGGAAAAATGCGTTGTTTGTGTAGGTGACGTCCATGACAGGGAGAGGCAATGAAAAGATTATTGTATAGGTTTGCGGTGGTTTGGTTTTTGGATAGTGATCGTTTAGGGAAATCATTTCCTTTACCATGATGTTAGTTAAGTTTACAAAAGTCGTTGCAAAGATGTTACTAAACCACTAATGAAAATATCATTTCAATAACATATCATCTACAATATCATTTATTGCACCCAATACAGTGTTATGTAGTGATATGATAAAATCAATCACATTCTTTGATTTCACAAAAACTGGTCATATCCAGCAGCTAACATTGAATAATCTAATATGATGCATTTTCCCAAGATACCTATAGATTCTCTCTAGTGTTGGGCTCACTGAGAATAACAATAGAATAGAATAGAAAAACATTTATTCGACACAGACACAACAAAACAACAATAATCACAAAGTAACAGAGAAGAATAGTAAAAAAAGTACAAACAGGGTTTAAGAATTACTGCGCCTGGCGTGCCCATACCGAAAGGGTTACCAACTCAGCATATGCTGGGCGTTAGACACCCAGCACTGATTTTCAGTTGGCACCCTGCTAGTGACACGCGGACGCAGGTAAATAAAATAGATACTTAAAATAATGTCATAATGTGAATATGTAGGTGCTTACCTTATAAATTGAAAAATATGTAAAATAGATAATATAAAGTATAAGAAAAATATTTAATGTAATAATTATAATATAAATATAATATATAGTGCTACAATTTGGTGGTTAAAATTGTCTAAAAAAACCCCAAATGACAGTATGGCACAGGCGCAACTTGCCTATCACATCCAGCCAATCTCTTCCCGACTCATTACCTAGAAATAGGCACACTAGTTGATGGATTAATCTAAATTTTGAATTAACTTGGAAATTATTCATATTAAATACTAAATATTGGATTAAATTAAAATAAGATAAGATAAGAATTATATAAACGATTTGTCAACATTAATGTCATTAAATTTTATTTGTGAAGTCAGAACGAATGCCTTAAGTTTAGTCTTAAAAGTTGTTATATTCCTTCAATACAATACCTATTACCTGTATAAACTAAATATAAATTGTATTGTAAGCCATGTAACCTATGGCCTAACTGTGTGCCTAATTAATTATCTGGATCACTAACCATTTTCTATTTATATCTTAAAACATCCTTTCAAACTTTAGATACCTGTGCTTTCTTGGCGTCTCTGTTGTTCAAAGCGTCAGTTACCAAGTTATACAGACATCTTGTCCAAACTTGCTTCGTCTAAACATACACGTATCAGAATGGTAAACCGATGAAGACTAATCAATACTCTGTTAGAGTATTTGTGGTTGACAAGCTGTCTGTAACATTCAAGCCAATGGACGATGTAATTTGAGGCTGTCAATTAATGAATAAGTATGGTAAGTATCTATTTTGGGAGTACCTTTGTGGCTGTCGAAGCCTTCTTTACTTAACTGATTGCACTAATCTGATATTAAGTATTTTCTTATCTTGCTGTGCCTTTTCATGTCCTCGATTTGGCCTGATGGAAAGCGATGGATGAAGTCTACGATGGAGTGAGCGAGCCCAGAAGAATACCTTACGTCCGTTAAGATCGATTACTATCGATTTGCACCCGTTCAGACTTGATTTTAAAGGGTGACGGGTCAGATGGACGTAGAAACCGGCATAGTTCCACATTTAGGCTGTGAGTATCAAAAATATGGAGTAGAAGCTCTCAGGAGGACTAGTCAAGTTACGCATCTCATTATGCCTATCGTAACTGATCTAGGCATTTCCCAGGATTGAATTTCCAGGTGTCGAACTGTTGTACATCATCAATTCAATATTTGCAAGTGAGTCACACTTTTTGCCAATTGTCACTGAAAGTTGAAAATATTTTTTTTTGTTTATTAAATTGTAGGTAAAAGTTATGACAGATCCATTTCGAGTCAAGCTACGGGAACCAACAAATTCCATAATCAGAACATATTCGGGTGTAAAAACTTTAATAAAATTTGTTTTCACGATCTTTTTGTTAACAAAGTGGGCAACATTCCAAGCCAAGGCTGTTACGTTTGAAACCGCACACGCATAGCTATGTAGGTCAATTTTGTTTTTGAAAATATTCAATTCTTTGACAGTATTTGCACTTTGTATCTTGAATATTATAATGATGCCTGTAACTTTCCCACTGCAGGGTAAATAAAGGCATCCTCTCATACATAGAAGGCACGAGCATTATTCACTACTTTTGCTCAAGGTGGATTGGCGATTTAGGTCTAAAATTCCTGTTCTTTCACGTTATTTTCCCTGACCCATAATAATATCATTAATTTCTAAAATAAACTTACAGAGCACTTAAGAATTGACAAAACCACATCGGTGCCCAGATTTTGCTATAACTCTAAATAAATCATGACATAAATAGCTGTACCAATCTACACTTCTATATCTAGAGATCATATTTATCATATCACTAAGTACCATTCATGGAACTGGATACTACCAACTTCCCAAAACCTTCAACACAATCGAATTCAAACTTTAAGGGACTACAATAAAGGTTATTGTGACTGAATAAGTAGCCGAGTTATTCTATACTATAGTTACATATTCTGTCACAGAGTGTATCACGGCAAACCCACATAATGTATGCCGTCGACGAACCTGACACAGGCGACTCTATTACCTACTCACGGCCTGTAGAATTTATGAACCGAATAACATACAGTGTCGAGCTATTGGAAACGTGATACTAATGTTGATGATGTTCTTGTTTTAGGAGATGAAATGAAGTAGTGAGGCGTGTGTCTGTTTGCTTGCACGTAGTGCTAATGAAATTATTGGGAGATATAGTGATAATTTTGGGAAGCAAGAAAAAGCCCATATCTAGCAGAACATTACAATTGACTGTACGAGTGCTGTGACTGAAAAGGAAAGTAGAATATGTAATAGCTTTCATTCTTGACAATAAATCTAGAAATTGTGTTAATCCTGTCACTCTCATCAAATCCCACGCGGGTGACAAAGTAATTCCAGAATTGAGCCATATAACAAAACATTCACCAAACTTCCTGGTTCAAATTTTATTTCAGTTCCAAAGTGAACTATTCCACCAATTAAATCATCAAACTTTACAAATAGTAACTTTGCGGGTCACGTGACCCATAGCTAGACGTGACTGCTAGCAATCTACTCTTTAGTACCCAAGTTGGTATCTCTACAGGAATCTGAGGAAATATCAAGTATGGGTAGTTAGATGAAGTCATTACATGAACTGTAGGCCCATTAGGCGTCTTGTTGTTGAACCCTAATATTGTATGCATTGTTGCCTGTACCAATATTGAATCTCTATTCACGTTCAGATAATCACCGATTGATGTCATTCACACAGGCTCATTGAATGCGACTATGATTAGGCGAGAATTAGTAACGCGGTAATATGTTGGTAGCGGTCAATTTAGCTCCGTGAATTACTGTTATGTAGTATAGTATAAGTTGAATGGCTATGTGAGATTGTTATTGAAATTGAGGCAAAATTTGTGCTCGGTTCCTATATCATACTATGAACTGTTTTTGTGACGGATGGTTACTCGTATCTTTACTAAGCTTGTCTTTGCTTTCTTTTGTGGGAGTTATTTTTATCGCATTTTTGTACAAAGCAAGATTTATACGTTGTATATTGAGATAAGACCACTCCCACTGCAGTATCTTAATTCAAGTCAAAAGAGTACTTTCTTAGACTTTAATAAAAATGCTAAACTTTTGTCTAGGAGGTCATTCACCTAAGACTCGGTCAGGACACTATTCATTAGCACAGCTCTTCACAACTTTACCGTAGTATATTTGTGTTATTTTTCTTTACGTACCAAAAGAAACAATGATTTGGGTTAGGGTTAGGTACGATTAAAAGCGAGGGAGAGGGAGAATGAGTAAGCGATAAATAAATTAGCTTTTCGGACGAAGCCATACGTACCAAAAATGGGGAAATTCAATAGTCGGCTTACTTCCCTGGTTAGTAGTCCATCGTAATGGCAAAGTGTGTAAATTCTATCGAATAGTAAAACATTTATTTGACTTAGACACAATACAACAGCAACAATTACAGAGTAATATATATATCAGAACTATCGGGCATTTTTGGTAGCCGACAGCTTTGGTAAGCCCGAAAGACTGTATTCGGACCCAGGCAGTAAGTAGACACTTATTAACACTCTAAATGATGACATGAAAACTCCTCACAAAAGACCTCATACAAGCAATTTTTTCTTCTTCTAGTGCCACTGAAGGCTGCATAGCGTGATTCATCATCAATATCACTAAGCTGAAACATACTGCAGGTTAAAAACTTCCTCACATCATCACCAGAAATACCTGACGCGTGCCTTCTGCATCCAACCCTTTACCTTCACCAGGTAGCCAATCCACCTAGTCCAGGTAAAACAGATTCAGTTCAACGTTTGAAAAAAAATATACACTCTCATCCGTAGCTAAGCGTGAGATGACCAAGCTGAGCGAACCCCGCTAGTACCTCACTTTCATAGTTTTTAATATTCATGAAAGCTATTTTATCGACGTTGCTAGTTTCTGGCCATACCAGTACATCGGTTAAACATTATTAAGGGCAAGGCTGTACTATTACTATGCAAATGGGAATTTCGCATCGCGCCAAACGATGGCAATATTTATGTAATTGATTGATGCGAGGCTCTATGCTTCGGTGTACAGAGGTGATTTTTATGATGGCATAAATTTGCCTTTGTTCCCGATCTTTGTTTTTATAGTGGAGTTTCATGATGCTGTAGAGGTAAAAGAGGTAGTATTGTTTGAGCGAGCATTGATAGTGCAATATGAGAGATTTGTTAAGCTTTTTCGATTAACGAATAATTAAATAATATTTTCGTTCTCTTTTTTATGCGATTTGAGGCAACATGCTGTTGTTGTGAAGGGAGACATGATGTTATAGAGTATGTTTGCTCCTGAACGGTTTTGCTAATCTTTTTCTTTCTAGCAGTATACCACTTTAGGTGGTTGTTGGCTTAATGTTATCGGCCCAAGATAATCTGTTCTGGATTGTCGGTTTTGCATCCAATATCGCCACTAAAAGTATGAACCCATCAAAAACATAACATGTAAAAAACATAAGTCTCGCGGCGAAGTTCTCCTACCGAATATTTTTTCCTTAGTCTTCTTTCGATTATATATCGCACACCTAGATAAAGAGTAGCACAACTCAAAATACCTCTTTTTTCAGGAACAGCAAAAAACGTTTTACTCGTTTTCTATTTGACCGATTTAAATGATTGTTGGATGAGGTTGTATATTATTTTACTAAGATATTAATTTGATCAATTACTTACCTTCAAATACACGTATACATTTTTAATTTTTTTTTTTCGTGTTATATTAGTAATCGTGACTAAATCATTGTTCAATATTTTTATCAACTCAAATTGATTTCATATTAGTGATTTTTTTTTAATTAATCCTGTCTTAATGTGATTTTTTTTTTTTAATCTTTACATAAAGAGTAGTGTATCTAAATTATTATTTGTATAATTATTATAATAATGAAGTAAAACATTATATTTAATTAAGACACATCTTTATTTTGTATTAAGGTAACAAACAAATAAAGATAATCAAAAACACATCACTTGTTCGGAAAATAGAATGAACACCTTACATTATTCTAATTTGAGATCCATTAAACTTTGAACAGGTTAGTAAAACGTTTAACAAAGTAGACATTTTTCTTATAATTTAGGTATTAAGATCTCTTTAATCAGTACTAGACCATTAAGTCTATAAACTACAGGAAAAGTAGTATATTTTTTTATAAAAAACACAGCCTTTGGAAGATATTTTAAGAATGACTTAGTTACAAAAACACGTACTTATTACTCAACATAACAGGCATGAGAAATGTGGGTACTAGGTACCAACAATTATCTGTTTTCAACAACTGTTTTGAAGCTTCAACAGGTGGATTTTCGTTTAAAAGATTGGGAGAATCCGGCATGGCAGACGGCACAGAGTTACTACCTATTTCTGTATTACTGCTGCTTGAAGAGCTGCTGGAACTACTAGAGGATGAGCTAGAACTAGAGGAGGAGCTGGAGGAACGAGATCTTTTTCTTGTCTTTTTTTTACCTCTTTGTAGGCTTTCAGGATCAGCAAACTGGTCTATGATCGGTTGAGAGGTGGATGGTTCAGTAACCGGATTGTCGTTTAAAAGATTGGCAGAATCCGGCATGGTAGATGGCACGGAGATGCAGAGTTGAGTTGGTGGTGTAGTCTTGTTGGGACTATTAGAACTGGAAGACGAGGTAGTACTGGAGGATCGATATCTCTTTCTTGGAACGACGAGTGATGAACGGTAGCTCTCTTTGGGAGGTGGGTTGAAGGGCGGATCGGCATCTGAATCGTCTAAATCGCTACATTCGCTGTTAACCGGAGAAATATAGTACGATGGTTTCACCTGGGTGCTGGCTGATGGTGGTGCTAACGTTGCTGGATTCTTTTGTGACTCCATGGTGCCATTTTCCGAGATTTCTTCCATCACCATGGTGGTAGTTGAAGGTGTTGTGGAATTCTCTTGGAGTTGTTTCTCCACATGACTGCGTTCAGGCTCATTTGAACTGGTCTCCATCACCTTCTGTAGAAGTAAAAGGCCACGGCCCCTCATCATCTGTAGCAAAAAAATACGAAGTTAATAAAATTCACGAATACCAAATTAACTCAAAAAAGTTTATAAATTGCAGTATTTTATTAAAGAATTAAAATTTATAAAATCAGTTTCAAAAATACAAAGGCAACTCTAAATATTCCTATAACAAAATAAACAATAGCATTTATTGTTTTAGAATAAGAGCGAATTTAAATTTAACCAGCAATAACAGACCAACTCAAATAGTTCCAAATAATTTCACCAACACTAAACTATTATTAGTTAGTAAAACAAAAATTACTTACATTCGTCAACAATACTGGTATAAGTGGAAATAGTTTGAAGAACACCCAAGAAACAAGACCGATTCAATCACGAATACAAAATCAACTCAAAATAATTCACGCTTGATTACTGCGGTTTGCCACGAATACAAAACTAAGTCGAAATAATTTAGTCTTTGTGCGAGTTGACAGCATCTTCCCCTGCGGCTGACATGTCGTAACTGGTGATGCGTTACTGTTGTTGGTGGGGGGTGACCGTGGAACTACTCAGAAAGACTGACTTACAGCGCCTACTAGTTTTTTAGGAATGAAGTTTGTACACAGGTGTCTTTGGAGTTTATGTAGTTTTCGGCGCTGATTCCGATAATTGCAATAACTCGATTTTGGATTATTTTGAGTTGTGCTACCCTTCATCTAGGTGTGCGATATCAGATTGTTGTCGTAGGAGTCTTTGGTCTGCTGGACCCGCTCGCTACTAGACCCGCGAGTTCACTTGACCACATCATTTAAATTCTGTATTTTTATTGGTTAGCTGCATCCACATTCAAACTTAAAAATATATCTATTGTTTAAAGCTATCTGTGCTTACAGTCGAGCTCAAAATTGGTTAGTTAAAATATAATAAAGATTCATAGTTACCGGGAGACTGAATGACAGAAACAATATCTACAGACCACGTAGATATTTTATTTTTCACACGTAGCATGAAAAACAAAAATATTTCTAATGCAATTATTTATATTTGATTGTACTGAAAACTTAATAAATATTAGAACAATTTACTTTGTTTATCTGGCATCTCTAAAGCTAGAACAACCACAGTTATAGTACAACTTACAAGACGTCTAATTACCAAAGTTCCATCCATTTGTCCAAGTTGGGCACACAATATATTGTGAGGTGTTTGTTTACAATTCGTCTAGATATGCAAATTGGCGAGCAGTGAGTCGGCAAGTTAGATGTTTCGGGAACTAAGTATGGCTCGCGTAAGTACTTACGTTGAATATTGGCGATTTGGCTGTACGGGGGTGAGAATTTGAAATGATTTTAAGCAAAGATACCAACAGAAGGGTGTAAAAGTTAGTCGCTTTTACCCGACTAGAGCGAAGCCAAAACGAATTTAACTTATTTACGTAATAAATCTGTTTTATTATACAGATTTAGGCACAGCATTGTGACTGTACAGAATTCCAAACCAAGCCTTTGAATTGGAGCTATTATCAGGCAGTTATTGTCTGCACAAATAGTGCACTAATTTTGTAAAGGCGAAAGTGTGTAAGTATGTTTGTATGTTTGTTACTCGTTCCCGTAAAAACTACTGATCGGATCTCGATTAAATTTGGCACAGAGATAGATTATAGTTTGGAATAAACAGCACTTAGGATAATTTATAATTATAAATTTCGACATTCACGCGGGCGAAGCCGCTGGCGAAAACTATTAGAAGAATATTTGTCTGCGTTTTTAAAAAGATGAGTTCATCTCACAAATAGCACATAACATAATAACATTCATTTCTATCCTACTCCTGTTCCATTAGAAAGACGTGGTATTTTTTTCTAACACCAAGTTTTATATAGCAAGCTCAATATAAAATAATACTAGCACTTCTTCAATCTATCACACCATCTAAGGAAGTCTTCTATGGTAGCCAATCTTCAAACAAGGCGGTCAATCATGAAAGCAAACCTTTGCACAAATAGTAGCCAAGTAGCCGCAATGTCAACCGGAGTCCTGTTTGCCGACATCCACGGCTCCGGCATACGGAATACATTATAGCTAGTCGTATGTGTCTAGAATTGACATCATCAATAGACAATTTTGTTAATGTTGTGCGTTCTGACAGATGCGAGTCTCGAGGGGAATCCATTTGTAAAAAATGGTCGTATTTAGGTACAGACTAACTGAGGGGTGGCTAGAAATTGTCAGATTAAGAAGATGGTGTTTTTATAAAATGTATCAATTACTTTACATGTATGTTTAAAACACAAGTAAAACAAATAAATGTCGTGGTGGACCGGTGGCTAAGACCTCGCGTGCTTGAGGTCGTGGGTTCAAAGCCGGGAAAGTACCAATGTGACTTTTTCAATTCGTTATGTATTTTTTAAGTTTATCTTGAATGTCACTGACAACGGTGAAGGAACCTGGATGTATAGTTAATAATTATAAATTTGAAATCGCCAACCCATCTTGAGCAAGAGTAGTGATCAATGCTCGTGCCTTCTTTATATGAGAAGAAAGAGGCTTTACCCTGCAGTGGGATAGCTGCAGGCGGGATTATTATAAAGCGAATATTCACACACAACCAATCGCTGGTGATAGAGTAAATTTCTTACGTTCTATTTACAAATAATAGGACGTAAGAAATTTTTGTATCAGTAAGCGTTCATAATACCTCTTTTCACTCGTCTCATCATCAATTCTCTAAATTATTGTCGCTCTTCGTAACGTTATTTTATGATTTTTCTGTCGGTAACCCGGAACAAAAAATAAAATATGTTTTGAATATTTTAATTTAATATTGAAGAGTTGCGTACACCATATTTGTCACGTTTCTACGAATATTTGTTTGTTTGATTGTTAAAATTATTGGAAAATGTTGACATGTTGTTGAGTCGAACGCATATGACAATGGAATGAACTGACATGGCGGGTTGAGTTCACACCAGGTTTACGCATATCAAAATATTCTGTTACTCATCAGTAACGTTACATTTTAGTTATAATAAGGATTGCATTTTTTGACGTGACAACGTCTAATAAATCGATGAACGCCGGCTGCACGCATGAAAAAAGACGACTCAATGTAACGTTACGCTCATTGTAACGTTTTTATTATCTACAACTTTGGCATTTAACTTTTTTGCATAAGACTTGTAGTTTTGCCGGTAATCGAGATAAACCGTTTTCACCCTTAAAAACTCACCCCTTCCACTTCCCGACCTCAGATCGCCTGTTTTTTTTTTCCTTTAATTTTTGTTATATTCTCTTCCTTTCCCAATAGGTTTCATCCTACTATTTTTTTACCATTTTCTAAGGCTTCGCACTGGTCTATAAGAAATATTAAAATGAGCTTGTAATCAATATCACCTACTTACCTGTCACTCTAATCAATTAATATATACCTATATAGGTAAATAAAGGAATTGGTATTCTAATGAACATGTATAAAATCTAACGTGCTCAGTTCGTAAATAAAAGCAGTAGTAATTATAATAATAAATACTCCTAACTTCCCGAGATCGCTTCGCTCGCTCTTGGACTAATTCGTTGAAAATAGCGGCACCGCTTACAAATATTATTTTATGCTAACCGTTACTATAGTTGCATATAATGCATCCCACACTGGCCGACCGGTAGATAATTATTTTCATTAAAATAGATTGTGAAGAAGTTATTCTATAGAATAAATGAAGCTGGTTTCTATAGAGCTGAAAACGATTATTTTAGCAGAACATTTATGTATTCGGAAACTAGTAGTATTTTTTTCGGAAGATTAGTATGTTTCATGGTTTAGTTTTTATTGGAGAGTACACATTATTTTTCGTAGAATTTTTATTAATAAGCTTATGTTTGTTTGTTAAATACAACATTTTTGTCGCTTAATATAGTATTAATTTTTCGTCAATTCATTTTAACACAGCCTAGTTAGTATAACCGTAAACCACAGATCGTTAAAAGTTAATTTGTTTTTCGGAAGCTTTATAATTATCCTTGAATCCGTTAAATCCGTTTAAGAAGTGGCTTAAAAGCCACTTCTTAAAGGGTAAACCAGTTACATAACTCAATTAAGTTCCTAGATACCAATCTCAAATGTGCATTTATGTAAACAGAATAATAAACTAAATAAAAAGTTCTACTTAAAGGACTCTAGATGGTATATGGAACAACACGGCTTCCAACCCGAGTGGCCCACAAAACAGTCTTGAAAATGAACGAACCTTTACTTAAAAGTAAACATCACATAAATAAACCACCTCAACTAATTACCAGGGACACTTTCCCATTAGATAACAGCAGAATTTATCCATTCATACATCCCTGCTAAGAACCCGACTTCGAAACAAAAAGCGACGAACATACTGCTATATATAACGCTGATCTGAACTAATTCTTGAATGTATGCCAAGTCGGACCACGATTTTCGCTGACCTTATACACAGGGTGGCCCAATTTCAGCAATGCAAGTTGCAAATATAGTAATGTATGTGAGAATATTTTTGTGTCCGTATTTGCATATGTAGCTATGAGTGATTTGCATATGGAGAGGTTTATTGTCTTGTATTTTTCTTTTAGTATAATTCGGTACTACGATGTCAAAAGATAAGGTGAATATCGCAACGATGTGACGTCATGTTGGTAATTAATTTATGTTGATTCTGCCTAGAACACGCGGTGAAACACGCTTGCCTAAGCGTGTTTCACCGTCGACCACATCATCGCTTACAATCAGGTGCGATAGTGGTCAATCGCGATCCTATAGAATACAAAAAATGTAAAAATTCGCTTTCTTTTCTATATCTTATTTTAATGTTACAGTTTTCAAAAAGCACTAAAATTCACTAAAACATTGCAAAAAATAACTCAAAAAAATCGTTTTCAATTCCTCTTTCAAAAAACAATCTAAAATGCCAACCAAATTAATTAATCTGGATGAACAAGTTTATTGACATGATCTGCATTCGCACAAACAGTTTCATTTAATATAAAAGATATATGAAAAAGGAATTTCCATTTACAATTGAATTTCAAGACGTTTTAATTAAATTGAACTGAGCCAAAAATAAAATTCACCACCCTTCTGCCAAGTCATTGACATCAAGTCTACTCGCACATCGAAATAGATTTGATCGTTCGGAGTTCATCCACGTATTTTCTACTATCTACCAAAAATACCTCACATTTTCTCAGTTTCAATAAATTCCAATCATATAAAACAACCCTAAAACGAATACGATCAATGTTTGCAAGTGAGGGTGTGCCTAATGTGAATAAATAAATTATATAATGAAATTACCCGCCTGTAATTCTTGTCTTTCTAAGAAGAAGCCTTCCTGCTGATTTGAAGGCCAGGCTGGTTCCCGGTTGGTTCTTAGAAAAGAGAAAGCTCGAGAAGAGTATTGATCTACACGATTGCTGACTGTTACTGTGCATTTGGCAATTTTCTTCAGAATGTGTTAAGAGGCTATTTCTCATGTTTTTCTAGTGAAAGGACACCGCAAGACAACCATCACCCAGATATTACAGGATTATCATACTTACATCAATGGTTTCAAGTCCTGAGTATTCAAGCAGAGCTAAGTCACTCCGCATTAACTCCGTCGCGTCAGTTACTAAGTCTTGCAGTTTGGACCAACACTTGAATTTAAGCCCTTTAAGTAATGAACTCCGGGCTGTTACAGGGATTAAGAATAAGGAATATTTAGAATTGTTTTGAGAGAGAATTATCCTAAAAGAATGCTTTAGTAAATTGTACCCGGTGAACTGGATTTCGTCAAACAACAACTATGTTCGCTGAAATGTTTTTGTGTAGTTTATTTACTGGATTGACTTGTCATGGGCAAGTATTACAAAGGTTGTTTCAAATAGTTTTTCTGACGGACCTTTTAACAGGTTTGAAGATTTTTAATCGACTTAAAAAAGGAGGAGGTTCTCATTTCGTCTTTTTTTGTGTTACCTCAGAAGTTTTTACTAGGTGAACCGATTTTGATGACTATTAAGCCGTTGCTGTTCTCATGTGATCCCATTTGATCAAAATCTGATGAAGATCTTTTGAGATATACAATAGAACTCTTCAATAAATGACGGCAATCGGTAAAGCTGCAATCGCATGTCTGTTTATTGTTTACGCCATTTCATAACATAACTTCACGCCTCCTCCGGTATGCTCTAATGCTCTAAAGGGGTATCGCATATATTGTTTACAGTTCTCCCTGGTTTACTCCAATTTCACCGGTTGTGTTCAAGATTCATGTTATTCGGGTAACATATTCAGCATAACTGTAAGCATTACATAGGTGGACGTGATTGCTTGAGGTAGGTATCTGGAGGTTCTAAGGCTCCTGCTCGAAGCGCGTTGACGCCCTGCACCTATAGTTCTGATTCTTCAAGAGTTCTGAAGCCTGGGAGGTCGCTTGATGGCTGCTAGGTGTTGATAGGTGAAGTCCTGATGTCCAGGAAATGAAAGACTTAATTCTTCATAACTATTCGCGATGTTTTGCAGGGTCTTCGTTACACAAAGTTGCGCAGATTTGACTAACACATGATAATGGCTACAAATTGCTCAGTGCGCATGCGCACTATCGTACTACCAAACTTTACCGTAACAAGGACCTTGATTTTGCGTACGCGCAGGATTTTGATTTACAAAAAATCTCACTACAGTATTATTATTATTATTTATTATATACTTTATTGTACACCACTTAAATAATTACAGGACAAAAAACATTTTTAAAGATAAGTGTACAATGGGCGGTGTAGTATTATGCTGTAAGTCAACACAACCTCCCCTATCCCTAAAGAGATCAGAGAGTGACCTATATGGTTGGATGCGCCCTGAATTGGACCATTCAATGAACCTTCAACCAGGTTCCTAACCTTATCCCCTGGAGAGGTTCTCCAGGAAGAATGAAGGATGAAGGGAAATTCTGTTGATTTTTGGACTTAGAAGCTATTTTCTACTAAAACTATACATCTAACTACTAGGACACTATATGGGTCTTGAAGCCCTTCTATAATGCTATAGAAATATACAATATTTATAATTACATCTATATCTTCCAGGCGCGTAACTGACCTGGAAGTGTCAGACTGACCAAAATGCACTAATTTCTAACATTAAAATTTAGTTTGTACTTAAACTGTTTGAGGGATCTCCACCCAATAAGCATCATCCGGTAGCCATTACCACAGGCTACCCCGTGGTAGTACTCTGGTGGGTGTAGCTTCAACCCTCGAAGTAGAAATCACCCTGGAGTGGTCGGTGCTATAAAAAAACCATGGAACCTCACAACCTGTTACGCAGATTATTTCCCCAACCACTAGAGCTAGGCTTCTTACATAAGTGTGGTTGGGAAGGAAGAGAAACGGGCTATCGAATGGTGGTACTCTGATGTGTTGTGTTTTTCCATAGCTTTTGTAAGTTTTTTTACTCGAGTGAAGGCCACTATTAGCCGTGTATGGTGTCAGGATCCAGGCACCTGCCTGGGGCTCCCAAAGGTAATGCTTCAGAAAGCACATCAATAGGCCTTCAAGCACCAAATGTATCTGAAAGCAGTGAGCCCGCTGACAAGCGCATAGAAACCTCTATATTGGTTCATACAAACACATTACCTCAACTAAGCGGTGTTTATATACTAAAACTATCTAATTATAGGGCCTAGGCAGAATTCCAGGTTACCTAGTAGTACTAAATCAAGATCAAATTTGTGTGTATTCACTGTTCCAGGGTGAGATATTGTTATCCCTAGCTATGTATCTACCCTAATTATGTATTGTTTTTCAGTCAAAAACTTAGGGTAGACAAGCTAAAACACCTAAATTGTGTTTCCTAACAAACTAATTTGTGTAAAATAAATAATACAATTGGTATGTGAGTAGATCGCATACCGCACTACTGGCGCTTGCTTTTATGAAGGGGTCTAACGATTCTTTTTTATTTTCTTATTTACCTATGCTATTACATACATTTCTTACTTCTAGTATTTCATGTACAACGATAGTATATAAAGACGTATATAAGCTATACGACTGACGCCTCGTCGCGATAGCTTACCTCAACTACTACAGCCAGTAGTCGGTTGTATTTTTTTATTTCCCGTCAGTCTCGTATTGGTACTGATTTTAAGTTTGACCATCACGAAAACTATCTTGTTTTTTCACAGTTTTACATCTTATAGGATTCTAAATCATATCTGTAACACCTGATCAAGAATAAAAATCTAAGGCAGTATTTCCACAAAGTCATAGAAAAAGCCTTGAAAATGTTGACGAATTTTTATTAAGTAGAACGAAAAAATACATTAAAGGTAGGCCACGTCACCCGACAGCTAATAACTACCATCAATCACGTTTGTTGTTGTACTTTTACCGCAGCCTAGACTTTAAAAACAATTTTATTTGAGGTTTTTGGGGCGTGGGTCTCATCAAAACAATTTCTGTAAGGTAAATAAGCTTTTTTTATTTAAGGTAAACATGGTGACTTACCTAATAGTAAGTAATAAAGAAAGAAAATGAGTTTATTTGACCAGGCATGGCGAATACCATAAAAAAGGTAAGAATAAAAAGAAAAACTAAAATACAAATACGGATATATACGGCAAACATCAAATCGAGTCCGAGCAACAGCGCTGGTTTTCAGCGATAGAAATCACTTACGTTTGTACACACATCTGTGATACAGTACCAGAATACCAAACATATTGCAGGTGGGTACTCATGCACGTTGCTATCAAGCGTAGAGCGCGGATTACCGGCAGTGACGTAAGAAGCCACACTAATAAATGCCCGCGAAATGAGCGATTAGCACGAGTTTTGGCTGTCAGTGTCAAAATTATAATAATAATAATCGTTTATTTAGGAAAGGCGCTCGTGGCTAAATAATAACAGCCGCACGGGTCGATCATCAAGGTTAAGCAACGCTTGACGTGGTCGGTCCGTGGATGGGTGACCATTTCAACATACCGAGTTTCCTCCGTGCCTCGGAAAGCACGTTAAGCTGTAACGTTGTACGTGGTTGCTAACACATCAGAACCTGGGTAGCATTAATAGAAAAATAATTAAAACCTATTTGCGCTTGCGGCTGATATTTTAAACTGGCAACACTATAATGAACAAGCAAATACTGTCGCAAACTCCGCGCACGGAACTGGTTTGTTGAATGTTGGTAGTTGATTTCCCTCTGAGTACGGTATGACTAACGCTCGCGGACTTCCTGCGGTTCGTGGAACAGTCTCGACCGGCAGTCACTTGGCACTACGTAGCAGCGGAGAGACAGTGTCTGCATAGTGTGACATGTGCCTCTGTCACCTTCACATAGTGACCTTGTACGACACATTTTATTATAACTACTTTTATTAACTACACGCTACCGTGAACAATAAATTTAGACTCAGTGTAACCCCAGATTGGGTGAGTGTTGCAAAACTTATATTATCTAGAATTAAGTGATCATTGCATGACTTGTTAAAATCTCGCTATTTGTAAGTTTTGTAATAATGTCTACTTTGGACACTTGAACCGTTGATTCACATAATTGCGTTTGTGTATCAACGGTGATTGTTAAATTTAAACCATATTTTAACTTTTATGTTTCACCGAATGACCGTAACATAGGTGTAACGGGTCATGACGGTTACTTTTAAATGATCTTCATTCCTTTCATTCATTATTTTCATTATTCAATGTAGTATTGGTGAGTGGTAGTAAGTCAATGGAAATAATTGTTTTGAAAAATTCTTAAAATCATTGTGTTATTTTTTTCATCTACCTCACATTACTAGATGTTATAATTATGTTTCATCATGCTTTTAAATTGTACCACGCTGCTTAGACTGCTTCATCTTGATGGCTAATTGATGCTAGATCACCGCTTTCCACCGTAGATTCCATGTTCGACGGTTGTCAGGATGTTGCAGTCAGTGGTACGAATTCCTCACAACCTGTTACGAAGATTATTTCCCCAACCACTAGAGCTAGGCTTCTTACAGAAGTGTGGTTGGGAAGGAAGAGAAACGGGCTATCGAATGGTGGTACCCTGATGTGTTGTGTTTTTCCATAGCTTTTGTGAGTGTGTTTACTCGAGTGAAGGCCACTATTAGCCGTGTATGGTGTCTGGATCCAGGCACCTGCCTAGGGCTCCCGAAGGTAATGCTTCAGAAAGCACATCAATAGGCCTTCAGGCACCAAATGTGTCTGAAAGCAGTGAGCCCGCTGACAAGCGCATAGATACCTCTATACTAGTTCATACAAACACATTACCTCAACTAAGCGGTGTTTATATACTAAAACTATCTAATTATAGGGCCTAGGCAGAATTCCAGGTTACCTAGTAGTACTAAATCAAGAAAAACGAGTTTTCTAACCACTTATTTCAGGAAAATGTGTGTGTATTCACTGTTCCAGGGTGAGATATTATTATCCCTAGCTATGTATCTACCCTAATTATGTATTGTTTTTCAGTCAAAGACTTAGGGTAGACAAGCTAAAACACCTAAATTGTGTTTCCTAACAAACTAATTTGTGTCAAATAAATAATACAATTGGTATGTGAGTAGATCGCGTACCGCACTACTTGCGCTTGCTTTTATGAAGGGGTCTAACGAATTTTTTTTATTTTCTTACTTACCTATGCTATTACATACATTTATTACTTCTAGTATTTCATGTACAACGATAGTATATAAAGACATATATAAGCTATACGACTGACGCCTCGTCGCGAAAACTTACCTCAACTACTACAGCCAGTAGTCGGTTGTATTTTTTTATTTCCCGTCAGTCTCGTATTGGTACTGATTTTTAGTTTGACCATCACGAAAACTATCTTTTTTTTCACAGTTTTACATCTTATAGGATTCTAAACCATATCTGTAACACCTGATCAAGAATAAAAATCTAAGGCAGTATTTCCACAAAGTCATAGAAAAAGCCTTGAAAATGTTGACGAATTTTTATTAAGTAGAACGAAAAAATACATTAAAGGTAGGCCACGTCACCCGACAGCTAATAACTACCATCAATCACGTTTGTTGTTGTACTTTTACCGCAGCCTAGACTTTAAAAACAATTTTATTTGAGGTTTTTGGGGCGTGGGTCTCATCAAAACAATTTCTGTAAGGTAAATAAGCTTTTTTTATTTAAGGTAAACATGGTGACTTACCTAATAGTAAGTAATAAAGAAAGAAAATGAGTTTATTTGACCAGGCATGGCAAATACCATAAAAAATGTAAGAATAAAAAGAAAAACTAAAATACAAATACGGATATATACGGCAAACATCAAATCGAGTCCGAGCAACAGCGCTGGTTTTCAGCGATAGAAATCACTTACGTTTGTACACACATCTGTGATACAGTACCAGAATACCAAACATATTGCAGGTGGGTACTCATGCACGTTGCCATCAAGCGTAGAGCGCGGATTACCGGCAGTGACGTAAGAAGCCACACTAATAAATGCCCGCGAAATGAGCGATTAGCACGAGTTTTGGCTGTCAGTGTCAAAATTATAATAATAATAATCGTTTATTTAGGAAAGGCGCTCGTGGCTAAATAATAACAGCCGCACGGGTCGATCATCAAGGTTAAGCAACGCTTGACGTGGTCGGTCCGTGGATGGGTGACCATTTCAACATACCGAGTTTCCTCCGTGCCTCGGAAAGCACGTTAAGCTGTAACGTTGTACGTGGTTGCTAACACATCAGAACCTGGGTAGCATTAATAGAAAAATAATTAAAACCTATTTGCGCTTGCAGCTGATATTTTAAACTGGCAACACTATAATGAACAAGCAAATACTGTCGCAATGGATGGCTAATTGATGCTAGATCACCGCTTTCCACCGTAGATTCCATGTTCGACGGTTGTCAGGATGTTGCAGTCAGTGGTACGAATTCGGTCATTTTCTTAAATGCCTAATTCGGAATATTCCAGGGTTCACCTATACCGGAAACCTTTCGGTGTTGCTACAAGGCTGTGGCTGGACAACCTGCGTGCTACCCACCGACAGGAAGATCGACCTACCTACCTGGCTGCCACCAGTCACCTACGTTCTGGAAACTACCAGGATAGTGGTTTTCTTACGGCGGTCTTGAACCTAACACGCGCTCGATATTAAGAACTCACACCAGTCTCCGGCTGGGTTTCTGTAGAATTTTATATAATATTTTTTAATAAATTGTTATATCTACCCTCTCTTCGAGACTTTAATTTACCTGCCTGGCCCCTAACCGTTACAGTGGCGCCCAAACTAGTGGTAGATATCGAGCCGTGATTAGTTCTTTTCTGCTAGGCATTATTTTAGTTTTCTTGGTGCTGGCTGTCTATTACAGTAGTGTTAGTGTAAATACCATGATTACAAGCTGCCAAAAGTGATATTTCTTCCTTATCTCAGGTATCATTTTGATATTATTATACTGTAAAAATTTTAAACTACCCACAATTATTTTTCTAATGCACGTTTTGGTAGCTTGAGTATTTGATTTTGTTCCGTTACTGTGTAAAACTATTTATGTTTTGTATATGAGAATTTTGCAACACACACCTCTCGGGTAAATTGAGAATTGAACCATTAGTTTTTCGTTTACTTTTGAAACATATCGAAAATGTCCAATCACATAATTTTTTTATCGTTACAAAAGGCGGAACTAGAATACGAATTGGCGGATACATCGGGAAAATCTATCGGCCAATGGCATAATAAAGATATCAAATTAACCAATTACAAGGACTAAATGCAAAAACTTAATACTAAAAATACAAACACAAACAAAATGATAAAAAACAGCTCAATACAAATCATTGACTATAACTACCCAACTATGATCATCCTATCTAAAACTAATAAAAACTAAATAATACTTATAAACTACTAAATTTAATCAAACAATCAACCCTAACGTACGTACTGCTAAAACCGTCTACCTACATATAACCAAATTCTAACTGCTTGTATTATTATTTATTTAATTAAAAAATTAAAAAGAACAAACAGTATAAATAGGAAAATGATTGATAATAACATTAATTCCAATAGAACTATTTTTACTATCGGTCCTACAACCATAGTATGAAAGCGATCATGGCTCTACCCCATTGATTTCTTTTCCCCATACCAATGGCCCTACACCATAGGTATTCTATAGAGTAGTTCAACTCTAAATAAGCGTGAATCATTAGCATCCTAGTTATATTATTATCAATAAAGAATTGGTTATGTGTAGACTTCCCTGTTCTTTCAATATTAATTAAAAACAAAACCTACACTTGATTCGCGGGAGTGTTTTGTGCTGAATTTTAAACGGGACACTTTGAATATTAGAATGCGGAAACACAGGAACTAAAGTGTTGCTGCCGACCGAATGATGAATGAATGAAGAGTGACGAATGAAAGAGAAAGAATGAATGAGCAACGTTAATCAAGTGACTTCAGAAGCAGTAGAGGCGGATTTTATTTAGGAAAAATCCTACGCTAACAAGGGGGGTACTGTAACGTTGTACGTGGTTGCTAACACATCAGAACCTGGGTAGCATTAATAGAAAAATAATTAAAACCTATTTGCGCTTGCGGCTGATATTTTAAACTGGCAACACTATAATGAACAAGCAAATACTGTCGCAAACTCCGCGCACGGAACTGGTTTGTTGAATGTTGGTAGTTGATTTCCCTCTGAGTACGGTTAGACTAACGCTCGCGGACTTCCTGCGGTTCGTGGAACAGTCTCGACCGGCAGTCACTTGGCACTACGTAGCAGCGGAGAGACAGTGTCTGCATAGTGTGACATGTACCTCTGTCACCTTCACATAGTGACCTTGTACGACACATTTTATTATAACTACTTTTATTAACTACACGCTACCGTGAACAATAAATTTAGACTCAGTGTAACCCCAGATTGGGTGAGTGTTGCAAAACTTATATTATCTAGAATTAAGTGATCATTGCATGACTTGTTAAAATCTCGCTATTTGTAAGTTTTGTAATAATGTCTACTTTGGACACTTGAACCGTTGATTCACATAATTGCGTTTGTGTATCAACGGTGATTGTTAAATTTAAACCATATTTTAACTTTTATGTTTCACCGAATGACCGTAACATAGGTGTAACGGGTCATGACGGTTACTTTTAAATGATCTTCATTCCTTTCATTCATTATTTTCATTATTCAATGTAGTATTGGTGAGTGGTAGTAAGTCAATGGAAATAATTGTTTTGAAAAATTCTTAAAATCATTGTGTTATTTTTTTCATCTACCTCACATTACTAGATGTTATAATTATGTTTCATCATGCTTTTAAATTGTACCACGCTGCTTAGACTGCTTCATCTTGATGGCTAATTGATGCTAGATCACCGCTTTCCACCGTAGATTCCATGTTCGACGGTTGTCAGGATGTTGCAGTCAGTGGTACGAATTCGGTCATTTTCTTAAATGCCTAATTCGGAATATTCCAGGGTTTACCTATACCGGACACCTTTCGGTGTTGCTACAAGGCTGTGGCTGGACAACCTGCGTGCTACCCTCCGACAGGAAGATCGACCTACCTACCTGGCTGCCACCAGTCACCTACGTTCTGGAAACTACCAGGATAGTGGTTTTCTTACGGCGGTCTTGAACCTAACACGCGCTCGATATTAAGAACTCACACCAGTCTCCGGCTGGGTTTCTGTAGAATTTTATATAATATTTTTTAATAAATTGTTATATCTACCCTCTCTTCGAGACTTTAATTTACCTGCCTGGCCCCTAACCGTTACAAAGCCGTTGGTCCCGGCTGTCATTTGAAGATATTTGACAGTCGTTACAAGTAGTCAGAAGTTTGAGATCTGACATCAGTCTTGCCAAGAGGTACCGTGTTACCCAGTTACTGGGTTGTGGAGGTCAGATAGGCAGTCGCTCCATGTAAAACACTGGTACTCAGCTGAATCCGGTAAGAATGGAAGTCGACCCCAATATAGTTGGGAAAAGGCTAGGCAGATTGATTGTTTATTTAGGAAAAAAACACTTATACAGGATCTAAAAGTAAATACATTTTTACCAGTAAACACGGAAAAGACGGGAAAAGATAATCGTTGTTATCTGTACTTATGAAAATTATTGTATCACAGGCACCAACATCTTCCATAATAAGTTAAACAAAAAAAAACTAACTTCAACATTTACAGTAACTTTTTCTTTTGTTTTACATAATAAATAAAATAAAAATAATTTATTTAACGTGTAATAGTGTATGGCATTCTAAACTAGTTCTACATGAATTTTCCTATTACTTTTTGATAAATCTGACCTATTGACATTTTATGTATTTTACATTTTATTAATATTAAACTAAAACTTTAATTATAATAAGAATCATCAGTCTTTATTGAACATTGGTTATGATAACATTATTAAATCTTTGTATCAGCCTTATTTAAGTACCTTTATCTTTAATTTAAATTGTTTGATTAAATTGTCATGGGTCGTCAATTTCTTTTACTAACTGGTAAACCGTTTTGTGTGACAAGCTCTCTAGCAGTGGCACACTTATGATTCTTCTCATCTACTCATCCCTCCAACCCCCTTCTACCATCGGACATCTAGACGCACTGCAAGTTACCATCCTTACCTTGTTGCCATTCTACCAATTCGCACCAAGCGCTTCCAAACATCCTTCATAATGCGCACAGCAAATAAGTGGAACTCACTGCCTGCGTCTGTGTTTCCGAACGCATTCAACCCGAATCTCTTCAAAGCTAGAGTGAACAGACTTCTTCTGGGTAAGTTCACTCCATCGTCGACTCTGTCTCTGTCACATCTGATCTAGACTAGAGTCAAGAGCAAACCCATCACAGACAAAAAAAAATACTTCAATATAAATGAAATGAAATGAAAATAGATGCCAATAACAAAAGCAATGGTTTGACTGTTGGTAAACAGCAAAGATATAGATATAGTTACACGTTACAACGTTTCCATCAAAGGATTTTTTTCCCGAATTCCTCAGTCGATAAGACATGGAAGTTTCGAGAAAAGTGAAGATTCTTCAAACCGTAATTATGGCAATTGAATTCTGTTAAGTAACGCTTGACCCAAAAAGTTATTTGTTCGTATATTTTCGGTAAAGCAGGTTGTGTTTTGAATCAAAGTATCAAATTCCTCTGAAACAGATATAAAGAAAATATGTTTTTATGATTTTAAAGAAAAAAAAATCTGGACGAAAGTATGAGTTCACTGCTGATTACTGAGTACATTTGAATGAAAAATAATATCATATGAATAAGTATTCTCTGTATACTAAGATTTCATTTCTAGTATAAAAAGATCCCAACGAATGGAAAAGTTAACCATCCCTAAAACTTGAACATAATAAACACAATCATCTCCATTTGTGTCAAATCAAATAAACTCAATATAAAGAACAAATCTGTTCAGCCGAAAAAAGGCGAATTCCGTCCATTTTTAGCCTTGTTCACTATATTAATTCCAAGCTAAAAGATTCCCGTTTATTCTTGAATCTTTCTCGCTTGGCGATCGTTAACCCACGCTTTGTAGTCTTCTTTTAAACAATAAAAGCAAATTGAATAAGAAGGGGAGCCCTTCTTATAAGATATTTCAGAAGCTCCCGTTTTAATTGAGAAAATAAACCGTGGGATAGTAATTTTGGCTTGCAGTGTCTGCGGGTAGAATGTAGGTTACGGAAGGAGGTTTACTTGGGTACGTAGATTTAGGAGTAGTGTAAATAGATGTTTATTTGTGTAGTTACGGTTTGGGATGCATTTGCATACAGAATTTTGAATGAATTTTTAAAAGCTATTTAGTTATTCGGGTATAATGTGTTCGTGTATATTAAACAAACACTATAACTACTATAATACGAAGTCGAAATCTTACAAATAGTCTTGTTGGACATAGTTTGAGGCTGCTTTGATCTGTCGAATAGATTCTTTATAATAATACCAATCAATCTACCTAACTTTTTGCCAACTATTTTGGTGTCCATTTAGATGGTATCAGTATAGTCTGCCGGACGCAGCTTAATATCATTATCTCACTATCATTATTTTTCTTCTTTCACTTTAAAGCCCTTACTCCGCTTTAGTGCCGTAAAACAGTTATTTATTTATTTAATATATACTTTATTGTACAACATTTAAATAATTACAGGACAAAACATTTATAAAGATAACTGTACAATGGGCGGTCTTATTGCACAACGCAATCTAATCTCTTACAGACAAACTTTGGATGGACTGAATGAGAGATGAAAGACATAGGCCATTTTTAAATCATACTCCTTAGTAACGGCTAGGTTAAAAAGCATATTACTGATTCATGTACATTATTTGTGAAACATGGTTTTATCGTATGACTAATACCATTGCTTTAAAAAAATATAAACTAGAAATTTATACCGCTCTTATTGCATACTCCTCCACAACGACTTCAATGTTTTTACGCAGAAAAAAATATGGTTAGAATTTCTTCTTAACCTACATAGGATATTTGTAGTCATCATATATTTTTCAAACAAAACTGTCCAAAAGGAGGTCCAATATTGATATTCTGGCACCGAGCGGGCGCACGGACAGTACCGCATTAACATTGGGGAATATATATATGCTTTATATCTGCTCTATTTAGTTCTAAAGAACTACTCTGTTTTGTTTTAAGGATCCTCTTCTGAATTTAATAAATAATACTTGACCCCTTCCTTTGGAGTAATTTGAACTCGTTATTTTCATTATGTGATGCTGTGTGACTAAGATAGAACTAAACAACAAATATCATCATCATTCTTTTGACCTTAATTTATTTGTGTTCGGCACAACAAATATCGTGGTATTCCATACTTCTCTGTTATTCCTTATCTCAGTAGTCACCCTGTTCTTAGCCATAAATATCATCTTTCATACAGTCCATCCGTACTGGTAGTCGTGATGATAATTTAAATTATTTATTTCATCTTTATTATCTACATCTTTATGTTTTTTAATAAATCGTTCAATGGTCATCCCTATTCTTAAACCATAATTTTTTATCTCATCTAAATTTTCAATAAGAAAATGCCTAGTATTTAACTCTGTGGTAAAAACATGACCCGATTGCCCAATATGGAATTACTCTATCCATAGATGGAAAAACAGTTTCGATTACAAAAACAATATATTCTGTACCTTAACATAAATATCAGTAAACCTAAAGGCAGGCCACTGGTATTGGAAAGTAATTAAATTTTATCATTGTTTCCAATACAGTTTATTGTTTTCATTAAAGTTATGTCCACGTATGTTTTGGTAATAACACATAACTTTACTATAACAGTATTGTTTACAGTTTTGTTATGTCTGGTTTCATTTTTGTTGGTTAATTAATTTTGAGGCCAGTTTTTTGAACCCGGACTAGTTCAAAAAACTGGCCCTCCGCCCTTTCATTTTTACGCAACAATAATTATTGCGTATTTTGCGCTGTCAAGTAGACGGATTTTTGAACACAATATGAAGCATTGGATGCAATCAAAGCAAGCTTGCACCATTCTTTTAATATTACAAAAAGCCAAGTGCGAGTCGGACTCGCACACGAAGGGTTCCGTACCATTATCGCAAAAAACATTAACAAACATTCAAACAAACATTCATTCATTCATTCATTCATTTTTTTCAGTAACAAACATTCTGCCGTTTTTTATGAAGCTGAAACTGGCAGCCAAAACGTAGCAGCCAAAGTACCCAGGGCCGTAAATAATGTGGGGCCCTGTGCCACTTATTTTTTAAATTTTAATGTCTTCCATTAGATGGCATTTTGAGGAAACATTTAGATTTAGTAACTTGAAAATTAGGCAATTGAATTTTAGTCCAATTTTCGAAAATTAAATTATTAGCGGATCAGATATTTTTTATGAAATTTGCCACACGCGCGCCTGTTTGAGTGCGTATGTGTGTGTGTGGATGCTCTGTATACTTAGGGAGCAGAAAATACAACTACCCATAACATTTTTGAGAAAACTTGAAGAAATTGAAGAATTTGTAGATTTTTCTTATTTCCTAACAGCGCGCAACGATGGAAAATTCTATAAATTGTCTGACACACTCTAGCAGACGCTTAGTAAATATTAAAGCATGATTTGGTCGGGAGCACAACATACAACTATGACATTTTTATGAAAACTTGAAGAAATTGAAGATTTTGTAGATTTTTCTTATTTCTTAACATCGCGCAACGATGGAAAATTCTATAAATTGTCTGACACACTCTAGCAGATGCCTAGTAAATATTTAAGCATGATTTAGTAGGGAGCACAAAATACAACTATGACATTTTTGAGAAAACTTAAAGAAATTAAAGATTTTGTAGATTTTTCTTATTTTCTAACATCGCGCAACGATGGAAATTTCTATAAATTGTCCGACACACTCTAGCAGATGCCTAGTAAATATTTAAGCATGATTTAGTAGGGAGCACAGTATACAACTATGACATTTTTGAGAAAACTTGAAGAAATTGTAGATTTTTCTTATTTTCTAACATCGCGCAACGATGGAAATTTCTATAAATTGTCTGACACACTCTAGCAGATGCCTAGTAAATATTTAAGCATGATTTAGTAGGGAGCACAGTATATAACTATGACATTTAAACAGAAACTTGAAGAATTTGCAGATTTTTCTTATTTCCTAACATCGCGCAACGATGGAAAATTCTATAAATTGTCTGACACACTCTAGCAGATGCCTAGTAAATATTTAAGCATGATTTAGTAGGGAGCACAAAATACAACTATGACATTTTTGAGAAAACTTGAAGAAATTAAAGATTTTGTAGATTTTTCTTATTTTCTAACATCGCGCAACGATGGAAAGGACATGGCTAAATAAAGTATGGACGACTGCCCTAGCAATGTATAAACATTTTAACTAGCAATATGTAATGCTGAATAGCTGAATATTAGTATTTCGTATGAAAAAAGTTACAGGCACTTTTTGTATCGTCAGAGTCCTGAAAATAAAATCGTATAAACTCCTACATTAATTGGTATACAAACTTGTAAAAGAATAAGATTTTGCTATGATACTTTATTAAGGCGTTTAGAGGAGCTCGTGGCTTAATAATAACAGCCGCACAGGTCGATCTTCAAGCTTAAGAAACGCTTACCGAGGTCATTCCGTGTACCATCTTTACATACGTGCCTTGGAAAGCTAGTAAGGCCGTTGGTCCCGGCTGTCATTTGAAGATCTTTCATTTGTGGCTACACCACAGTTTATGCATCTCATGATGAATCAATACGCAATTGAAACATAAGACCATACTAGCTGGCTCTGTATTAATACATAATACCCAGCGAAAGGAACTTCGTCCAAAGTGAGTTCCCACGACACCCCCAACATGTTTTTTTTTATTTGGTTCTAATCGAATCAAATGTAATCAAGAAGAATCGATTGTAACTTTTTAGTGCCAGCACTATTTAAGTGCCATTTCTTTCCAGATCTTGCCAATATTTTTTAGAAATCAGATAAATGCAATTATAGAAATCAACATCTAAGGTTTTGAGATGTATAGCGAAAGATACAAAAATAAATAATAATGAATACTGTTCGTTTTGATGTACGCAAATGTCTTTAAAAGTAGGTCTATTGACTACAATTTTTCGTAGAACGGAATCTTATGTTCTTCTTGTCAAACAAAAACATGAAAAAATCTTTTAATTATTTGATTAATTCACGAAAGTTCTAGAAGCATAATAAAACTGTAATAATTCATTAATGAATATTTGAAATGTATTGAGATAGGTACAAAAATAAATAATAATGAATACTGTTCGTTTCGACTTACGCAAAGTCTTTAAAAGTAGGTTTATTGACTACAATTTTTCGTAGAACGGAATCTTATGTTCTTCTTGTCAAACAAAAATATGAAAAAAATCTTTTAATTATTTGATTAATTCGCGAAAGTTGTAGAAGAATAATAAAACTGTAATAATTCATTAATGAATATTTGAATGTTACGAGCTTGTGAAAAATTTCTATACATGCTAAGGGCAGTTGTTTAGCCATGTCCTTTCTATAAATTGTCTGACACACTCTAGCAGATACCTAGTAAATATTTAAGCATGATTTAGTACAGAGCACAGTATATAACTATGACATTTAAACAGAAACTTGAAGAATTTGTCGATTTTTCTTACTTCCTAACATCGCGCAACGATGGAAATTTCTATAAATTGTCTGACACACTCTAGCAGATGCCTAGTAAAATTTCTTCAAGATTTCTTAAAATTGTCATAGTTGTATATTGTGCTGCCTACTAAATCATGCTTAAATATGTACTAGGCATCTGCTAGAGTGTCTCAAACAATTTATAGAATTTTCTATCGTTGCGCAAATCTACAAAATCTTCAATTTCTTCTAGTTTTCTCAAAAATGTCATAGTTGTATTTTGTGCTCCTTACTAAATCATGCTTTAATATTTACTAGGCGTCTACTAGAGTGTGTTAGACAATTTATAGAATTTTCCATCGTTGCGCGATGTTAGAAAATAAGAAAAATCTACAAAATCTTTAATTTCTTCAAGTTTTCTCAAAAATGTCATAGTTGTATATTGTGCTGCCTACTAAATCATGCTTAAATATGTACTAGGCATCTGCTAGAGTGTCTCAAACAATTTATAGAATTTTCTATCGTTGCGCAAATCTACAAAATCTTCAATTTCTTCAAGTTTTCATAAAAATGTCATAGTTGTATGTTGTGCTCCCGACTAAATCATGCTTTAATATTTACTAGGCGTCTGCTAGTGTGTCAGACAATTTATAGAAATTTCCATCGTTTCGCGCTGTTAGGAAATAAGAAAAATCTACAAATTCTTCAATTTCTTCACGTTTTCTCAAAAATGTTATGGGTAGTTGTATTTTCTGCTCCCTAAGTATACAGAGCATCCACACACACACATACGCACTCAAACAGGCGCGCGTGTGGCAAATTTCATAAAAAATATCTGATCCGCTAATAATTTAATTTTCGAAAATTGGACTAAAATTCAATTGCCTAATTTTCAAGTTACTAAATCTAAATGTTTCCTCAAAATGCCATCTAATGGAAGACATTAAAATTTAAAAAATAAGTTGCACAGGGCCCCACATTATTTACGGCCCTGGGTACTTTGGCTGCTACGTTTTGGCTGCCAGTTTCAGCTTCATAAAAAACGGCAGAAAATCACGTTTGTTGTAGGGGAGCCCCACTTAAATATTTATTTTATTCTGTTTTTAGTATTTGTTGTTATAGCGGCAACAGAAAATACATCATCTGTGAAAATTTCAATTGTCTAGCTATCACGGTTCATGTACAGCCTGATGACAGACAGACAGACTATGTATGCTATATTTGTAAGTATGTGAGAACCGTCTTCCTATTTATCAAGTGAAGGGTTTACCTGTTAGTGCTTGTAATACTTTATACCTATATGTAGTATAGTAGTGCTAGGTGCATCGTCCTCACGTACATGAATTTATTAATGTATGTACTTTAATATTGTAAAACATTTTTCTTTTTTAAAGAGTAAGTATGGAGTTTCTTGTACATTCTTCTCCATAACAAGCTACTTTTCCGAATGCACGGTAGAATAAATTTTTATTACTTGTAAATTTTAATTGTTAACGTTCGAAAGTGCCGCTTAATGGCCTAATTGAATAAATAAATTTGAATTTGACTTTGAGACGGACAGTGGAGTCTTAGTAATAGGGTCCCGTTTTTACCCATCGCGTACGGAACCCTAAAAATTAGGGTGGCCAGACACTGTCTGGCAGATAAATTCTTGCAAGTAATGTAATTTCCCTGAGCAAGCGAGACAAAGTAACATAAAATGAATTTTGATTTTTACTGGTTTTAAAAAGTTACAGCGCTCTGAAAGGGGTGGAGTGCTTCTGCCATCGATAATCCCGATGTCAATACTTACTAATCCTCACTTAGATTCCACGGATCAGCTATTATCATTTGCCTCGCTATAAATGTGGTACACTTATCAGAGAAGGTAAAATGAGAATCATCTTCAAAGCTGCAAATGACGTGAAAAATATGGCACCCAGCAAAACATTACATCCCCGATCTAATCCTTCAAAAATTAAATCATATAATTTCACAACATCATAATGAAACAGCGACCCTTACCTAAATTCAATTACTTTAAGAGACCGTATATGTTATGATTTACGACATTCAATAATAAGGTACAATATCCGAGGGGCACAATATAAATGAGGGGTGTGTTTACCTGAACTTAATATGGAAGATTTTCATTTTAGATCCGACACCTTTGCATAGAATAGATGAAAATTTAATTTTGTATATCAGTTTGTTTGGTGAGGTAATGGCTGTTTTGTTTGAGGTTTAGAAGAAATATGGACTGGCTGTGTGCTTGTACGATCTTGTAAGAAAAATACTTGCTTTGCGCTTTTGACAGACGTATTCCACATTGGGCACCCGCTTTAACAGCACCTGAGGTATATTCTACATACGGCACCTATCGATATTTTTCATCATCATCATCGTCATCATCAGCCTATTAATGTTCCCACTGCTGGGACACAGGCCTCCTCTCTGTGAGAGGGAATGGGCCGTAATCCACCACGCGGGCCCAGTGCGGATTGGTGGATGTCACATGTCTTCGAATTTTTGGTTCTAGGACATGCCGGTTTCCTCACGATGTTTTCCTTCACCGTTTTGAGAGCAGTGGTGATGAAATAATTTACACAAAGTAAAGCGCCTGTCTGGGCTCGAACCCACGACCTACAATACGATATTTTTCGCAGGTGCCAAATGTGGAATGATTTTTTATTTAAAATTGTATTCCCCATTTGGCACTTACGGATTGGTAGGTACTAGTGTGGGAACGTTTTACGTGACGTCGAGTAAGGCGAAGAGTCTTGATCTCGCCTCCAGTCAAAAGCCTCAGTTTGGAAACCGCATTTTGCCGAAGTTAACTCTATGTTCGAATCGAGAAATATAACATCTACCAACCCGCACTGGGCCCACGTCGCGGATTACGGCCCATTCCTTCTCTCAGCAGTGGAAACATTAAAAGGCTGATGATGATGCTCTCTACGTTATATTCAATTCAATGACATTTTATTAGAACAAACTTCGCATAAAGAAATTAATTAACATATTTTACAGACTACTTATCGTATAATTAATATTCAAACATGTATTTTATGAAGTATTTTCATAGATCTTTTTTTCTTTACTTAATGGTGACACTCGCAATTAATTAGATAAAAGGCGAATTCAAATTATAGACATCGTTTTTTGCGAATTAAAAGTTATTACATTAAAAGCATCTGAATAATTTTCACTATATATTATATTCGTGGCGATGCTTTTTTTTAAATTCATTGAATGAATAGCTTTTTAGCAATAGGCTTGTCATTTCATATCCATTTGACTTCCAAAAAATGTCATCCATTAGTTTCCACACGTTTTCATCTTTTGACTCGCAGTTAGGCTCCCGTGCGATATAAGTTAGCTCATTTCAAATAAAACCAATAAACACAAACCAATAACCGATGTAATTTTAAACTTTTACAATAAACTAAATTCAAAAATAAATTCATTTCAAACTTCGAACTGATACGCGAATTCAAATTGTGTAAAGCCCTCTACACATAGGTACAGTTTTCGATAAACCAGACAATGAACCTAACTAAAAAGCAAAAACTTTAGACTCGCGTGCTGAATTGAAATGTGCAGACACCCATAAGGGTCTTGACCTAGGATACAAGACAAAGACTTTATAAATTGGCTTAAAAATAAACGCCAAAAGGGTTCAAGTGCATCGTCTGTACGTTTGATAGATGATTGAGAATCTGTCTGATTTGATTTTAATGCTCCAAGAAAAATGGCCAATGAAAGAAAAGATGCGTCATGTCTTGTAATATATAATGGAGAATATCTTATTCAAAATAAATTATTTGATATTTTTGTAAAATTAACTTACGTATAATTTTTCGTAATTTTCATCATCATTTGAGCCGAAAGGCATCAACTGCTGGAAAGGACACGGCCAGATACTGGCCCTGTCCTTTCCAGCAGTTGATTCATGGCCTCCGAATCAAGCAGAATACATAAATGTACAGTAATTATGAATGTGTGAAAATGTCTTGTGAAAATTAACCGCAAAGATTACAATTGTCTAGAACAGGCGGCAAAAATTCCAAAAAAATATGTGTGTTAATTGTTTATGTGCGGTTACTATGCAATGCATTAGCGTCTGGATACACGCATAAGACAAACACTGTTTTAGAAGTACGCCTGAAGGTCAGATTAAAATATAAAACAACGACAACTGCAAGAACGTATTGCTAAGGTAAATACCTCTAAAATAAAAGTTAAGGTTTTAAGATTATCGCAGATACCATTTTTTGAGGTGCCAAGCGTCATGTCATAATGCTGAAAGCATCGATAATATATTCCAGAGTGTGTATCCGAACGTCTTAGTCATTTTGACGTTCCTACGCGCGCGCACTGCACTGGTGCAATCTAGTCTGTGGTGCAGTCTTACGTTGATCTTATCTTTTTTATAGTGTCTCTCGCTTCTTTTCTGATCATAAAACTTAAACTATTGTAAAGCCATACCTCTAAGCTTTAATACGACGTATTGTATGTCAATGTACATGAATATTTTTTGTTAGGGCACAGCTCTATACAAATTCTGGCCATGTCTTTTGCTACTCGCATCCAGCAGACGCGATACGTCGATGGGGTCGATAATTCGATACGTACTAATAAGATTCTTTTGGCAATTTATTAAAAATCGGTGTCATTAAAAAAAACATGATTCCAAGAAACTTGGGTAGAAATACTTAAAAATACATACTGAGCATCATATTTTAGAAAAAACTTAAGTGAATTCACATCTGCTACTAAATTACTCAAGTATTTTTACCTCCACACCCTGAGAGTCTTGTGACGAAATATTAAGCTGGCTAAAGAAAAAGTGTCTTTAAAATACACTTTAGATTTTTTGAAGAACCTTCTACTTAGACTCGTGAAACGCTTAATTTTCGTAAAATGGAGACAGGCTTGCGTTTTTTGCACATGAAGCCTTTGAATAAAAGTGACAATAACTTTTCTGAAATGGTTAGGTTAGTCAGGTTTTATTGGAACGTAAAAATAAAGCAGTAAGTTTATGAAATACTAGGTTTTATCCAATTCAATTTTGTGATGTATATGTGTGTGTATGGAATCGTAGTTTTTTATAAGACGCTTTTTTATTGCCTTTTCTTTTTATATTTATTTATTAATCTCAAAATCAGCTCTTAAAAATACCTTAACACACCTATTGTACTACTATTACAGCCAACTACGGATTTACAACTAACCAACTTCACAAAAAAAATTGGCACAGTAACTTAGATTTACAAAACATAATATAATATTTGAAGACTTGTGCAAGAGTAGTTGCGTGTGAGTGGGTTATCCATACTATACTTCTATACTAATATTGTAAAGAGACAAGATTTTTTTGTTTGAATGTTTATTTGTTTGTACCGAATAGTCTCCGAAACTACTGAACCGATTTAAAAAAAATCTTTTACCAATAGAAACCTACACCAGAACACATCAAAAGCTATTCCTGAGTGACATTGGCTATTTTTTTTATCCCAAAAACGGTTCCTGTGGGGTGGTCCACGGAAGCGAAGCTGCGGGGAACAGCGAGTAATATTATAAATTCCAAAGTAACTCTGTCTATTTGTCCGTCTGTTACCTTTGTACGCCTAAACCAATGAACGGATTTCAATGAAATTAGGCTAGGATATAGATGGCATCCTGGGGAAACACATTTTAGGTCTCAAAAATATAATAATAATATGTATGTCGTCAAGCGATTCCAGATGGCAAAATACAAAAATTCTATAGGTCTCTGCCTAACCCCTAATAGGAAAATAGCCGTGATGTTATGTATGTAACAGATTAAAAACTAAATAAGTAAGTAGATCCCTAATTGGTAATTACGGACAGCATGAAATCATTTTATTCAAAAAGAACGTATTACTTAGGTAAATTCTACCTGGGTGTGTTGATAGCAACATAATTATAGTAGAAACTTAAGAGGAAATATGGGCAGAGAGCGCCGACTGAATTTCTTTAGTTCAAAGTAATAATTCGAGGTTTGGCTCTCGTCTCTTTCCTCCTCCAATATTGGACCAATTTAAAAGATATCCCATAAACTGGTAAAGTAAGATATATACTATGTCCCTATGTTTTCCTTTTTTCATTTATATTTGTCAAATTTGCACAGCAAGCCTCTGTTAACAGCGCAATTTTGAGCAATTTTTGAGGGCTCTAGTGCTTCTAAAGATAATGGATCATCAAAAAGGAAAACATAGGGACATAGTATATATTTTTAATATTTAGTTTACGGAATATCTTTTAAATTGGTCTAATATTGGAGGAGAAAAGAGACGAGAGCCAAACGTCGAATTATGACTTTTTACTAAGGAAATTTAGTCGGCGCTCTCTGCTCCCGTTTCCTCTTAATAGTGAAGCAAAGACGATATGAGTATGTATATTTTTAATTTACTTCAAAATTGCAAACTTTTAAATCTACTGAAATTTTGTTAAGTTAACATAAAAATCAAATCTTTAACCAACAAAAGTAAATATACATCAAAAAGTAACATCTCAAAATTTGCCTTAATATTTATTCGAGCAAGAAATACACGCCAATACTCATCTCAGTCATGCAGGTAACAAGTGTTAGCTCACAGCATCCCTTTAACGAGATGAAATGCTTCACAGATTTCTGAAACTAAGTTTGATTTAATAAATATTTGCTTTGCCATCTTCCCCGGTTCAAAGGCGCCGACTTAGAGTTATATATTTCTGATGGCAATAAAATTGTTGAGATCAATAGTGATAATTTAGACATTTATTTTAAAGCATCATTTTGTTTTTTACAAGCGTTTCATTCGATTTCAATGTATGATGTATATGTGACGGGATCCCAGTGCTAACAAAGGCAATTTGGTTCAATTAAATGTCACCAGATGGCGCCATATGCATCTATTTGTTATTGAATTATGTGTAAATTTTAAATTTTCTAGAATTGATCATAAAAAATGCATATTATTTCTTAATTAACTCTCCTAAGCACCCAAAATTATGGAATTTTGGGCTCTTAATTCACATTTCAAAGATTATTTTAACGGATCATTTAAAATTGATTCCAATATATAGCGTGGTTTTAAATTTCTGAGGAATGCCACTCGATGTCTTAAATTTGTATTTTAACACATTTTGGTACAATAAAACTGTAAAAATGTGAAAAAAATACTCTAAAACAAATCGTCACTGTAGGTATTTAAAGACAAAAATCTCGCACGAAGGGTTCCGTACCATTATCGCAAAAAATGGCATTAATATCACATTTGTTGTATGGGAACCCCAATTGAATATTTATTTTATTCTGTTTTTAGTATTTGTTGTTATAGCAGCAACAGAAATACATTATCTTTGGAAATTTCAAACGTTTAGATATCACGGTTCATGAGATACAGCCTGGTGACAGACAGACAGGCAGATGGACTGCGGAGTCTCAGTAATAGGATCCCGTTTTTACCCTTTGGGTACGGAACCCTAATAATCATCTTAATCAGACGAAAAGCGCTAGTTACGTCAGCACAATTTCTTTGTATGGGAAAAGGCATTTGTATGCTAGTATTATATTATCTGTGGTTCGGGTCAAATCTTGCAACTGAATTTTAAAGTACTTATCCTAAACCGATTAAGAAGAAATTTTGCATACACTTTTGGTTAGTATGACAATGAACGGTAAGTTAAAAAGCTCGTTTAAAAAGTGGAAAATTTCATCCAGATCCGTTCAGTAGTTTTTACGTGAAAGATTAACAAACATACAAACACACACACTCACAAACTTTCGCCTATATAATATCACTAGCTTCTGCCAGCGGCTTCGCCCGCGTGAAAGTCGAAAATTATCCCGAGGGAACATATTCCCGGGATAAAAAGTATCCTATGTGCTATTCCTGACTATATTCTACCTCTGTGGCAAATTTCATCCAGATCCGTATAGTAGTTTTTGCGTGAAAGAGTAACAAACATACAAACACACACAATCACAAACTTTCGCCTGTATAATATTAGTGTATTATAAATTTATAAACAATCAAATTTTAATTAGTCAAATTATATTTGCAGCGGCCTACTTGGATACGCAATCGATTCAATAACTTCCATGTAGGACACTAAAATTCATCATCAGCTTACAAATATAATATCAAAGTCCACCACTGACCTTTTGCTGTAAGGGTAAACTGTTACAAACAAAACCACTGATCGAAAGCTAGTCAAGTCATGAATTTCAAACTTACTGACTGTAATCTCAGTAAAAGAACATTTAGCTTAGTAGGAGTTCCAACAAGAGCCATTATAGGTAGCTTATATACGGTACATGAAGAGCAGACGCAGTTTGATCCGGTTAGTACATAAATGGGTGTTTTAATCTCATAAATGCACCACAGCAGGAAATACGCCGCCTGATATTTTCTCTTCCACTTTAGCAACTGAGCATACTTACGTTACATATTTTATAGAATATCCAGGAAAAAATGTTTCATCAACACAAAAGCTGCCTTTTACGCAAGGAGATGATTCATCAAATCGCCTTATCCGGGAAATAATTTGCATAACAGACATCCGAAACAAATACCCTATCATTTCTCAAACTCCCCTCAATCAGCTTTGAAAGCACTTCTTATTGTTCAAAAGATTTAAATTTAAATAACACTGAAGTGGCCAATACTCTTCGTCTGTTTCACCACCTTCAAAGTTCTAAGTTGGAGAGCAAAGTTGAATGCTAAACAAAGCAAAGACTCGCCCTCATTGCAAGCTAAAGTGAAAGTAAAGTTTAAACAAGTTTGTAATTAGTGTCGGGTGATAAGAGATCCTCACAGCGAATCTGTAGAGGGGACAAAATCTGGAAGATAATTAGGTAGGTAGGCAATTACCATGCTGATTGCGTTTGGCCGGACATGTGTGAAATATGACCGTATAAAATTTGGAATGGCTAGCTTTGAAGCAAGGACGGTTAAGAGCACAATGCGATTCGGTGGAGCGTGGCTTTGTTAGCGCTTGCGGTGTTTAAGTCGGCTGGTTTATAAGGGCTTACATACGCTTTAGTGCCGTAAAACGGCAACTTTCTAAAGCATACTCCTTAGTAACGGCTAGGTTAAAAGGTTTGAAAAAAATGTATATTTATAACTGATTCATGTAAATAATTTTGAACACAAAGTTTTTACGTGTAACAAATAGTTTTGCTTTAAAAAAATAATTAACAACACGATAATTTTCGCAACTTTTGGAAACTCCTCCAAAACGACTTGGATGTTTAAAAATATTTTTACACAGAAAAGTTTATGGCTGGTATTTCTTCATAACTAACATAGCATATGTAAATCAAATAATATTTTGCAAACAAAACTGTTCAAAAGGAGGTTCAATTTTGATATTTTGGCATCGAGCGGGCGCACGGCCAGTACTGCGTTAGCATTGGGGTGTATATATCGCCTTAAGGGGGCTTAGACTTGGGTCTCAGTATGATTTGTTATTTGAATGTGATTTGATTGCTGATTTAATTATGTTCGTGGTCAATGAAGTGAAGATGAATGATAGATAGATAGATAGATTAATCATTTATTTAGTGCACACAAAAGACACAGCACAACACACAAAATCTTAATAAAATTATTACAATTTTCATGTATAATATGTTTAAAAACAAGGTGCCAACAAAAAAAGAAAAAGGAAACCATACTTACGAAATAAAAGTAAAAGTGACACCAGTAACATTAGCGTTGACAATCAAAACACAGTGCGATGTGCGTCTCAAGGTTGCACCAAATGGGAGTCCAGCTCAGCACGTGTCAGGCAAATATACCTGACGCTGATATTCTGCTGGATCCCTGCAGTGACAAATGCTCGCCAAGCAGATAAAGTGCGTTGGGATGTTACAATGAGATTTTTATGTGAACTCAATCCTTAGTAAATTAAGTATAAAACGTTAACAGGTTACAATCATATCATCATCAGCCTATTAATGTTCCCACTGCTGGGACACAGGCCTCCTCTCTTAGAGGGGAATGGGCCGTAATCTCGCGGGCCCAGTGCGGGTTGGTGGATGTCACATGTCTTCGAATTTTTGGTTCTAGGATATGCCGGTTTCCTCACGATGTTTTCCTTCACCGTTTTGAGAGCAGTGGTGATGAAATAATTTACACAAAGTAAAGCGCCTGCCTGGGCTCGAACCCACGACCTACAACTTGTAAGTCGCGGCTGATACCACTGGGCCACCACTGCTCTCACTGGGCCACCACTGCTCTCCAGGTTACAATAATATTTATTAATAAGTAGGTGAAAATTACCTACACGATTCCTAGGAAAGAAAGGAAACAAGCTGATTAGATCCGCAGGTAATTTATTTTTGCTCAATTGAGTATATCCTTATACCGTATGCCGTGATGTGTTTATTTTGATATACTACACTAAATAGGTCTTATATTTTATGCGTCTAATGTTGCGCGAACACATCGTGTTTTCAGGTTATTATTTTCCTGAATTTGTTATATTAATACGCGACATAGAATATAAAATGTGTTGTGGAAGGAAGGTTTTCTAGTTGGCAGAATTTATTGGGGGAAACTGAGTGTAAGATTTACCAGCCTGGTGACTGTCGGAGTGATATTAAAAGCTGTTTTTATTCAACTTATATAACAGTATAATGATCGATACTTTGTGTGACCTGCTCGTTTTTTGCCCAAAGAATCGAACTCAGCATTTCCATTCAACGTATGCTGAGTGTCTTCTGGGGAAGTTTTCAGAGGACAGGATAGAGAGTACTTCGACGCCTTAGGTACCTTAGGCCCGAGACAAGTGGCATTCTATGATCGAAAGCGTGGTGATAGCGATTGTCAAAAAAGTTAATCCAAAAAATCAAAAAACTGCTTAAAAAGCGAACTAAAAAGGCGCAGCAGTCGGGTTTAAGCAGTCGGGTTTTTTGATTTTTGGATTAACTTTTTTTATTTATAACTTTTTAGTTAAATATTTTTGAAATTTCCTCTTAAAACCCTTTATTATGATACCCCACACGATGGGTTTGGAAGATAAAATAATTTGGAATCCCACAATGTGGCACCCAAAATCCGCCATTATTCTATTTTAAAATTTTAATGTAGCCAGTGACACTCCGAATCGATTGACGTAAGAATTATCAAAATCGGCCGACGCGTTTTGTCTCTGGAACGCCACATAGGAACAAACATACATATATACACAGACTAATAAACACATTACCCTCCTTCGGCAGTTGGGTAAAAAAGGCAAAATTGTATGGAATTGACAAGCGATATCGAAAAATCACGTGATCAAGCCTTAACATTTTGACATTTCAACTCTCGTCTTCGCTGATATTGAATGCCACTTGTCTAGAATCTCTTGTTTTTGTATTAAGAACGTAGTTAGTTTTAGTATAAAAAGCAGTTTGATACAAAAATATGCAGTCATTATTCGAGAAATAATGCATCGGATAATTTACATTACTTCTCATAGTGCCCTGCACATAGCTTATAATCCATTTGGGATAACATTCGAAATTTAAATAATGCCATGTTACAGCCCGTTCAACCGATTTTGACTTCTATTGCATTGGTGATGTTAGTTTTGGTAATAGGTTTATGCTTTTTATGCTATCCTTATATTTACGGGATAGAACTCAAAATCGGTTGAACGGACTGTAAAAAAGGGTTGTAGAAATTTCTAATGTTATTTCAAATGGATTATAAGTAACTTCTTACTCTTTTTGCAGAAAAATAAAATGATAGCTACTCGTGGATGAGGCATGAGCAATGAGCATGAAACACTTATAAATTAATTTAATTGGTTTTCCAATTTTTCAAGGCCAGGTAATTTTAGTGGCAATATTTCTAATTTTCAATCAAACCTTGCAAATGCAAAAAAAAAAAAAAAAAAAAAAAAAAAAAAAAAAGGTAATTTTAGTGGCAATATTTCTAATTTTCAATCAAACCTTGCAAATGCAACAAATACAATCAACTTCCAAAAATACACAAAATGACCTATTTACACTTAAAATTAATTGCTCCACATTTACTGTCAAGTCTATAAAACTGTATAATCTATGCCAGTATCGGACGCCCGGTGTTAATTAGTAAACTATGACAAAGGAAACAAGACCCCTCACCTTGTCTTCAGACTCAAAGTCCCTCATTAAAATGGAGTAGTAACTTCGTTGCTATAAGACCCGAGTTCTGCGTTCCTTTTACGTTTAATGAGCAAATAAATTGGAAAAAGGCATACGGTATGAAACAATGCTGCGATTCTTTGGAAGCAACTCTTTTAAGTGTAGGTACTGCTGGAAGTTTTGTTATAAGAGTTTCTAGTAATGCAAGGTGACTTATAATGGCATGAATTCTGATATTTTGATCTTTAACATAAATTAGATTAAAAATTGTGAACTAGCAAAAGGACTAGGTATCACAAAAGGGTTGGTATCCATGGGATTAATGGGACTTATCATCCCACTTGTCCCAGCCTGGGACTGGGTCAATGGGACCAGTGGGACAGACCGGTATGGAACAGTGCCCAATCGGCCATAACTCATTTAGAATAATTATGTTATTTACCCATAATTAACATCAGCTTTTTAAAGTTCCTACTTCTAGGACACGTGTCTCCTTTCTGTGAAAGGGAATGGGCCATAATACACCACGCAGGCCCAGTGCGGGTTTTTAACCATATCACTTAAATTATTTAACTAAATCATCAATGCTTGACAGCATGAATAAACATTGTAATTACATTTATATACCTAATATGTAGGTACTAATAGAACGTCTTGTCAGAGTACCAGATAATTGTTTGCAATATTATGCACAACATAACCTACGCTTATAACCCTCGGATACACTTCATCAATGATACTGCGAACACCGTCTTTCGCTTGCAATACTTAAGGCGCAGATACCCCGAGTAGCTGATTTTGAATTGAGAATCACGTCTAAACGGCTAGTCGTATTAAAAAAAACCGTTAGCGGTTTTTTTTATGGAAAAAATATATGTTACATCAGACCATTTTCTTATTAATTTGATCTGAGAAAATTTTGAGTTTTATTCGTATACCATAGAGTAATTAATTTGTAAAGTTATGTCTAAAACGGACAAAAACACGACAATCGCACCATAACCGCGTTGCGTATTTTAATGAAATTGACACCATCTCAAAGACAATTTATTTATCTACATTTTGATCTGAGCCTTTTTTTTTTAAAGTCACAGAATAATAAGGAAAGTACAAAAAACTACAAAATTTTGGGTCGCGTGGGTGCATGTGAAACGAGTGCGCGTTTTTTTCCTTCAAGGTCGTTGGCGTTAGTCGTCGTCTTAACGTTACCAGATTTTCATAGCAACGCTGCCTTTAGTTACGGAATAGATAATAAGTACAGAAGGCCAGCTCCGACAACCAGCGAAAACGCACGCACACATAAACATGTCTCACGTACAGCGATTGCAAGCGCACTTGCAATTGGCTTTCGTTAGAGATCGCCGCGCGTACGTAATCGTCGATGTGTGCGTGACTGGGTGCACCTGTTTTCAGTCGTTGTATGGAAGTGGCCTTCTGTACCTTTTTATTCTATGCTACGGCTTCAGCATCCACCTGTACGCTGTTCATCCATCCAACTAATCCTATAATCACCTCATACGCCACTTGCACACAATGCGAATACGAAGTTCAATCGTGTCTGCCATCAATATAAACTGGAGTGTCGTTTCTTGTTGTACTCAGATGCAGTATATTTTGTAAATCTAGAATTAGTAAACCTACCTAGTTACTTTACTTATAAACTCGTCAACTTCTCACAGACACAACTAAAATATATTAATGAAATAGACATTTTTCATCTTTTATAATAATAATTTACATTGATATAGTGGTGGTGGACCGAATCGAGAGGCGTGCAATGATTGTTGACATTACCGTCCCGCATGACGGGAACCTCGTGAAAGCCGATAAAGATAAGCAAATCTTATTATTATTATCTTGACTAGGCTCGCGATGTTGTCGATATGTGGGATGTGGACACAGCGATTATTGTACCGATAGTCGTGACAGCCAATGGCTTAATAGCCACGAGCCTCGACCAACACCATAGGAGACTCTCGTTAGGCGGCTGGGTCAAGGGCCTGATTCAGAAAGCAGTACTGCTGGACACAGCTTGTATTGTTCAAAATCAAAAATCAAAATCAAATATTTTTATTTTACATAGGCCTACATGGGCACTTATAAAACGTCGACAAAAGGTGCACGGTTCGGGTTAGTCGTTTCCTATGGAGAAGAACCGGCAAGAAATTCCATGGTTACTCTTTTAAATTGTTTTGTTTACAATATTTCCATGTTACAGCATAACGTTAGGAGGATCCTCTCTCTAGAGCCCTGACCACCGGAAGCTTGGACCCTGTTCGCGATACTGTTGTGCTCCTATTTTTTTAATATTTTAAATATTAATTTAATTTAGGAATAATAATTTATTCATTAAAAAGCCTCATACACAATGAGAGAATTGACAAGAAGAAATATAATGATTAGGCTACATTGTACTATACATGCAAAAAGATAGAAACTTATGTGACACCTAAACTAGGACATGTCCTGTATCTCAGGTGTCAGGGTACCTTCCTAGCTGGTCACAATATGTATATAATTTATTTAATTATAATTTAATTTATCAGTAAATTAATGAGATGAAATTTTGCAAGACTATCACCTCACCTCTCGTGGATGTCTCTGTATGACATTAATTTGATATTTATTCTTTGAATACTATATATATAACGAGCGCTTGTTCAGTACTAAAGTCTTCACAATCTAAGAAGTGCGTTGACGTTTCACATTTTACATGCCGCGATAACTTTCTACGTAAGAAATTGAAGAATTAAATTTATAATCCTAATTATAATAAAAAAAAAAAATAGACAATAATAATAAATAAAAAATAATAACTAAAAATAATAATAATAATTAGTATAATAAATAAATAATTAAATACTATGTTACCGATACACTATGACAACGAGTATCATTCGCAAGCATCAAGTTTTTTATTAATTATACTTAAGTATTTTTATCGCTGTCAAAACGGGCCTTTTATTGTTTGAGAACTTTAAGTGTTAACAGAGCTTAATGTTCTTTGATTGTTTTCTTATATCCATTTGATACATGATATGAGTTCTGTGTTTCTTTCGAGAAGCTCTAGATAAGTGAAATTCTATCAACGAAAGCGTAAAAATACATTGATTTCAAAAAAATAGTGTCTGTGAGCGACGTAAAAGACGCAGGCAAAGTAGGGAAAAACATAACGAGCTGTATGGCCTTAAGCCTTATATTAACACTGAAACTTTTAATAAGTATGTTGCTAAATACTCAAAAATAAAATACGCGTAAAGAAGCTTTATACATAAGCAATAAGGTTAAATTCGCATAAAATAAAACCAAAACGGTTTGGAAAATTATAAACATAGAAACGAACTGGAACAAAATAAATAATACTGATTACACGCTTGAGACGACACATTGTACTTATTATTATTATTATAGCCATTTATTTATCCTTATATCATATAACATATTAATTATTCATTATAACATCAATTAAATACAATTTCAATTTAATTAATTATAGTTTCACATTAATAGTTCAATTTTAAATATAGTTAAAGCATATTAGGTTAGATTATATTACTTTTTATTCTAATTAAGGACCTCTTTTCGAGTAAAGGCCTCCTCCTCCACATTGTACTTATAAGAGATAACAAAAAGGACTCAAATGTATGGGATTACCAAGCGCTATCGAAATGTCAGGTGGTATTATTTTTTACCCGACTGCCGAAGGAGGTTAATGTGTTTAACAGGCTATGTATGTATGTTTGTTCCTATGTGGCATTCTAGAGACCAAACTCGTTGGCCGATTTTGATGATTCTTAAGTCAATCAATTTGTCTTAACCATGCGAGTGTCATTGGCTACATTAAAATTGGAAAAACTGTGTGGTGGTTATCCTTCTCGTAGTTGCCGCCCTGTTTTTGGTCTAATTCCCTATGAAATAGACGCAACAGAAATCACCAGGCGACGTATCACAGGGGTGGCGAGGTCATGCCCCTGGGTGTTCACCATTGAACAAGAACAATGATGGACAGCAATGACCTCCTGCGTGTTTGTGCCGTGCGTGGGGACCCGTAAAGAGGGATGAAGGGTTACACAACACACCACTTTGGCCTGGATTTCTTCGGACACGGGAGGTCGTGGGAGTAGCTTACCACGATCAATCGGCTGAGCTCTCCTTCTGAGAGTATAAGCGAGGTGCGTGGGGTTTTCTGATGTCGTCCTTGGACGGCTGAAGTGGTGGTGAAGGTCACGCTGACGGTGTAAGGGAGGGTTGTTCTGTTCAAGCCAGCCCAAACGAGCACCTGATGTCGCACTGTAAGCCAGCCCTGCGCACCTATATCTCAATGGTAATCCTAACGCCCACCTTGAGTGGTGGGTCGTTCCCAGTTGCATGCTAAAATAATAAATAACTCAAAATTTAACATTCCGAAAAACTGCATTGACAAAATTCGTGTGAACAATGATATTATCACTGATCCAAAAGACATTGCAAATGCCTTCAATAATTACTTCATTGATAAAATCAATCCTATAGCAGGATCTGGGGATAAAGCTACAGCATTGATACAGAAAAGAAAAGACTCATTTTTTCTGTCCCCATGTCTACCAATTGAGGTGTTACAAATTATAAAAACATTAAAAAACACAAAGAGTGTAGGATACGATGGTCTATCAACAAAAGTTATAAAAGCAGTAGCGGGAGAAATATCAACGCATCTAAGCCATATAATTAATCTTTGCATAGAGACTGGTGTTTTTCCTGAGGCACTCAAAATATCTACTGTTAAACCATTATTTAAAAAGGAAAATAAAGAGCTAATGCAATTTTATAGACCTATATCTCTTATTAGTATAATATCAAAAATATTTGAAAAGTATTTATATAAGCAGTTATATACTTATATCGAAAAAGAAAATATACTCGCTCATGAACAGAAAGGGTTCAGAAATGGTAAAACCATAAACCTCGCACTATATGACTTTTTACATAATGTCATGCCAAACGTAGATACGAATATACCTGTATGTACGATATTCTGTGACATGACACAGGCTTTCGACCATGTCCGTCACGACATACTAATTGAGAAATTAGAAGCATACGGCATTAGAGGTAATGTCTCCAGCCTTATTAAATCTTATTTGAGCAACAGAAGACAATATACAGAAATTTCGGCAGTAAATGGAGGCAATAAACATGAAGTTATTCATAAATCAAAAGAGCGTGTAGTCAAATTTGGGGTACCGCAAGGCACTGTCGTAGGCCCACTATTTTTTATACTTTATATTAATGACTTACCCAAAAGTATTGACCACCCTATGACACTTTTTGCCGATGATAGTACCATTACGATCGCTTGTAAAAATAGAGACACTTACGAAGCTGATATTAACAATTCTATAGGTTCAGTGATAAAATGGTTGGAAAACAACAATCTTAAGATAAATCTTGAAAAAACGAATGTCATGCATTTTTCCCAAAGAATAACCATTCCAAATGTTAATGTACACTATAGTAATAATAACATACACAAAGTTGACACTACAAAATTTCTTGGAGTAACTATTGACAGTAAATTAGATTGGAAAGCACATACGGAAGCCTTAAGCAAAACAATTAGTAATTCCACATATGCTCTGTACAAATTAGCCCCAATGTTAAATGTTGATGCGCTGCTAACTGCTTATCATGGCCTAGTGTCCTCTAAGTTAAGATACGGAGTAATTTTTTGGGGCAATTCAACAAATAAACATGTAATTTTTAAAACCCAAAAGCGGTGCCTTAGAACTATGTTTGGACTTCATGTTACCGAAAGTTGCAAACCATATTTCAAAAAATATAAAATCTTGACCCTACCATCCTTGTACATTTTAGAGACTATTATGTTTGTCAGATCGAACCCACATTTATTTCCCCTATTGTCGGATAAAGTAATTCGAAATAGACGCGACAATAGCAAACTTTGCGTTCCTAGGTCTAGGACAGCACTATTGCGGAAAAGTATATTCTGTATGGCGCCAATTATTTATAATACTTTACCAAAACTTTGGAGGGAATATACAACAAATAAATTAATAAGTAGTTTAAAACGCCTTTTGTTAGAGAAAGTCTATTATAGCACTGACGAATTTTTGACTGATAAATTAATTTGACTTGTTGAAATATCCAGATTTTATTCCTAATTACTTTGACATTTAATTGACTAATTTTATATACATTTCTTTGATGAGTTGATGACACTATGCTGTAGTATATTAATTTTTAAATTCTAATTTGTATTAATGATTGTTTTGTATAATGGATAAGTTTGTAATTGTTTGATGTATACTTATTATATTTGTACGCCGTTGAGGCAAAACATGACAGTGATAAATTTTATGTAACATCTTGCATGCCATGTGTGTGTATACTCATGTTTTGGACAAATAAATGATCTTATCTTATCTTATCTTATGCTCGGTGGAGGGTGGGAGCCGGAGAGATGAATTTTACGAACTATTCAATGGATTTTGTCACAGCCTTGAATACTACGGGGGTGGAGTAGGCGAAAGCTGACGATACTCCGAAGCGGGGTGCACCTAGCACTCCGCTCAACCCTGGACCTGCGGCTCACACCGTGGGATCCAGCGCGGGCACCACTTCGACTGCGGTGAAAACCGCAGTCAGGTCAACGACGCATTCCCTTGGGAAACCCACAGTTAACGCCACGGGCCCCAGTACGGGTAGCGCCAATAAGCGGGGTGCACCTAGCACTCTGCTTGCCCCTGGACCTGCGGCTATCACCGGGGGCTCCAGTGCGGGCACCGGTCCGGCTGTGGCGAGAACTGCAACTAAGACCAACAAGGAGTCCCTACATGATCGGCATAAGGGCTCAGGGCTGAAAGGGACCAGCACTGAACCTTACCCTCCTTTGGCGAAAAGTAACGGGCCGGCGATGAGTCATCCCTCTGCCGGCTCCAACCCTTCCAAACTCTCTCTTCCCAATCCTTCCGCTAATCATCATCATCATCATATCAGCCGAAAGACGTCCACTACTGGACATAGGCCTCCCCCAAGCGTCGCCACATTGACCGGTCTCGTGCGTCGCGCAACCAGCGGATCCCCGCAACCTTCACCATGTCATCGGTCCACCTGGTGGGAGGCCTTCCAACGCAACGTCTTCCGGTTCGCGGTCGCCACTCCAGAACTTTTCTGCCCCATCGGCCATCGGTTCTGCGAGCAATGTGCCCTGCCCACTGCCACTTAAGTTTGGCAATTCTTCGGGCTATGTCGGTTACCCTGGTTCTCTTGCGGATCTCTAAATTTCTGATTCGATCACGCAAGGAAACTCCGAGCATAGCCCTCTCCATTGCCCTTTGGGTGACTTTAAGCTTTCTGATAAGGCCCATTGTAAGCGACCACGTCTCAGAGCCATATGTCATCACTGGCAACACACACTGGTCATAGACTTTCGTCTTGAGACACTGTGGTAAGTTGGACGAGAAGATACCGCGCAACTTCCCGAACGCTGCCCAGCCGAGTCGGATTCGACGGTTGACCTCTTCCCCTTCCGCTAATACAACATCGCAAACCGGGGGGGCAATCGCCACCAGTCAAACGGGGATTGCGGCCGAATCCTGGCGGGTGCAAACCTATAAAGGCAAGGGTAAGGGCAAGAAAAGCAAAAAACAAACCCAAGACACTTGCCCAAACCTCTTGGTACCAGCAACCCCTCAAGTCCAGGGTATCAAAGGGGATGGCCTGACGCGGAATGAGAGGCGTAAGCAAAAAAGTAGAGGGAAGGGCAAAGTCTCCCAGTTAGGGCAAGCTGCTAAGACTGGCAACCTGAACTTCTCGAAAGGGAAGCGGTCGCAGACTGTGGCCGAAGGCAGCCAGTCAGCGACAGGAGGACCAGTGCAGACGGCTGGTCCTCCAACCGTCCTGGGACGCAGCAGGGCGCTTGGAAGGGTCAGTCCGTGGCCAAGCGGGCTCTCAACGAGACCATGTCGCCTCGAGGAGAGCATAAGCGGCAGCGGCTTGATCAATCCGGGCGGGCTGATGCGACGAGCTATGCCCGTGTTGCTAGTGCCCACCTGTGCGTCGCGGTAACCTGCGCCAGCACGGAGATTATCAGCCTAGAGTTGTCAAACCAGGCTCATGACGAAATCCAAAGGTTGTTAATCGAGGAGGCGTAGTCCCCCACGAGGGAGACTTCAGAACGGCAGATACCGTTCTTCGTCGCCAGGCCGAATTTCGGCAATGGGGAGCTCAAGCTTTGGTGTAGCTATGAATACACCTTAGCTTGGCTTAAGAGGACGGTCTCTAGCATGGCTCTCTCGGCTAGCACCCAGCTAGTTGTCAAGAGTCAAGTTGAACTGCAGAAGCAGGTGCGATGCGGAATCGCGATCCCAGGTCGGTATGCACAACAAAGTAACAATTCAATGGTTCAAAGGACACAGCGACTCCCGAGGGAACGACGCTGCGGATGAGCTCGCCCGAAGGGGCTCAAGTATGGCACCGGGGGACCCGGAGCCCATAGTGCCCTTACCTTTCGGATATCTACGCGGTCTGGTAAGAAAACGCACCAGGGATCAACACAGCAAGCTATGGACTGATCATGAATGTAGGCAGGCCAAGGGCCTCCTTGGTCTGCCTACATTCGCTATGATACCTATGGTGCCTACTACTCCTCATTGACGGCCGTTTCACAAAAAGGTCCCACGACTAACAAAGCCACAGTTGCGTGCAGTTACTGCCGTAACAACTGGACATGGGACCTTTAATAAGCACCTCTTTGTCATAGGAATCACGGACAGCCCACTCTGCAGAGCTTGCATGGTGGAGAAAGAGACAGCAGCACACCCACTTCTAAGCTGCCCTGTAATCGCTGGCTACAGGGCCAAATACTTCGGCGACCCAGGTACACTGCAGGAGATAGTCGGCAGCACCAGGGCGCTGCTGGCCTTTCTCGAGGAGCTGGGGTGGATCGAATGATGTGACTGAATCCCACCCGTGCACAAAATACGCGCTTGGTCGTGGAGTTGCGGAAACAGCCCGTCGAAACTAAACTAAACTAAATTGGAAAAACGAAAAATGGCGGATTTTGGGCGCTATATTGTGGGGGCCCAATTTCCTTTTTCTTCCAAACCCTTCGTGTGGGTATCAAAATAAAGTGTTTTAAGATATTTATAGTGATTTAAAAATATAATATATTTTTTTAAACATGTTATGTTTTATAATATAAAACTTGCATGTTTAAATGTACCTAATCCGAAAAAAACAATTTTAGTTAAAAAGTTATAATAAAAAAGTTTTATTAAAAATATCTAAAACCCGATTGCTAAGAAGCGAACTCGCGAACCCTTCGATTGCATATCATGATTTTCTTCTTGTTTACATCTTTATAGTTCGCTTCTTAAGAAGTCGAGTTTTTTTAATTTTACTTATTAACTTTTTTATTATTATTATCGATAGGCTCGCGTTTGACCACTATCTTATAATTCATAATAATTCATAATTCATAATCATTTATTTGCTAATATGGGTAATTACATAAAGTTGTTAAAAATATAGCACAGTCCAACCATATTACACCTTAAGGCATGCAAATCACAAGCTTGATAACACACATTTACTTGTAAATATAATTTATAATTAACAACACAATCTATTTTACCTTTTCAATTTCACCGCGTGGTAAATAACAATGAAACAACAAATGAAGCAATCAATAATGTCACTAGAAAAATTAAATTTAAAATGTCATATATTAAATTAAAATGTCAAGATAATGTATATAATAATTAATTCGTGCATTTGTTTGGTAATTTCACCACAGCAAATAATACTGAAACACAACAATCAAAAAAGAAATGGTAATATCATCAGATTAATTAAAATTGAAATGTCAGGCATAAAATGAGAATATCAAGATAATAATATATAATAATTAAATCAGTGCATTATTTGGTAATTTCACCACGGCAATAATAACAAAACACAACAATCATGAACCTAATAACAATGTCACTAGATCAATTAATAATTAAATGTCAGGTATTAAATGAGAATGTCAAGATATATTTGTAAATAAATGTCAAAGTAAAATCAAAGTAATAATATTAATAATAAAATTTGTGCACCAGTCACATCAACAATATGTCCTTACATCCTCCTTCAAGTAATCCTGAATACTATAATAACATTTACACAACAAGAATCTTTTTAATTTCTTTTTGAATTCATCGATGGATGGAGTTTCTAGTATGGACTTTGGCAAGTGATTGTATATACGTGGCGCCATACTGAAAATGCTTTTGGCATATAAGGCTGTCTTATAAGATTTGCAACAAATTTTATCACTATGCCGCCTACTTCTGTACTTATCAAAAAGATGTTTGTTAGTTCTTGCAAAGCTAGCAATTTCATAAATGTAGACAGACGGCAATGTTAATATATTATGCTTGATAAAATATGGCCTGCAGCTATCAGTCTGGTTGATATTAAACATACCCCTAATACACCGCTTTTGCGCCTTGAATGCCATATCCTTATTGGTGGAATGACCCCAGAATATAATACCATACTTTATCAAGGATCCCACGTAGCCATGGTATGCTGCAAGTACAGCAGAGGTGTTTACCGTTTTTGCCAGCATATGTAGGGCGTATGATTGCTTATTTAATTTTTGATTTAAGGTATCAACATGTGTCTTCCAATTCAAATTACAATCAATTGACATGCCTAAGAATTTTGTAGTTGCTATCTCATTTATTTTGTTCCCTGTATATAGTACATTAATATCAGTAAATTGGGCTTTACGATTGCGAAATATCATAATTTTAGTTTTGTCAAAATTCATTTTCAAATTGTTGTTATTAAGCCATTTTATAATATCACTTAGAGTGCTATTTATATCTTGTTCTAGGGATACCTTATCCTTACTTGTAAAAACGACAGTACTATCATCAGCAAAAAGTATTGAGGGATGTTTGGTTACTTTTGGAAGGTCATTTATATAAATGATGAATAGCAGTGGGCCCAAAACACTTCCTTGTGGGACGCCTTGTTTGATTTCTCTGTATTGCGATGTGTAGTTTATTTCTTTTCTAGTTTTGGTGCATACTCGAGTAATTAATGTGGACTGCTTTCTGTTGGTAAGATAAGAAGCTATCAGCTCTAATGAAGTACCCCGAATTCCATAACTATATAATTTATTTAACAGAATCTGGTGATCAACGTAATCAAATGCTTTACTTAGATCCATATACAATGCGCACGCCGGAATTTTATTGTCTAAGCTATTCATAACTGTGCTCAGAAAATCAAAGACGGCCATATTAATGGTTTTATTTTTCCTAAAACCTATCTGCTCTTTAGTAAATAAATCAAAACTTATCCTACCCGGTGGTATAGTGCCCAGCACGTAAGTTGGCAAGGTTTTGGCGTAATGGGGGTAAATTCGCGCATATTCCGCGAAGTGACCAACCACCTTAAGGGCCTACATACGCTTTAGTGCCGTAAAACGGCAACTTTCTAAAACATACTCCTTAGTAACGGCTAGGTTAAAAGGTTTGAAAAAAATATATATATATTACTGATTCATGTGCATAATTTTGAACACAAGGTTTTTACGTGTAACTAATAGTTTTGCTTTAAAAAAATAATTAACAACACGATAATTTTCGCAACTTTTGGAAACTCCTCTAAAACGACTTGGATGTTTAAAAATACTTTTACACAGAAAAAATTATGGCTGGTATTTCTTCATAACTAACATAGCATATGTAAATCAAATAATATTTTGCAAACAAAACAGTTCAAAAGGAGGTTCAATTTTGATATTTTGGCATCGAGCGGGCGCACAGCCAGTACTGCGTTAGCTTTGGGGTGTATATATCGCCTTAAAGAGCGAACGGAACGTGGACGCCACACGATTGGTCAGTCGATCCTTGTGTCAACTCAACAACCAATAACACGCTCGGAACGGTCCTAAACGTGCCCCGCGCCCCGCTTTACTACCAAAGATACATAAAAAACGACTTCTGTGCATCTAACGACTCTTGCCATCTTACGTGCCGGGGATTATAAGCGATGATGTGGTCGACGGTGACGGTGCTATCACGTGGCCAACAACTGTGCCTAAATATCAACAAAGTCTACTATTGAGTATAAAATAAGAAGAGAATAAGGAGCTCTTATTAATACCGACCCTAGAAGCTGGCTTAGAAGATTCGCTAAAGACCCGATTGAAGGCAAGAGCACACAATCACAAAACGACAAGAGAATAGCTACCTATTCACAGCCAACACCATAGATTTAGAATTTGCCAACACAGTCAAAAACTTTTCCACCCCAAATAATTCTTAGAACAAAATGAAACCAAAAACGGTGTTTAAAGGGCAATATTAAAATTAATTAAATATTGAGGTCGCGTATAGCTCGTAATTCTGTTTTAATTTTAATTAAGGATAGCGGACCGTAGTAACAGATGTCGGGAACTGATGTTTATTATATGTCTTGTATATATTTCATAGCTGGCTTTATTGCTAATGATATTTCTGAAGACCTTTTGAGCCAGATTGCGGTTGAAGCCGAGTCGGATTTATTATTTCTTGGAAATAGATATTGAGTGGATAAAGACGGACCGTGTGTGAGATATGAAGATACAGTGTACGTCTTTGAATCATTGCCACAGAACTCTAAAGTGAATATAAGACTTTGTCTCTAGTGTAGAAGCTTGTGATTAGAATATGTATTAAAATTTTACAGTATTAAATCAAAGCTTATAGGTGCTTTATCACCAATTTATCTAATTATTTTCACCAATTATATTTGTGAAAAATATGTGATTGATTCCACCAAAGCGAATAATCATGGATCTTGCGCGGTGTGAGGAAGCGTAGCGATCGTGTGTAAAAGATCTAAAAAGTTGTAAATAAAAAAAAAAGCAGTCGGAGTATCAGGTTCGCGAATATGTATCCCCCGAATGCACAGCATATTTTTCTTGTTTACAGCTTTTTAGTTCAGTTCTTAAGCATTCGGGTTTTTGATTTTAATTTAAAAAAAATATGACGTAATAGCCATCTCCGATAGTTGAAATCTCGACTGGTAGAAAATGCCTAAGGCATTAAGTCCACCTCTGTACGTTTGTGTGCACGAAGTAATAAATAAATAGTCCTTTTCCATTAGTTATTTTCTTTATTGCGCACCACCAAGCTACCTCGCATATTCATGGTGGAAAAGCACCCCGGTAATATATACTTATACCTACCTATCATTCCATTTAACATAAAATTAGCAAACCTTTTCTTAGAATTTATATTTCCAGAGCTTAAAAGATCTAACCTTAAATAAATTAACATTTACATTATATTTGCCCGGCCCATCCAGAAAATAATGTAAATTTCCCTTTAATAGAACATTTAAAAACAAAAGTACACAAATTAACTGACAATCACACGAGTAATTTAAAACACGATCGAGGTGAAATGAAAGCAATAAATAAAACACTGGGCTCTCGGGGATTGGAGAAAAATAAATATTATCCCAGCCAGTGTTGTTTCCAACGAGCGGGAATTAAAGGAAAATATAGAAGGGATCAGCTGCTTATCAGCCGTGGCTGGGGAAACAGATAACGGAGGAAATAATACAGTGGGAGATTAGGTCATGGAGCTCAGGTGTAGGAAAATGCATGGTCATTGGTTCAAAGAGTAGACAGTATATTGTTGATCGGAGTGATATACGCATACGTGAAGGTTTAAATCTGTGTTTAAGGCATAGAGAAAAAGATACTCTGAAAGTGCTGATCGAATCAAGCTTGGGTATTTTACCAGTATATGCAACTTTTTTTAAAACATTTTATATAGTTAGATAAGAATAAAAGAGAATTCAGTCTTGGTTTACCAATTAGAATAAGCGATACGAAGAAACGAAGCTCACGATTATTTTACTATACATATTAGAAGAAGCAAAAAAACACTATGAAGTTACGTGACATCAGTGACCACAGGTCAAAAACAAATCGCGTAAAACCAAAAACAAAAGAATGCTAGCACTATTGCAATCCATAAATCGAATAACTTTCTCCTGTTACATGTAGGTGAATGTGTTGTATGGTTCCACAACTACAAAAGTGCAAACATGAAGAATTTGTTGAAGAACAAAGCTCGTACATAGTTCTGAGAAACGTGTCCACAAAAGGGTAAAAGGAAGTTGGATAATATCACAATGTTTTACCTCATTACACTAACATGGTGGACTAGATAAATAAAGAAATGCATACTGATATTATGAGGAAAGGATTTGGTTTTTGTTTGTTTGGGACACGCAGAAAACAAAACATAGATAATTATGACGTGTATGTGCTTTAGATGAAATCATGAAAATATTCTTGCTTATGACCTGCTTATAACCTGCTTATGACCTATTTAGAAAAATAATGTTGGAAACCAGTTAGATTATATAAATTGATTTCCAGAACTTTTCAGACCCATCGACCATGGACCGGGATGAAAAGTTCTGGAATGACGACCGCGTACTGGAAGGTGTAGCGTTGGCCTGACCTGACCCTCCCTGATGACTTGGGTAAAGCTACGGCAATTCGCTGGATGCGAAGCGCACAGGACCGGCTGATGTGGCTACACTGAGGAGAGACCTATGTTTAGCAAAAGATATCTTTTGGCTGAAATGATGATGCTCTTAAGATACGTATTCGCAAGCTGACTGACCAAAGCCAGATGCATCCTCCAACTGCACAGCATGATTTTCTCCTTGTTGACGTCTTTTTAGTTCGCTCTTCAAGCAATCGGGTTTTTTGATTTTTTTAAAAAACTTTTTTTATTTATAACTTTTTAGTTATTTTTTTTTCGAATTTGGTACATTTAAACATATAAGTGTAGCGACTCCATTAATTGTTTATTAATAGAATACATATTTCTTTAGGGAACTTGCATATAAATAATATTTTAAGTTAACTGTTAATTACCGTTTAAGATTCTCACGGCCGGCCGATGTTTATTGCATTATAACATGCAATAAACATCTGCGCGCAGGCCGCGGCCTGCGCGCAGATGTTTATTGCATGTTATAATAGGTTATTGTAATGTGCAAGGGACCCTCCTTTGGAACAATGAGTTTAAATTATCTTAGTTTTAAGAATTTAGCTAAGGTTTCTGTGTGATGCCGACGGTTCTTTTGTTAATGTATAACTTTCTATATTTATTGTGCAACCCATTATAGCTGTAAAAACCTTTGTGTAACGTGCCGACTTGACAGTTATCCCTGGTATTCAACAATTGTGTAGAAGCATTCATTCAGTCTTATTCGGTCTAGGGAAGCGGTCGGCCGGCACTCTTATTCTTTGTAATTTATCTTGAATAAACTAACTCCAACACTAAGTTAACCAAGTATTCATTTTCGCGATTCACGTAACGCCGATTTAGCTAAGTAACGATACGTTCCCGAAAGTGGTGACCCCGACGTGATCTCAATCGTTAAGAGAACGGGTTACCTAGTGCTTCGGTTAGTGCGCGGATCGCGATACCTGTGCGCGAACGAGTGTTAGTTTTTCGTTTACGGAAGAAATACGTGTCAACAACAAAATGGCCGGTGAGGACCAACCCCAGCCCGCTGCAAATACACGTCAAGTTATTTTAAAGCCTTTTAATCCGGCTAAGCCGGAAATATGGTTTGGCGGAGCAGAGTGCTTAATGGCATTGGCAGGAGTAACGTGCCCGCGCTTGAAAGCTGAATGCGTTGTACGCGCCCTAGACACGGAAGCGATGGAAGAGCTCACCGACATACTAGCCGAGTTGCCGGCTTTTCAAGGAGATGCATACCAACATGTCAAACAGACAATGCTGACAAGGTTTGGTGACTCACAAGCAAGAAAAACACGGCTTTTGCTCGAGAACAAGGCGATCGGTGACCGCACGCCATCACAGTTTCTGCGGCATCTAAAAACTCTTGCTGGGTCTTCGGCAACGGACGACGTCCTGCGAGCAATCTGGATAAAAGGTTTGGCTCACGAAATGCAAAACGTGGTTGTAACAAAGACGGATGCTCCTTTGAATCACCTTGCGGATGTGGCAGACCTCATTCACGAAAACCACCAGCTACGATCTAGCCGAAATACCTGCGCCGCTGTAGCCGCTGCGCAACAAGAGCCCGCACCGCTGCCTGAAGGACGAATCACATTGCTACTAGCTGAAATGCAGGCCCAGTTAGACGAGTTACGCAAGTCCCGACCGCGCAGCCGCTCCAGAGAGAAACCAAGTCGCAGCCACTCAAGAAGCCAATCAAGGTCGAGACCACAAGGGTGGAAGTGTTGGTACCACCATAAATTCGGCCCTGCAACAGAGTAGTGTGTGCAACCCTGCGTGTATAAGACACCACCGGCGGGAAACGCGAGCGGGGGTCATTAGTGGCGGATGACGCAAACTCCCAGCCACCCACACGCCGCATTTTTATAAAGGACAAAAGCAACAAGGTAGATTTTCTTGTTGATACCGGTGCAGACCTATGCGTTTATCCAAAGTCACTGATTCATACGGCTCGCCAAATGTCCGCCTATGGGTTAGTGGCCGCCAATGGCACACAGATCGCTACATATGGTACGATCCCACTCACACTTAACCTAGGTTTACGCAGAGATTTCCCGTGGATGTTCGTGGTGGCAGATGTATCTAAACCAATAATTGGAATCGATTTTTTAGCGCATTATAATTTAATGGTCGATGCGCGCAACCGACGACTTGTAGATGCAACCACCCAGTGTACCGTTAAGGGGCAGGTAGGTGGGTGCAAAACCGAGTCAGTGAAAACCATTAACGGTGAAACGCCGTACCACCATCTGTTAGCACAATATGTCGACATTACTCGCCTTGATGGGACTATGCAGAAAACGGTCAAACACAATACTCTACACCACATAATTGTTACACCTGGTCAACCAGTTGCGCAGAAGCCTAGGCGTCTAGCTCCGGACCGCCTGATTGCAGCGAAGAAAGAGTTCGAGTCGATGTTAAAATTAGGCATCGCTCAACCGTCGAAAAGTTCGTGGGCTTCGCCGCTACATATGGTTCCAAAGTGTGAAGACGAGTGGAGGCCGTGCGGTGATTATCGTGGTTTGAATGAAAGAACGGTTCCCGACCAATACCCAGTGCGACATATTGAAGACTTCGCCCAGTGCTTAAGTGAAAAAAAAGTGTTTTCAAAACTAGATTTAGTGCGTGCATTTAACCAAATCCCTATCGCCGAAGAGGACATTCCAAAGACAGCAATAACTACGCCCTTCGGTTTATTCGAGTTTAAGTTTATGACTTTTGGCTTGCGTAACGCAGCACAAACTTTTCAACGATTTATGGACGAAGTGTTATGTGAACTTGATTTTGTGTACTGCTACATAGACGATATTTTAATCGCGTCTAGTGACGAAACGGAACATTTAAAACACTTAGAGACTGTATTTGATAGGTTAAGGAAATACGGTGTAGTAATAAACCCAGCAAAGTGTGTATTCGGGCAATCTGAAGTTGATTTTCTGGGTTATCAAGTGTCATCAGCAGGTACACGTCCGCTCCCCGAAAAGGTTGAAGCAATACGTACCTACCCCTTACCAACCACCGCGAAGCAGCTACGCCAATTCCTAGGTATGTTAAACTTTTACAGAAGGTGCATACCTAATGCAGCGAGTAGCCAAGCTAGTTTACATGAATTACTGTGCGGCAACAAAAAAGGAAAAACACCTATTACTTGGAACGACCAAGCTAAGCGTGACTTTAAGACTTGCAAAGACAGCTTAGCTGAAGCAACGTTGTTAGTGCATCCGAAGCCCGATGCCGAACTTGCTATTTTCTGTGACGCTTCCAACATGTCCATAGGCGCGGCTTTACAACAGAACATCGATAATGAATGGCAACCAATTGCTTTCTTTTCTAAAAAACTTACGTCCCCTGAACAGAAATATTCAGCCTATGACCGCGAATTACTCTCAATATACGCTGCGGTCAAACATTTCAGACATTATGTTGAGGCGCGAAGTTTTACAATTTTTACAGACCACAAACCAATAACTTACGCTTTTAGGAAGAAAAATCAACAATGTTCCCCTAGGCAATTTAGATATCTAGACTTTATTGGACAATTTACTACAGACATACGTCACATCAAAGGAGAGGACAACATTACGGCCGACTTACTTTCTCGCATAGAATCAGTATGTACTGAGATAGACTGGAAAGCTCTTGCATCTTCACAACACAATGACGCGGAGCTTAAAAGCTTAATTGACAATAGAAACTCGTCCCTTAAATTACGTCTTGTTCATTTGCCAGAGTCAGACAAACCAATTTTTTGTGATTTCACTACCCTAACAGCAAGGCCTTTTATTACGGAACCATTCAGAAAGTCCGTTTTCAATATGCTTCATAATACCTCCCATCCAAGTGGCAGGGCAACGACTAAGCTTATCACTAAACGATTTGTTTGGCCCTCGATAAATTCTGATTGTAAGTTATGGGCCAGAGCATGTGTTGATTGTCAACGATCAAAAGTGTCTCGTCACGTCATTACAACACCGGGAACATTTACACTTCCGTCATCTCGATTTGAACATGTGCATATTGACATCGTAGTTATGCCCTATTCTGAGGGATACCGTTATTGTCTTACTTGTGTGGACCGATTTACAAGATGGCCGGAAGCGATTCCCATTGTCAATCAAGAAGCCGACACAGTAGCTCGTGCATTTTATTCCAATTGGATTTCTCGTTTTGGCATACCACTTAGAATCACAACAGATAGAGGAAGACAGTTTGAGTCACACCTATTCAGAGATCTCAATACCCTGACCGGTACGGCTCATTTTCGAACGACGGCTTATCACCCTGCAGCTAACGGCATGGTCGAGCGTTTCCACCGTCAATTAAAGAGTGCACTAAAGTGTCACAATGCAGCAACCAGTAGTTGGACGCGAACTCTCCCTACCATTTTGCTAGGAATTAGGTCGTCTTGGAAGGAGGACTTGAAAAGCACATCCGCAGAGTTAGTTTACGGACAGAGCTTACGCCTCCCTGGAGAATTTTTAGGTGACAATCCGACTAACAAAACTACGCAGGCTGAATTTGCTAAAGAGCTTCGATCGCATTTTAATAAGCTCAAGCCTGTCGCTAGTACCCAACACGGAAAGAAAAGCACTTTCATTTTCAAGGACCTTATTACCTCTACTCACGTGTTGGTGCGGAACGATGCAGTCAAAGTTCCATTACAGCAACCTTATGACGGCCCTTATAGAGTAATTTCTAGGAAGGATAAAACATTCGTATTAGATATACGTGGCCGCGAGGTTACGGTATCAATCGATAGACTAAAACCAGCTTATTTCTTAAGGGATGCTAATTGTCATCCAGACAGCGCTACTAATATTGTCGTAGATCTCGCTCCCGAAATCACTTCACGTTCTCAAACCCCATCTGAATCAGTTCCCCAATGTTCACCATCTGTAACTCTGGTTCCTGAACCGCAGGGGCCGCGAAAGTCTGGTAGACGTGTACGATTTCCTGATTACTACCAGGCCAATTTTTCGTGATCTCGATCACTGGCAGGGGAGTACTGTAGCGACTCCATTAATTGTTTATTAATAGAATACATATTACTTTAGGGAACTTGCATATAAATAATATTTTAAGTTAACTGTTAATTACCGTTTAAGATTCTCACGGCCTGCGCGCAGATGTTTATTGCATGTTATAATAGGTTATTGTAATGTGCAAGGGACCCTCCTTTGGAACAATGAGTTTAAATTATCTTAGTTTTAAGAATTTAGCTAAGGTTTCTGTGTGATGCCGACGGTTCTTTTGTTAATGTATAACTTTCTATATTTATTGTGCAACCCATTATAGCTGTAAAAACCTTTGTGTAACGTGCCGACTTGACAGTTATCCCTGGTATTCAACAATTGTGTAGAAGCATTCATTCAGTCTTATTCGGTCTAGGGAAGCGGTCGGTCGGCACTCTTATTCTTTGTAATTTATCTTGAATAAACTAACTCCAACACTAAGTTAACCAAGTATTCATTTTCGCGATTCACGTAACGCCGATTTAGCTAAGTAACGATACGTTCCCGAAATAAGTGTTGTATATTTTTGAAATCACCTTTTAAAACCCTTATTTTGATACCCCACACGATGGGTACGAAAGAAAAAAATAATTTTGGCCCCCACAAACAGGCGCCCAAAAGCCGCCATTTTATTATTTTCCAATTTTAATGTAGCCAGTGACACTCGCAGGGTTAAGACGAATCGATTGACGTAAGAACCATCAAAATCGGCCAACGCGTTTGGTCGCTAGAACGCCACATAGGAACAAACATACATACATACCTACATACATACATAGACTGATAAACACATTACCAGACTGCCGAAAGAGGGCCTTCGGCAGTCGGGTAAAAAGGATGCCAATTACCCATTTTTTTTTTAAATACGGCTAATTATAATGCCAACGCAGTATATCAACTTACTTCATTGACGTGTTCTAAATTTGTCAATAATACTCGTATTAACTACAGTTATTTTAGGATAGTTGGCAAAGATTCCTTTCGCATTACAATAACCAGTTTTCTATCTAGGCAGTTTATATTTCAAATGATAGTGTCTTATGATTCCAACGGTGAGAAATGCGAGCTTATTTCTACCCGGTGCTGTAATCCTCGACGAAAATTACAAAACGTTCCATTTTATTGGTAGGCAACGCAGACATAAATTTAACTAGATAAAGGTGAGTCCAGATTAAGTAAAATGTTATATAACTTATGCTATACACGTCTACATTAATACAAATATGCTATGTAACACGTCTACACTGATAAAACATGTTATATGCATACGCAGAGCCAAGAGGCTCATTGGCGACGTAGAACTGGCGGATGCCTATCGGATGCTTGTCGGTCTTCTACAGACTATACTTCGGTGAGTGTGCTCAGGAACTCCACGACCTCATCCCACCAGCCCCCTTCTACCACCGGACATCTAGACGCACTGCAAGTTACCATCCTTACCTTGTTGCCATTCCACCAATTCGCACCAAGCGCTTCCAAACATCCTTCATAATGCGCACAGCGAATGAGTGGAACTCACTGCCTGCGTTTGTGTTTCCGATCGCTTTCAACCCGAATCTCTTCAAAGTTAGAGTGAACAGGCTTCTTCTGGGTAAGCTCACTCCATCATCGACTCTGTCTCTGTCACATCTGTCCTAGACTAGAGTCAAGAGCAAACCCATCACAAATAAAAAAATATATAATTAACTATATTTTATACTAAATGTTTTGTTTTATAATGAAAATCAACCATGACACTTTTTCACACATAATTGACTTACCGATGACAAAAAAGAAATCCCATTGTCTCGGTCAACTTTTTTGTAGAGTTTTTACAGTTCAATACGACACAAAAGGGTATTCTTATAGATTTCGGTTGATGTCTAGTTCCGACAACGCTAAATGACGCATTGGTCATATATTTACTTACTTGTGTGACACATGAAATAAAAACATTCACACCATCTAGTTAGATTTATATTTGTGGTAGACAACTACTACGCTAAAAGAAAATAAACTTCAACATTAACCCCGAGACAAGATATTAGTAGTTTATAAACTGCCACGTTTTCCACAATAACTAACAAATTGCAGAATAAGTTCCAAACATTTACACTGGAATTTAAAACTAACTTGTGTCTTAATAAGTCCTTATTCCTTAGCTAGCTCCTATCCACGGGTTCGCCTCCGTGAAAAGTGTTTTAAGCGTCTTATCCGTTAGGCAACATTCGACGCGCAACACGTGATGCTCAAATTACAAGAGACAACTTTACTAACTAAAAGTTCCTAGTTGCCGATCTACATAATGAGCAACAAGCTATACATCGTGTTGCACATCAAATGTTGTACGAAGAACCCAGTGGATACGAAGCTTTATTATCCCAAGGGACCATTATACCGGGAAATATCATATGTGATATCCAGGTTATGAACTATCGGTGTGCGAAATTGTATCCAAATCCATTCAGTTCGTTGAAACACAAACATTCACATTTAGTATGATTTTCCTGAATTACGTTTCGTTACGTCGGATATGAGAAAGTATTACTGCATTGCGACAACATTATTTACAAAGTGGCAAATGTAAATACAATTCACATTTTAAAGTTTGTACAAATATTTACCTGTGTTTCTTCGACTAGAGAGAAAAGGGTTTTGTTTGAAGAGATATACGTACTGTTTTAGTATTGAATGAGGATGTCGGTATGGACGGTAGTAGTAGTAGTTACATTGTAAAGCTAATTTGGGGTGCTTGTTGGATAACAACGAGCACCCCAACGATTTATATCACAACAATAAGCGATTTTTATTACGCGAAATTGCAAGTACATGTGAACATTCACATGGACGCAATGGGATGCAATTCAACAGACTTAAATTTTCTTAGAAAACATTTATCCAAATGTGACTATAAAACCACCGTTTGGATAAAAACTGTAGTAATAAAACTACCTATTTGTTTTACTATGACTGTAAGGGAACTTTCTGATAGTCAATATCGCGCATATGTTTTCTAAGAAAATTTCAGTCTGTTGAATTGCATCCCATTGCGTCCATGTTCACATGTACTTGCAATTTCTCGTAATAAAAATCGCTTATTGTTGTGATATAAATCGAATTGCGTCAATCCATCAGGACAGTCGCTTAAGATTACGGCACATAATTACTTGAAAATCTATATTAATGGTTAAACCCAAAAAAAAAGCTTTTCAAAGTAAAGATGAAAATAAACATCGGAACACATTAAGATAATGGTAAGGTTACTTCGAAATGTAAGCCAAAACGAGTTCAAGGCTCAATACTTAAATCTCTCGACCTTTTTTTTCTGCTAGAATAATGGTAAAGACGGTTTCACGGATCTTGCTTCAGTGAGGACAGCCCATCCATCGCTAAGAAGCCTCAGTAAATTATACAAACCAAACACCCGAAAAAAGTCTCTTAATTTCGTGACACGCTCAACGAATCTGTCAGAGACCAGATAAGGATTAAATAATTGTCTTTAAAACAACCGATTATTTGGAAATGTTCTTAGAAAAATTATTTGGAAATGTAGGAATAGTAGACGTATATTATATTATTTATAATGTTTCCTACATACAGAAGACGATCAAGTACAGGCGTTTTGTTAAGGTGAAGACTGATAATGCTTTATTGAAAACGAATGTTGTGCCCATCTCGGACATTAGTTCCGTTTGCTGACTTAGGCTGTCTTACAAATGGGATCTAGTACCTTTCCCCGGAGATCTAGTAGCCTCGGAGCTTCTCTATGTATTTTAAAGCAACCACCATTATGAAGCACAATTATTAATCTACAACTGACAGAAAAAGAAAAGTTCATCCTGAAAAAGATAAGCAATATTATTAATATAATAATAATAAATAACAATTACAATGATTATTAATAAAATGTATAATCATTGTTATTGTTACAGTTTTGAATCTGCTATTCTTCAGTTCTTCTTTTCAAATTGATGGTTAACTTTTTCTGTAATTTTGGCCCAGTAGGTAGTCATGTTAATAGCAGCATACTGACACTGTTGGTACCACTGGACGTTCATTAGGTCTCCAAAAGAGCAAGACTTGTGGGTCATTAAAATACACTTAAAATTTAGCAAACTAACAATAAAAACCTGAAACTCTCCGTAACTAAGCATAAAACTGCGACCATTCGCTAGAAAACAACCATATGCACTTTGCATGTTCTTACAAAATTGCTGCACTATACTTCGGTTAACGACCCGTGCCCGCCTTCTAAACACTCGACTGCAGAATCCGGACCACCTTTTATATTTCGCTAATAGCGTGGCCGCCAACCTCGCAGCCACAATGTATGAAAGATGAGATTATTACGGAATATGTGGGCTAGGCACGGTGCCCTATTTAGTGAGAATTTTTGACGGAGTTTTTAAGTTTCTTTAGTGGAGAATGTTGGTTATTAGAAAGGGGGTTCTATAAGTTAAAATGGATTAGTAAACGTGGTAACTTATCCTATTTTAACGAGTTAAACCAAAACGACCCTGCTCTTGAAAGTCAAAGACTAGAAATTCTATATTTGCCATTGTCTATCTCGATAACTTTTAATACAATACAGATAAAAAATAAGCATTTTATTTCTAAACTGAATTTACATAGACCCTTGATTTATAATGCCCAAAAAACACAGAAATTATCACCTTAAAGTTCTCCAGTAAAATTAAATAGATGTATCAGTAATGCGGTACACGTTGGTCACACTATTCAAATAAAATTAGACCTGGGTCTGAATTGCAGAAAAACTTATGATCGTTATTGAAAATGGGTTTGACTGGAATTCTTATCACGGGCATTTTTTATTTCAATTTTGTTTGAAAATGGAACGACCCATAGTGCGCAAATGTTTTCTTAAGTAAAGGTCTTTATTACGAATAGCTGTTGTAATCTGATATTGAGCCTCCCTTCAGATTTATGATACTAAAACAACATTCACCCTTCACTAACGCTGTGTACATTATATCTTTGTGACTGAAATTATGTTCATTTTTATAGGGGATAAATAATAGGGCTCTGAAAACAAGGCTAGAACCATTTTATTAGATCATTATAATGCTAAAGATACTGGCATTGAGAAAAAAAGGTTTAATGTGGTTTTAAAAAATAAAAATAGAATTAGGCCTTGTAAATCTAATAAAGGGATCTTAAAACATAGAAAGTTTAATGTAAACTCTTTCTGTATAAATAGATCAGAATTTAAAGCAATTTACTAGAGTTCAATAATGATGCATTATTTAATTTATAATCACAATGTTCTTCAGTCCTTTTCAGAAAATAAATCACTACCAATAGGTCGTAAAAAAGAGAAATAAATGATCACAGAACTCGTTATAAGGGTTTCGGAAAACCTTTGTTTATAAAATGTCTATTCCTAACCGAACAAGAAAAGGCGCTTACAGAAACAATTGGAAGTAGTTTTCAATATTTCATAGATTTCGATTGTTTCAATAACTTACGGCTGTCAGAAAGGCGATAGACTCTGTTGTACCTACAGTTGCCAAATGGAAATAACTGATTTCGGGTTCCAGGTAGGGCATATATATTTTTATTTACTACTAGCTGCCACCTACGTTTTATAATCACTTCAAAAACTCAAGCTTCAAGTCCACAAAAAATTATAAATCACCATGCTGTTTTTTTTCTTTCCTTTTCTGTATCTACCTACATAAAAAAAAATCGACTGTATTGATTTTTAAAGACTTCACTGTTTATGAGTATTATTTTAGCACTATTATTGTAATTACTGTCTATTATAATTTTGTTTTTGCATGCTGTGTCTATCGCATCATATTATACACTTAGTTTAAATAATTACTTAATATCTTTAAAAATATATGATTACTATCTTTGTACATTACAGTATATGTCTTATTCTGAATAAATAGTTTTATTATTGTAAAGTTCATTAAATATCATCATCCAACCATCCTCACTAACTTTCACGTTTTTAATATTGTAGTAAAATATTTACTTATATACTTCGCTTTTTTAACCACTATCTAAAAATATGTAGGTTCTATGTTCGACATTATGTTTTGTCTGTTTAAAAGAGTATTTTCCCAAATTGTTACCATTTAAATGTGGTGAAGATCTGATGTAGAACTTCGGAGATATACAACAGAACTCTTCAATAAATGACAACAAATCTCTAAGGATTGCTGAAATAGGATGTATGTTTATTGTTTGCACCATTTTATAACATAACATCAGGCCAGTACGCTCTAAAGGGGTACTGAGATGCGTACAGTTCACCTTGGTAGATAAACTCTCATTGCACCGGTTATGTTCAAGTTTAATGATATTCGGGTAATTTACTCTGGAATTATAGGAACTTGCCTATTAGGTACCTACCACAAATAAAAAGTGAAAAATAAAAATATTGTTACAAAAAAATAAAACCAACATTCAAATAAAAACACTAAAAAACTAAACTTCTTTTTCGGTTGTCGGTGTTCCTGTTTTCTTTTCTTGTTTTTAACCGACTTTCGAAAAAGGAGGAGGTTCTATGTTCGACTTCTTGTATGTTTTTTTTATGTATGTTCACCGATTTCTCTGTCAATTGTGGACCGATTTTGAAAATTCTTTTTTTGTTAGAAAGCGTATGTTCCGAAATTGGTCCCATTATAATTTGGTGAAGATTTGATGAAGAACTAAATAAAATAATGCAAAATCTCTCGGGACTGCTGCAATCGCATGTCTGTTTATTGTTTATATACCATTTCATAACATAACATCACGCCAGTACGCTCTTAAGGGGTAAGCAGATCTCTCATTTGATCGGTCTTGTTCAAGTTTCATGATATTCGGGTAATCTATTCTGGCGTTATAGGAAACTTACTAAACAACTTGCCTATTAGGTAGGTACTCGGACAACTAAAAAGTGAAAAAACAAAACTTTTTTACAAAAAAATACTACCGACTTCCAAATAAGAAAACTACTAACTTTTTGGAAGTCGGTGTCTTTTGTAGGTACCATTTTTTTGCGTTACGGACACCGACTTCCAAAAATAAAGTTATTTTTCACTTTGTAGTTTTCGTATTTGGAAGTCGGTAGTATTTTTTTGTAAAAAAGTTTTTTTTTCTTTAGAATAGTAATATTCGTCTTAATTAACACTTTTCTTTTTAAACACTGTTAATATTTTTAAATTAAAATCTACGGCTTTTCACGTTGATACAACTTTAGCATATTTTTTAATTTTTCATTTATAATTTATAGTTTTAAATCTCTGACACTCATATTCATAATACCTATTTATGAATATGAATGTGAGTTTGTTTGTTTCGCGGTCACGCCATAATTACCCAACCGATCATTATAAAATTTCGCATACACGTTGTCAGGGGTAGGCACAGAAAATGAAAAAGGGTACCACCTGGTAATAACATAAAGACCTTCGGTGGTTGACTCATATTTTAAGAAACAGCTCTTAGGTAAGCACATATTTTTAGAATACATAAGTTGTCCAAATCGTACGCCATCTTCGTAGTTTGAAAATATTCATGCATAACTTTGAGCTGTTTTCTTCGGACGGAACCCGATCTTGGCACGACATCATGCATTCAATATTACCTTTGTTTTGTTCAAGTTTATACGTATCTTCTATCATATTGACGAAGAAAATTCAGTACATTTGTTTTTATCATGGTTTTTTGGCTTACGCTACGCTATTTGATACACCAACAACGTTACAATAATTTAGATTTTCCAAACATATCTCGAACCTTATTTATCTCAACACTAGCTAACCCCTACGGCTTCGCTCCCGTCAACTGGCTACCTACCTACCTACCATAACTAACCTACCCACCTACCCTACCCTATTGGTTGTAGCGTGATATTATATAGCCTATAACCTTCCTCGATAAATGGACTATCCAACACAAAAAGAATTTCTCAATTCCAACCAGTAGTTCCTGAGATTAGCGCGTTCAAACAAACTCTTCAGCTTTATAATATTAGTATAGAGTATAGATTAGCAATCTATCGACCGGTCGAACTTGACTCATATATAAGCAAATTTTTGCATCTAAGTACCCATTAAATTCTCCAGTTACCACGCTTAGGCTCTACGTGATTTGAATCAATGACGATAACCCTTTTTTATATAGACTTGTGTGTACACTGAAGTCTTATATCGTCGCCGTAAATGACAGACTCCTCGTCTTGAAAAATAATGTATTTGGCTAAACGGGACCGAGCATCTTCAAACTTGATAGAAATTGAGCAAACATAACTAAACTGAGCGTGTTTATAGCCTAAAGATTGTGTTTTTTTTTGCGATATTTAGAAATGGAATAGTATCTTTGATTTATGTTCCCCAATAGTTCTTTCGTTTTATCATGGTACCAGCCTTTGTACACCCCTATATTCGATAAAGGCTTCACCTAAGTATGTAAGGTAGAAAATACAATAATAATCCAAAAGCAAAGATGTTTAGTTTTTTGTTTTATTAATTGCCCAAAACCCATTTTACTTCCATCAAAATGATGAAATGCTATAAATTTAAACAGTATTAATAGACTATAGGTAGGAACCTATTACTATGTATAATTAGTTTTATCTTTGAAGGGAATGACCAAAAAGAATCATTTATCTGCAGCAAAATATATTTGAGTTTTTTTTTTCATTTAGTCTTGAACAGCCTTGTTTATAAAAATCTTAACACTGTTTAGCGACTAATTAGCAGATACCTAATTAAAGTTTTCCATAGAAAAAATTAATTTATAATAGCTTGGGCGTATACCAAAACTGTCAAATATAAATATGGTTTCTTAAGGCGCCGATTCCCTTGAGTAGCTGATTTTAAAATGAGAAACACGTCTAAATGGCTAGTCGTCATTTTTTGAAAAAAATATATGTTATATTAGACTATTTTCTTAATAATTTGATCTGAGCAAATTTTGAGTTTTATTCGTATAACATAGTGTAATTAATTAGTAAAGTTTTGTCTAAAACGGACAAAAACACGACAATCGCACCAAAACCACTGGGCGTATTTTAATAAAGTCGACAACATCTCAAAGACAATTTAATTATCTACATTTTGATCTGAGACTTTTTTTTAAAGTCATAGAATAATAAGGAAAGTACAAAAAACTACAAAATTTTGGATCGCGCGGGTGTGAAACGAGTGCGCGTTTTGTTCCCTCAAGGTCGTTGGCGTTAGTCGTCGTCTTAAAGTTAGAATTTTGCAGACTGAAGAATGAATTATGCTAGACCGTGGCGGGCGCGAGCCGTGTGTGTCCAAATCGTCCGAGCCCCGTACATGCTACGTGTTTATACGACGAGTACAGAAGGGCGCGGGGCGAAACCGTCGTCAGGGCAAGTCCGAGCCTTGTCCGGGACACGGACGCCACACGGTAGGTATAGCATGAATCGCATCATATAAACAGTTTGTGAAGTTTTGAATCCATGCCTCGACCGTGCGGTCTAGCATAATATTCATCCTTTAAATTTAAAAAACCTAACTTTTTTCTCATCACCTAATTAGATACTTTCACCACCTATCAAGGATGCATGCAGGTATTCACATCTTAAGCTCACATGACTATAAAACGAAGAAAAGAGGTATGTTTAAAAAAAAAGCCGTTATGCTCTATTCAAAATCGCAATTCATTGGCCACCTTTGTGAGCACAGCCCAAGCAACCTTTAGACCTGATAAAAAGCCCTTCAAACTTTTTAAACAAATTGTGTTACAGCACTGAAATAAAACTAAGTCCATTTCAATTCCATGCGAATATACTGGGTTGCTATATATTAAAGTGTAACATTTCTGTGACATGCATACTTGCTTCGAAAGGTGAACCTTGGCATTGGTTTCTGTAAATAGGTTTTGGTAAAGAGAACAACAATTTATAAAAATGTTTTTTCATACTTCAAAACTAAGGTGATTTGTTTTCAAAATGAGAAAAATACAGTATATTAAATTTTGACTCAAAGGGTAACCGAGCGATTTGATTTTTATTTGAATCTAACGTTCTTTATATTTTAGATTAAATACAGACTTAAGTTAACCTTGGAAGGCCTCCCAATAGGTGAACCGATTACCTAGTTTAGGTTGCGGGTATCTGCTGGATGCGAGACGCACAGGACCGGTTGTCGGTCACCAGGTCATCGGTCCACCTGGTGGGAGGCCTTCCAACGCAACGCCTTCCGGTTCGGGGTCGCCACTCCAGAACCTTTCTGCCCCATCGGCCATCCGTTCTGCGAGCAATGTGCCCTGCCCACTGCGACTTAAGTTTGGCAATTCTTCGGGCTATGTCGGTAACCCTGGTTCTCTTGCGGATCTCCACATTTCTGATTCGATCACGCAAGGAAACTCCGAGCATAGTCCTCTCCATTGCCCTTTGAGTGACTCTAAGCTTTCTGATAAGGCCCATTGTAAGCGACCACCAGCGACCACGGCTGATATGATGATTATGAAAAATCTAACTAAATTTTTCATGCTAAAACAAAAACTAAAATCTCCTTAAGTTTTTGAAAAGGTGAAAGGTGAAAGCTTTACAATAGCTGTCGTCTTATTACTAAAGCAATATTTTACAGACAAACTAGATATCATTCGAATAATGCCTAATATGTTAAGTTTGAGAAGCTTTCATCAACTTCATATAATGTTATCTTTGTCAAAATTTTAATAAAACTCTTCGTTACACTCTCGTCAGGAGCTTCATATTTGAGAACGAGTTTATTGCAAACTGTCACTCTACCGTCCTATGCTAGTGGCACTATCTGGCAAAATCACATTTAAAAATAATTCAAAATATGGTTTTGCCAGATAGTGGCATAAGTGATTATGAGTGATAGTGATAGCCCCTTCAGTGCTAAGTCACAGACACAATAAATAAAATTGTTTAATTACCATAATTATGTCCCTTTTAGCACTCAAGTGCTTATATACGAAAAACAATAAACCACGAAATAATAAAAATCGATGCTGTGCCTACTTTTGCAGTGTCCGACAGGGTCCACAATGGTCTAAATTAGTAACCTACCATGTAACTTCACATGTGGAAGCAATAAATCTATTGAATATAACTATTAAATCATAAGCGAGAGTTCCTGGTGTCAAAAAGTAGATCTTATTGAATAGGCACATTGTTAGTTTAAATCAATTATCAAAAATAGAATTAATATTTGTTTCAGGATATTTACCATGTAGGTATATTTTGATTTTTGTTGAGAGCTTGATCTAATATACATGGTAAATATCCCGAAACAATTATTAATTCTAATGATTGTGACCATGTCAGCTTAAAAACTTATATCAAAATAGGTTTGTAAATATAGCAATTTAGAGCGTTTTTATTTTTTAGCCGAAACATATTGATAGTACTTAAAAATACTGCATGAAAAGATCGATAGAGATTTTTTGTTGGTTATGGAGGTATTAAAACTCAAAATTGGCCAACTGACAGATAGTGATGCTCTAGAAATAGGATGGCAGCATTGTAAACTTAGCAATGATAAAGTTTTAGGTCTCATTCGTAGCTTACCTTTTTGTTTGAATTTTACGTAAACAGAATATTAAGGCGATCTTGAGGGAACAAAACGCGAACTCGTTTCACACCCGCGTGACCCAAAATTTAGTAGTTTTTTTGTACTTTTCTTATTATTCTATGACTTTAAAAAAAAGCTTCAGATCAAAATGTAGATAATTAAATTGTCTTTGAGATGGTGTCAATTTCATTACAATACGCTCACCGGTTTTGGTGTGATTGTCGTGTTTTTGTCTTTTTTAGACAAAACTTTACAAATTAATTACACTATGTTATACAAATAAAACTCAAAGTTTGCTTAAATCAAATTATTAAAAAAATAGTCTTATATAATATACATTTTTTTCAAAGAATTACGACGAGCCATTTAGACGTGATTCTCATTTTAAAATCAGCTACTCAAGGGAATCGGCGCCTTAACAAGTAGTTATAGAGATAGTGGTAATTTCTCTTGAATTTCCAGAATATACAGTAGTCACTTTTTCTTCCTTGGAAGTCGCTTCATGACCTCATGTACATTACGATTTCAGAGGTAGTCGTCATCCTTAGAATAAAAACTCCCTTCGTTTTTATTCTAAATTCCAACAATGAAGATAATAGTACATTATGGTACACGTGTGCAATGTTGGTGATTACCGCTGAGGCGCCATTGAGACCCGAGCCGTAGGTAAGGGTCTTAAGAGAGCCGGGGACGGTAATCATCAATACACACGTGTATCATACGATGTTTTTCAACACACTTGTGAAGAAAATATTACAAAAAAATCATTTTCAACAGTAAAAACGAGTTGTGACATTTTTTTCTCAATGACGGGCAGAATTAATCAGTTTTCCTATGCGCGCGCATTAAACAATGGCGACCGGCCATAGACTTAAAGAAAGAGGTTTCTTTTTTTTGGCTTTTCGTGGATAGTGTTCTAGCCACGTACAAAATAGGGGATTCCAATTTTTCTTAATTACAGACCAAATAAAATTTATATTTGAGTGAAAGTTTTATTTATTTAGCACGTACAAGTTGAAATTATCTATTTAAATACGAAGTTGCATGAAATGAGCAAGCAATAGGTACTTGGCACTTTCCAAAGTCAAAACTTATACCTATCCAAAACCTAGCTTTCTTCACTCTAAGACGTCCAAAAACCCAGGCTTACAAACTTCAGGTCCGTTAGTTTGAACACCTATTACAGAATATTTGGTCTTGAGTAATATGTAGTGACAAGGGTTGAGAAAGGTATGCCTTCTAGTTCACTCATGTGTAAAATATGAGTCAAACGCGATTAACTCTAAGGATTTATAGAGAAAAGTGTTTTGGGTAACCTTCGTGAAATGTTAATTTTATGCGTCTCAGATTAAGGTGCTAAAAATTTAAAAAACTAATAATGGTCACATTAATAAAAAACTTTTAAAAAGGAATCTTTTGAAAGGATTCTAGTGGTTAACCTCTAAAATGAAATATGATCAAAAATAATTTATCTGTAGAATCCTTCACCCTCACCGACACAACACACAAAGAAAACCGCCGATGCCGTTTCCGATGTTTCACCCATTACAACTCAGTACTTTTCTAGACATATTAATTTTCTATTATTAATGTAACTACCTAAGTACAGGCAACCAAACTGCAGTGGTAACACTGCGATACTCCACTGCTGCAATATAAAAGAGCTACCAATGCCAATTTGTGAAATTGATGAACGACGATGTCAACCGTCCAAACTCATACACAAAAGATTCGGGGTAAAGTCTCGCACAGATCTGAAGCAGCAGTTTAAAATTTTAATTCTTATAACTGAAACAAAACACATAGATATAGTACAATAGAAACTCCTATTACCAACCTGCAGTAGTATTCCCGCTGACCATAAAAAAACAAATGAATATTAAATTATGAACAGTTTAAAATTCGAATAAAAAAAATAAACTCATAGGTCTCCCCAGGAAATCATTTTTCTCAAACATGCATGGAAATATTGTCATTATTTTAGAAAAAAGAACACGCGAAGTACCGAATTTACGGACAATGAAAATCAAATCCATTGCTGGAGCGTTTTTTGAATTTGGAACATTTCAACGCTCCAGCAATGTTGTATGAAACGGCGTGCTGGGGTTATTAGATACTCTTTGATTGGATCTCTTTTATCATTCTTGGCGTAAAGAAAGTCTTTGCTTAGTACAAATTGCGTTCACGTGGCTGTAAAGCCATAAATGCGTTTGCCTTTCGGCACAGATGATAAATAGAAAATCGGCGGCAAAGCAGCAATTCGTCTTGATTTGTTATTTAAATAGTTAATTAATATAAATTTAATATTAAAATGGGTTCCTACGGTTCACGGTCCACCAGATTTAAGATCAGAAGCCAAATTGGCAATGGAAAACCTGCTTCCAGCGAAGTCAAAAGAAAATACATGAAAGTATATGAACATTTTATGTTTTGGAAAAACGATAAAAAAATGAACATTTTCTCCGAAACAGTATTTTTGGCGTATTTTAATGAGATTTCTAAAACTAAAAACCCATCGACATTATGGGCAATTTATTCCATGCTGAAATGTACAGTTCATGTTAAAAATGGCATTAACTTTAAAAATTAAGGAAATTTAACTACTTTTTTATTTCCCTGCATTCTTTTGAGAAAAGCATTATACATGCCTCGGCGGAAATAGCAATTGCCTGTCTCGTATTAGTGAAGTCCTCGCCTACGGCTCGGCCTTCAAACTCATACTCGACCTGCAATTGTCTATTTCCCGGCCTTTGCAATAATGTACTATTACTAACTTTCAGTAGAATCATCGCTAATGAAAGAAAATAAATGACACTTATATTTGATACAATTCAAAATTCGAATCCATAAATACAAAATACGTACACTGAAAACTCCTTTCACCAACCTTCAGTAGCATTCCCGCTATCGACAAACATCGCATTTGAGTACAAAGTTGCCGTTTATAAATCAGCGTAGTATGTAACCGCCAGAAGTTGCCGCCTGCTTCTGACAAGACAGGCTCCTTCAACTTTTGAACTGGGGATTTGTCTTTTGAAAACCCACCGTTCCGCTTGGTTTATGTCTGTTTTTTTGCATTTGTATGGTTGAATTTGTTTTGGGGTACTGGTTTGAAGTTGTTTATTGGCGAGGGAACATTGTTCTCGGGGTAGGATTACATGATTATTTTATCTAAGTATAGCAACTGGCAGTTGATAAAGCCTGCAGAGATTACTTGTGGTTTAACAAAATTGCCTTCGACTTCTAAGTCAGACAAATGAAGCTAGACAACTTATGACATTTATCGGTTACTAAAATTAAACCAACGCCAGGTTTTGGTATTAAGCCTCAACAATATCCTAATGAATGAAAATCAATAATTTCTTATCTTTACGTTTTACCAATCGTGAAACAAAACTCCGTCGCAAGCCATTTGAGCGTCTCCTTGTAATCTGATTGAAAGCCCAAACAAAAATTTGATCTCGCTCAAACAAACGACCGGTACAATTTGAGTATAATCAACGATAAATTGTTTATTGCTTTTAAAAGCCCAAATAATATTCCATTTCTGAGTTGTTCTACGGAACTAAGACGTCTGATATTAAATTGAATCTACATCGAATCGTCTTCAGAAATGAGTTCTGAGACGGCCTTCCAGATGTAATATTAAAAGAAAGTGAAACGAGACTTATATTAAATTAAATTCTGGACATCTGTCGTACACTCTGGCGTAATACGAATGAAGATTTAGCATTAATGAATATTTGAATTAATAATACCTTATTAGAATTAATTTTGTAATTAATGTTATTATAAATGTTGCTATGGAGGAATTTTGACAAGATTTCAAAAGTTCGTATAGGTATATGAGGAACTTCTAATGAAATATCTTTTATACCATTCCCCCTCTAAAAAGCTTATTTTATTCACTGAAAACAGTGAATGAAAAGCACTTTCACTCACTGTTTTGGTGTTTGAATTTAGAACACACCAATATATATTCAACGTCCATCTCAATGCTGTACAACCTCCTTGCGCATAAAATACTCGATACAGACTCCTTGTGCAAAGAATATTCGACTTTCAAACTTCTTCATCGATTTAATTTTCAGTTTGTTAATATTTAGGATTTCAATAATGATTTTCATGATTTTGATTTTAGTCTGGGATGTTTAGTGAATACTTATTTGGATTGTAATTCTAATATTAGTTGCATTGGTGTTTAATAATTTATTATTATGTAACGTAACGGAGGTGGTCACTGGCCCCTGAAACACAGATGCTGTTACCTAGGTCAGCTTCAATTTACAAAAAATGTGAAACCCTGAGTTTTCAAATTTTTTGTATATTTTGAAGGTAATAAAACATTTATTTATTATCATTCCTTGTGCTTTTCGCTTAAATCTTTCTTTTTCTCGTAGTCATGGTATAAAATATAGTATGCAACTCTTGAATAAAACGGATTTATATCGAGGGCCATGAATCACTCGCTATGCTCGTGATTCAATCATTTGATGTGATTCATTTGATAGAATCCTTTACTTGTTCGTGATTCATCTATGGCCCTCGCTTTAAAACCGTCCTTTATTCACTAGTTGCATAATATACTATATTAATGGGTGTTTGTGTATGTGAGTTTATAAGTTTGTAAACGCACCCACGAGACAGGAAATTCCTAGAAATTCCTAGTGTGGGGCAAAGGTTTAAAAAAAAAAAAAAACATTTTAGAGACTGTTACTAAGAGTTGTTTGTCGCTAAGGAGCTCGGTTGTATGCTCCATATCTTAAAAACCGCTTGACCAATTTTGATGAAACTTAAATTATTCCCTAAGTTGAGAGATACTCAATCCATCACAAAAAAAATGATCACGATCCGATAAGCAGTTTCGGAGAAATGCGTGAACAAACATACATACACTTATGAAATATGGCACACGTGTTTAGAAGCCTACATAGAGTAACAAATGTGAATATTGTGCTGTGCCAACAATATTACATTCATACATATCGAATTGATACCTACTTTTTATGAAGTCGGTTAAAATGAATGCGATTGCCAAGCCTCATCGAAATGTCACGTCATCAATTCCTTATATTTTGGCATTTCGACCATCGCCATCGCTGCTAGAATGAATTTGTTAGAACTGCATTTGAAAAATAAATCACAAAATACATTAACATCGTAATATATAGAAAAAAAGAAAGAAAAAATATGTATTTGTGACCCGCACAGGAGACACGAGATAAGCAAAACACAAACAAAAACAAAAATAAATAACCACCTGTGAGAAAAAAGGCTCCATCTCAGCAGGTGCAACGATATTAAGGGCCTACAACCGCTTTAGTGCCGTAAAACGGTTACTTTCTAAAGCATACTCCTTAGTAACGGCTAGGTTAAAAGGCTTGAAAAAAAAAATATATATATTCATGTACATAATTTTTGAAACAAGGTTTTGTCGTGTATATAATAGTTTTGCTTCAAAAAAATAATTAAGGACACGATATTTTTTCGCAACTTTTTGGTAAAAATTGATGGCCGGAATTTTTTTATAACTGAAATAGCATATGTAAATCAAATAATATTTTGCAAACAAAACTGTTCAAAAGGAGGTTCAATATTGATATTTTGTCATCGATCGGGCGCACGGCCAGTACTGCGTTAACATTGGGGGTTATATATATCACCTTAAAAAGAAAACAACGCTGCGCTGATATTCTGATGGGGCCCACTGTTGATGACACGGACAGATTAACGGAATCGGAAGATACAATATTTAAGGAATAAAATAAATAATAACAAAATAGTATAAACAGAGAAGGTGAGTCACAGTATGTATGTGTATAAAGTATAAAACAAATATAAATAAACACAATAAATATACGACCAAAATCCCGAAGGCTTAGCGATCATTTTGTCGAAACCGTAGGCAATGTGTTATTATTTAATCAAGTAACAGCAAAACATACACATCCTACAAACTTCTTCCTCCTAACCATGCACCATGTTGACTCCAAATTTTAATAACCAAGTATCAATCATAATAAATTCTCAACTTCCACCATCATTACATTTTCCCAACATCCCCCTTATTTATAGCTGCTTACGTCAGCAAAGTTAAAAAAAAAACTAGTCTTCTGTATTACGTCGTTGACGTTCCAATTTCCTTGATCCTTCCTACATAATAGAGTCAGTAGAGGCGACACTTAATTTCCAGCCAGTCGGCGACGTATTACTTACGTGAAACTATGAATAAATTCAACTGCTTCTTCACTGGTCATTACTTGTTTATAGTAGGAAGGAACTGGCTGGTAAGGTAAAAAATACACCTTTGGAAACGAAGCGGTTGTCAATTTTGGTTATGGAACGAAACTCTTATAATTAAAAATAAATGCTCCTTTACTTCGTCATTACTTGTTTATGGAATCAACTGAATAATACACCTTTGTAGAAGAAAATTGGTCAATTTGATTTTGGAACTTTGCTAAGGTTGATTATAAACATGAATAAATGCTCCTTCACTGGTCATTACTTATATAGTTAGTAGGATGGAACATGCGGGATTGGTAAATAATACACCTTTGGAGTAGAATAAGCGGTCAATTTGATTTTGGAACTAAACTCAGATTTATTATAATAAAAACTATGAATAAATGCTCCATCATATTCATTACTTGTTCATGGAAGAACTGGCTGGATTGGTAAATACGACTTTGGAAAAGAAACGGTAGTCAATTTGCTTTTATTTGTTAAGATTATGCTAGCAAAATTGTTCCAGCCATTTTTCAATTTATTGTGATTGTTTAGAAACAAGATAAAATAGTTACCTTTAAATAAAATAATTTTCTTAGCCATATTTTCTTATAAATTCAAATATCTGTATTTCTATCTTTTCAGGCTTTGATTTATTTTTCTATGCACGATCTAATGACTGAAAATCCTAAGCGATGGTTTTGAATAATAGCAGATTGTGTTGTATATAAGAAAGGCAGGCACTTGAATAGCGTGCAAATATTAATATTAGTAAACTTGGCAACCACTTGACGCTGTGCACCGAGCTACTTATCATTCCACGGACGTTCTAAGAGTCAACTGGGAGCAAGCGGGTAATATATTATTTTTCTAACTTGATGGGGTTGCAAACTATCATAATATTGCACTGTCATAATCTATAAATAATGACTTTATGAATTCTGATTAGCTCGTGGCTAAATAATAACAGCCGCACGGGTCGATCATCAAGGTTAAGCAACGCTTGACGAGGTCGGTCCGTGGATGGGTGACCATTTCAACATACCGAGTTTCCTCCATGCCGCGGAAAGCACGTTAAGCCGTTGGTCCCGGCTGTTATTTGAAGATCTTTGACAGTCGTTACGGGTAGTCAGAAGCTTGAGATCTGACACCAGTCTTGCCAAGGGGTACCGTGTTTACCCAGTTACTGGGTTGTGGAGGTCAGATAGGCAGTCGCTCCATGTAAAACAATGGTACTTAGCTGAATCCGGTAAAACTGGAAGCCGACCCCAATATAGTTGAAAAAAGGCTAGGCAGATGATGATGAATTCTGATTAAAACGAAAGTCTTTAGGGTTCCGTACCCAAAGGGTAAAAACGGGTCCCTATTACTAAGACTTCGCGGTCCGTCTGTCTGTCTGTCACCAGGCTGTACCTCATGAACCGTGATAGCTAGACAGTTGAAATTATCAAAGATGATGTATTTCTGTTGCTGCTATAACAAAAATATAAAAATCAGAATAAAATAAATATTTGAGTGGGGCTCCCATACAACAAACGAGATTTTCTTGCCATTTTTTTGCCATAATGGTACAGTGGCCGGTTTTTCTCAATTAATCTTTAAATTACTTAATTGCACGAACCATTTATGCGAATAAGTGACTAACAAGGTTTTTATAGGACTCCAGGGACTACAGCCGTGGTAACAAACACGGCTAGTGGTATTCTAACTATGAAAAGATCTTGGTTGTACTTTTTGTAAGTGCTAGCAAAAGATCTAATTATTCAGATCTTAGCTTTATAATATATGAGGATATACACCTGAAATATTTCAGTATACCTCACTCTAACCATCACCATCAAGAGACACCGGCTTAATTTCGGTCCGAAAAAAAAGTAATAATACTCACACCTGCTATCCCGGAAGGCGCATTCCCAACGAAAGACATCCACAACCCGCCTTAAGAGGGACAAGCTTTTAGATAAGGCTTACATTACCAAAACCCAAAGGAGACCAAAAGTAAATAGGCAATACCTCGATATAGGAGTTAAATAAATTCTTGGGTATATTTTGTCGTACATGTTATTCGGATCACGGCGTTGCCCATGATTTATTCCCCGTCACGTTCGCGACTTATCAGTCTCTGGCGTGGAATCAGGCTGGCTCATATATCCTCTGGCGGAATGGAATAGAACGCTTCATAAAAACTCTTCCCTTGACTTTCAAGTATTTTATGTACTTGGAAGAAGGTGAGGATCTTTTGAATATTAGAGAGTTTTGACCTTATGTCGTGACTCTTGATGGAGGCCTATGTCTAGCAGTGGACGTTTTTGAAATGATGAATTAATGATAATCTCCAAAACATTAGAATTGTATTCTTAACTGACTACCTCGTTGGTTTATGGGTCGAAATTGATATTGCCGTTCATGAAGTCTAGATTTTGATTCCAGGGCCAGAATTTTTCGGTAGCAGCCTCTGTGTTTTTGTATTCGGTTAATGGTAAAAATCTCGCCCCCAAGTTATGCAATCAGTTGTTTTAAAGTCTCATTACATGGGATTTGACAACAGCAAGTTCTGTTCAAGCCCCATGCGGCAGGAGTGTGTACTTAAGATGCATCTCTGGCTACCTTTTTGGAGAGTTCATGCGTTGTGTTCATGTTTAAATTGGTATTCAATTGAGTAAGGCAAAATGTCTAAGTAATTTGCATCGAAGACACTGAATTTGATTCTGAAGTAGGACAAGGACGGTTATTGGATGTCCCCCGTTACAGGATCCGTTCTCAAAAGACTGGTGTCGGTTGCAAAGACTATTACGTAGTTTCGTCAAACTTAGAAGCATCGAAGTTACCTTAAAGCCATTCACGAATTACTGTAGCGACAGTTTGGTATGTGTCCAGTACGTTATTAGATTTAGTTTGAGGTTAGTACATATGGAAATTGCTAAAATACTAGTATTTACCCATCTTATCACAATGGTAGAGAGGCATAGAGCTCCAACTGAATTTTCTTAGCAAAAAGGCATAATTCGAGGTTTGGCTCTCGCCTATTTCCTCCTCCAATATTCGAACAATTAAAAAGATATTCTATAAATTGAAAAATAAATATACTTTGCTTCTATGTTTTTCTTTTTTCGTTTATAGTTGTCAAATTTGTACACTACGCCGCTGTTGACAGCGCAATTTTGAGCATTTTTTCAGGGTTCTAGTGCTTATTAAGATCTCAAAAAGGAAACCAGGGGCACATTATGTGGTCGCGGATAAATTTGAAAGAGAGTTACCGCGGCCCTGGCACAAGCAACTGAAGGAACACGGGTGGGTTTTAGTCAGTAAAAGTCTGACACGCCCTCCCGCTTCACCCAGGGCGGGAGAAGTCATTGGATGATTTACCACCAAAAAAAAAAAAAAAAAAAGGGGCACATGTATCTTTCTTTTTCAGTTTATGGAATATATTTTAAATTGGTCCAATATTGGAGGAGGAAACAGGCGAGAGTCAAACTTCGAATTATGACTTTTTACTTAGGATATTCAGTCGGATGTCTGCGACCGCATTTCCTCTTATCAATCAATATGAGAGATATTATATATATAGAGTTTTCCCAAACATGTATGTACATATATGTTGGGATATAAGTTTTTAAATTGCCATGGTCACTAACACTAGCATTAACACTAAAAGCGGGATATTTACCATGTTTACTGTTTGTTGCTAGTTCCCGATATTTTGATATTTTTCCGAGTTTTGTCTCCTCATAAACACCCACCTGCAATGACTTCAGTTTATCCGTGATCATGGTGCTTGCAACAGCACTGAAATATCGGGAACTCGCAAGAAACAGTAAACATGGTAAATATTCCGCTTTTAATGTTAATGTTAGTTACATATGTTGGGGTCCAACCCCCGATAACCAGTTGCAACTAAATACCAATAGAATTAAAATGGAGTGCCTGACTGCGTTGTCTGTTCACTCCACAACCAGTACCTGGGTAACACGATATCCGGCATGGCAACATTGGTTGTCGAACTTTCGGGTTTTGCCTTTCTTGCAGTTATACAGAAGAAAGGCAGACTGTCAAATATCAACCAATGACAGCCGAGACTCACAGATTTTTCATCCAGATTTTTATCTCAGCCATTTTAAATCAGAGATATTTTGTCAAAAATTACACGAAAAGATTGTCCATTAATTTCTTCCACGGCAATGGTTCCTTAAAAACGCGCTGAATTAAGTTTTATGTCATGATTTATAATCTAGTCTTGAACATTATTTTAACGGGTACAGGTGACAAACGTTTCTGAAATCGAAAGGAAATAAAATCTCTGTTTATTTCTTGGAACTTAGTTTCTTTCTTATTTACAATCTAGGGGTCTTTAAGTCAAGAGTGAATAGGTTTCTTCTAGGCAAGCGTGCTCTATCGTCGACCACATCATCGCTTACCATCAGGTGAGATAGTGGTCAAGCGCAAGCCTATTGACAATAAAAAAAAAAAAAAAAATATATATTAATTTTGGAGGTCGTGGACATTGATTTTTTATTTCAGTAGCAATTAATTTTGTTCGTTGTGTTTCTAGTTATTTAGCATTTCTCAGTATTTTTTACCCGACTACGGCGAAACAATAGGGAGGGTTTTGACCGGTGTGTATGTTCATCAGTTCCCTAATAACTTCTATACTACTTATCATAATTTGACAAATGAGGTGTCGTTCGAAGCATCTTGTTTGTCCGCTGGTTATAAACTATGTGACGTCACATTGAATTGTACTTGGTGCCCTCTCAAAAATTGCCTCATCCCATCATGTGTGGTATCTCCGTATAGGGATTTGCTACTTTGTAGAATGTATTCTTTTGTTACGGTAGGTGGCATACGACCACGGTTATCCTCTGAAAACCACTAAATGAATATGTATGAAATACAATGAAATATTCATTACATGTAATTTGTTTATTTAATACTCGATACATATCGAATAGTTTGTACATAACAATTTCAGATGAGAATATTTTTTTGTTTTATACTTTTCAGAGCGTGATTTTTCAGTCGTCGGGTTTTTTAGTTTTTGGACTTGTGCCCCTAGTAACACTAACAAGATTTATTTTAAAAGATTCGACCTAAAAATGTATACATCAACGAGAGATGGATATGTTTGATTGTATTTGAATCAGTTGGATTCAAATACTATCAAACATAACAACTAAAGATATTTTTATTATATATTTGAGAAAACTGAAATCAAAAAGACGTAGTTTTCAATTTAAATCTAAAAGAAAAATACGACACGTTACCAACTCTAATTTTATTTCCCAAAAGAGATCGAAATAAACATTTATTTTACGTGAAAACTCTTCAAATACTACTTCAAATAATTACAGAATCTCTCTGATATAGGCACATTTAAAAGTTCCCAAAGCGAAATACTTTTTTGCCTATCGTTCGCCTGATCGCCTCTATCCTTAAAGCCAGGTAATACAGAACTTTCCCCAACGAAAATTACTTTCGTACAAAATTTCACCCCTTATCAAATTCAATTCGAAAACTGCTGAATACCGCAAACTTTTCTAAATGAAACTACCTATTGGGTTTAGGTAAAATTTCAACAGGAGATATACTTTTTTGGAGTTGATACTTTTTTTCCCATTCTCCGAAATTGGATTTTTTCGTATTGTACCTAAATGTATGAAAACATTTTTGATTTCGTTTTCAGTTTTTTGAACTGTCACTGTTTTCTCTTTGCTTCATACACATACTGGTATGAAACACGATTTTCACGTGTTTCAGGCCCACATTGGTACACGCTTTTATTTGCTCGACTTTTAACGTAACCTTGCAACAACGTATTTTTGTACTTTTATGAAATGTTACGCTTTTCAGAACGACAGTACGGTCATGGAGCCTTTAAAACATCGTATTTTATGGATCACATTTTTCTATTGAGTGAATTTTTTATTGTTATGCAAGTTACTTAAGTACTGTTTTATGTGACATTATTATTTAGCATCAAAAACAACAATAGATTGCCACAAAACAACTCACCATCTCAGCCAAACGATGTCAACAGCGGAACATAACTAGAAAGTCGATTATATAGATAGAGGTACAGCTGAGCGTGAGGTCTTCGAGGGTTCGGTTCCCAGGTCGGTCAGTGTTAATGGTTTTTAACCGATTTTTTAAAAAGAAGGAGGTTCTATGTTCAACTTTATGTTTTATTCGGTCGGTTCGGTTTAAACGAAGAAAAAAAAACAGGAATACCGACTTACGATACGGAATTAATTTTTCACTTTCTTGTGTTTTTATTTGGAAGTCGGTTGTATTTATTTGTATTTTTTTTCTATTTGGAATATATTAAGAGCAAGTCGAAGAGAGAGAGAGCAGGGGTGGGTGGCCCAGTGGTAACGGCGCTGACTTAGGTCGTGTGTTTGAACCCAGGCAGGCGCTTTATTTTGTGTAAATTATTTCATCACCACTCTCTCCACTCCACTCTCTTTCTGCTCTTAAAACGGTGAAGGAAAACATCGTGAATAAACCGGCATGTCCTAGAGCCAAAAATTTGAAGACACGTGACATCCGCTAACCCGCACTGGTCCTGCGTGTTGGATTAAGGCCCATAACCCCTCTCTTAGAGAGGATGCCTGTGTCCCAGCAGTGGGCACATTATAAGGCTGATGATGATGATGATGAAGTCGGAGTTTGGACTTGAGCCCAGTTGACGGTAATACTATAAGTGCTCAACCCTTTGGATACAGGCGTGATGTAATGTTATTATAACAAAAAACTTAATCAACAAAATCTCCAAAAACATTCAAAAAGAAAATCGAAACCATTAGTTATTTCAACAGAAAACTCACCAATATTTATTGTTACTCGCACGATCTTACATAACAGCATCCACAGAAAGTTTTCATATCAATGATTTATGCTTCTACTTGCGTCAATATTTGGTATCTCTTACGGCCGGATAGGCGTAATAGGTTCAGAAACAGCGATCTATTCTGTATAGCTATCGCATCTGGGAACATACTGGAAATAAATTACTGAGGTGTAACGGGAAGGTATGGTTTGGAGCAAGACGGATCAAGTTGCGACTTTTGATTCAAGAGAAGCTTTTTATTTTTGTTTTGATTTGTTTGTTTTCCTTATAACCGGCGTGCGTGTACGAATCTATGAACGTAAATGAAACTAAAGAAGCATGTAAGACCCCCGCGAAAAGATTATGTATGTTATGTTTAAAGGACAACTTTGTGTTTTATCTTCTCTGGTCAATCTGTCAGGAACGAGTCCAAGTCGTCACGTATCTTAGGCCTGCCTTGGAAACAGCGTCCGCGTTCTAGCAGTCACTGCTTGGCGATCCTCCAGTGGCGGGCCCAGTGCGGGTCGGTAGACGTAACATGTCATGCCACTGATGCAGCAGTGATGATGAAAATAATTTACACAAAGTAATGTGCCTGCTTGGGTTCGGGCCATTACCACTGCTCTGTGTATGTATATACAAAATATAGATTTTGCAATATTTTATTTTTAGAAATCATAAAGAAATTGATTTAAATTGTCATCACGACTATTTGAACAATGGGACTTTGAAGAAATTAATAGACATCTTCCAATGTTTAGTTGATTTATGAAACTCTGGCAAATTACAGTGTCTTTCAGGCACTTATAAGTTGTAAGACACTCGTAACTCGTGCGAACCCACATAAAGAAGTAATGTAAAACAAATAACGTCGCTTTGATTTGAAACCGATACAATATTCCTTTTTCTCTGCAAAGAAATATACTGACGCTGAACTAAAAAGTTCCTATTACTGTCTAGGTTTCCTTAAATAAGATAGGTAGTACCCAGGCAGGCGGAAAACTAACATTTCCCCTTTTCCCACATCTCGTTTAAAAGGTTCCCTATAAAATATAATGGAGCTGTATTTGTATGTGGTATGCGTATGTAATAGCACCCACACTTATATCTTGTGTGTGTGGAAAAAGTAATTTTATCTATGAGTAAATGAATACTGCAATAGTATGAGAGCATATTATATAATTGGAGAAGGGTTGCAAAGGACCAAAAGCAATATAAGACGTTAGTTGCCTTTGCCAAGAGTATACTGAACTCCGAAAGATACTTTAAATCAAAGAACAACAATAAAATTAACACAAGAGAGGAGTTTCAGCATCTTAATTGTCATCATAAAGGGTAGGTATGACTGCATGAAAGAGTATGACAAATTTATGGTATTTTTTTATTTATTTATGTTTATAAGTCAAGAGTGAATAGGTTAATTCTAGGCAAGCGTGCTCCACCGTCTACCACATCATCGCTTACCATCAGGTGAGATAGTGGTCAAGCGTGAGCCTATCCTAAATAAAAAATAAATAAAAAATCCCTTTAAATAATTAGGTTGCCTACAGTACAGTACACTGGTGGACATAGACCTCTCCAATCTTATGTTATTTAAACACTCGGCAATTCATACCTAACTGCTACCAGTCACCCTGCTAAGACTGTCGTCTCACCTAGAGACTGACTCAGTCTTAGAACGTAAGGGCGTTCCACCCAGACGTGAAAGGTTGTTCTTACTATTAACATTACATTCAATAACAGCAAAATATGTACTATTTGAATAACACTTCACTGTTTAAATAACAATATATTTCTACTAGCTTAATAACAAACCAACTAATGACAACATTAACCCAAGGCTAAAACAAAAAAATTGTCTTAAAAATAACAAAATTATTCCTTACCAGACATTTAATTTAGCAACGCAACGACTGCCTAAATTCCACGTCAACAGCATTACAAGTACCTAATGATCTCAAAGAATAGATGAATCCTTAAGATAATAACGCAATAGAATAATTTTACACAAATTGAATGACGCTGTTCTTGTAAATGTACAGTGACGGCCGAAAATGTGGGCACAGTTAGTGAAACTCAAAAGGGATGTTCAGCTAGATTATATTAACGACTAGTCCTTTCCATTAAAATGAAAAATTGTGCTGGATTGTTTTAAGATTCTGCTGTATCAGAAACTCGAAGTCGAGTCTGACAGCAGAGGAAATCGGTTTATATTAAAAACTGAAATCTGGTAGCTGCATCCGATTACACTGGAAGCCAACTCTAAAATATTTGAGAAAAAACTAAGCAGGTCATGTTTCAAGATACTTTGTTCCAAATATCTCATAATTTCAACCAATAGTTTAAGAGAGAATCGAAGGAACTCGTGGCTAAATAATAACAGCCGCACGGGACGATCATCCAGGTTAAGCAACGCTTGACGAGGTCGGTCCGTGGATGGGTGACCATTTCAACATACCGAGTTTCCCCCGTGCCTCGGAAAGCACGCTTAGCCGTTGGTCCCGGCTGTCATTTAAAGATCTTTGACAGTCGTTACGGCTAGTCAGAAGCTTGAGATCTGATACCAGTCTTGTCAAGGGGTACCGTGTTACCCAGTTACTGGGTTGTGGAGGTCAGATAAGCAGTCGCACCATGTAAAACACTGATAGCTAAATCCGGTAAGACTGGAAGCCGACCATAATATAGTTGGGAAAAGGCTAGGCAGATGATGATGATGATGAGTTTAAGAGAGAATCGCGTTTGAATTACATTATTAGTGTTAATATTTTGCCCTTGACTGTACATAGGCAAGATATTTAATCAGCACTTTAGAATTTGCCTGGCAATTTAAATAATGAGGTACACCGTCTGTAATGCATTCTGAATTATAATTTGATAAGGGCTTGTTACGAGTCTTGTACAACAAGGGTCGTCTTGTTTGGACACCTAATTTTAATTCACCCTTTTTTAGAAGTATTTTAAATACATAATGTACTTTAGATAGTAGAATATACTAGCGGTTCATTTTCAAACGCAAATGATTGTTGTTTTTCTATACTTAATATTATAAAGAGGAATGATGTTTTGCTTGTACCGAATAGGCTCCGAAACTACTGGACCGATTTAAAAAAATATTTCACCAATAGAAAGCTACATTACTCCTGAGTAGGGTGGTCCACGGGAGCGAAGCCGCGGGGAACAGCTAGTATCTTATATGAGCATTGAGATCCTGTGTGGACAACTTTTTTACATAGAGTCAAAAATCTTTATCAGAAGTCTATATGCATTATGGGCCTTTGACAGCTTATAAATAAAACATTTATTGCTTCTCAATTCCTGAGATCATCGCCGCAAAGGTGAGTGTGCTCAAGAACTCCACGACCTCATCCCACCAGCCCCCTTCTACCATCGGACATCTAGACGCACTGCAAGTTATCATCCTTACCTTGTTGCCATTCCTCCAATTTGAACCAAGCGCTTCCAAACATCCTTTATAATGCGCACAGCGAATGAATAAACTCACTACCTGCGTCTGTGTTTCCGAACGCATTCAACCCGAATCTCTTCAAAGTTAGAGTGAACAGGCTTCTTCTGGGTAAGCTCACTCCATCGTCAACTCTGTCTCTGTCACCTATGACCTAGACTAGAGTCAAGAGCAAACCCATAACAAATAAAAAAAATAAAAACATTAAAAAAAATACACCTTAGCTTCTTAGCTTTTCAAAAATACGTCCAACTTATCCTAATTTATCAACATCACGAATCTAAAATAGTCTTCACATTTCAAAAACAACTGACACCAATGTTCTATAATTTCCTCTAAACGACATAAATTGAGTGGAAACCAATAATACCCGTATATGTGGGAATGTACGGTGTGAGGCTTTATCGCATCGTACGTGATGACATTCCTATTGAGTCGATGGCACTCAACGCCATACAGCCTTAAGACTCCCACTTTGAAACGACGATAATTGTATGTGGAAATGGAATATAAAAATACCAGTCCCTTTGTACTGAATGACGGGATTTCCGACATTTTTTAAAGAAATAAGTCTTACTCTTAATAATTTCTTTGGTGAAGTGTTAAAGACGTTTTGTGAGTGTGTTTATTGAATTTTCTTTTCAATGAATACTGGGCAATGAGGTTTTTTTCAGTGTACGATTTGCTCGTCATGTTGTGATGTCTCAATGGGGTGTCTTCTCTCATTCACGAGGATGTGTTCAAGGCAAGTACCATTGTGGCTGTTTGAAACAACTGCCAACTAATCTTTAGCAAGCGTGGTTATTATTTTTACCTGAAGAAACGGTTATGATTTTAGCAGTCCATGTATGAATGTATTTAAGTATATATGTTCCTCCGTAACGCCTAAACTATTCAACCAATTTTGATTAATAAGGTGTCAATCGATTCGTTATTATAGACGGGTAAAATAGGCTACACACGGGTGGTTTTAATTAAACTTTTTTTTGTGTCTTCTATCTATGAGAAAAAAAACTCGAAGCTTAGTGAGGACAGAAACTGACAGACAATATTTTTACGTTTATATGTGAACCAATCTACTCTAAAGATAAATGACATCCCAGCAATCTGTTACTGCAGTCCGATCCACCCATACTTACATCAAAGGGGTTTTCAAGCATTGTACACCGCAATGGCCGTCAGACGTAACTTACGTGAATTGTTACACAAAGGTCTACGCAGCGGCTACGGCGTAGCTAGTCCGTACTATGACTGCTGCGATAGCTCTCTTCTGGACAATGCTACATTGCCTATCAAGCTATTGCAAGCGTGGTGATCGATATTTGTACCGTCTTTGTATGAGAAGAGGCCTTTGTCTGCAGTGAGGAAAGTAACAGACAGATAATAGTACTACGATTGTGTGTGAACCCATCTACTGTATCAGTATTAGGAGATAAATATCGTCCCAGCAAAGTCTGATCCACCTCTACTAACTTCAAAGAGAATTTTAAACATTGTACACCGCAATGGCCGTCAGACGTGACTTACATGAATGACTAAACCTAGGTCTACGCAGCGATGTAGCTCGTCCGTGCTGCGATAGATCTCAGCTGTACATTACTACCAGTACATTGCGTGTCTTGTTTGAACAAGCGTGGTGATCGATATTCGTATCTTCGTTGTATGAGAAGAGGCCTTTGCCTTGCAGTAAAGACAGTAACGGGCAGATTACAATGTTTATTTTGTATGTTATTTTAATCTAAATTTGTAGAAGATAAACTTCGTTCCAGTAACCTGTTACTGCACTCCAATCAACCTCTACTTACGTCAAAGGGGATTTCAAGCTTTGTACACCGCAATAGCTGTCATACGAAACTTACGTGAATTGCTACACAAAGGTCTACGCAGTGGCTACGCAGTCGCAGTGGCGTAGCTCGTCCATGCTACGAGTGCTACGATAGCTCTCAGCTGTACATTGCTACATAATTGCAGTTGATACTCATCAATTGCGCTAATCCGGTTTCTAGCATTTTCTTTGTATGCTTAGGGAAATTAATTGGTTATTATTTTGGATGTCACTTGCAACCCATAAAATGAAAAGTTCTATTTTTCTATATGACAGTTAGATAGTTTCAACACTAAGGTTGAATTAAAACTTAAGTACGATCAAATTAGAACAAAAAATAGGAGAGAAGTTACGAAAATTTTCATCCAGCTGAAAATTGGTTAGATTGTTCAAAACACCATTTTAAATGAAATCTAAAAAGTCCACATCGGTCCGATACCTGGAAAAAATATTCTCGGGGTCAAAGGTCACAAAAACGGGTTTGCCGCAATTTTTTGCAAATCGGTAACTTTTATCATAAAATTAGCCCAGACGAAAATTGTAGATCAGATTATTAGGACGATTACAACTCTTTCAACTTTTTGAATCGTTTTATCTCAAAAACGGGGGGTCTTAGGAAAAAAAGTATTGAAACATTTTGAATAGATAATTATTTGATCTACAATTTTTGTTGGGCTAATTTTGTGATAAAACTTACAGTTTTTCTGATAATGACGAAAAGCCCATTTTTGTGACCTTTGACCCCTAGTATTCTTTTTTCCAAGTGTCGGATCGATGAGGACTTTCTAGATTTCATTTATGATGGTGTTTTGAACAATCCTACCAATTTTCAGCTGGTGCGATTTTTTTTACCCTCGGATATCTAAATCGCCGGTCGATTTACTACTTAACAAATAAAGTTTTAATTTACCTGCAGGGAATTAATATCCAAAACAAAAGTTAAAAAAAAACCTAGCAATTTTTGAAAACGATTATGGCTTATGTGAGTGCCTGATAATGATTAATTTTACCACACTATCTAGTAATAAGGGTAATCGCCCTTTCCTCAAAAAAATCTTTAAATGCACAAGCAACCCGTGGAAGTGCCAAACATTTTGGGTTGTAAAATCTAAATTACTGTCACCGACACGAAGAAGAAAATAGGAACCCAATGACTTCGCCCGCTCTGGGTGAAGCGGAAGGGCGTGTCAGACTTTTACTGACTAAAACCCATCCGTGTTCCTTTAGTTGCTTGTGCCAGGGCCGCGGTAATTAGTAATAGCCCTGTAAATTAACGGTAATTAGGGGCCAGTGACATTTATATCTTGGGCTATAAAGTATTTTGAGGATTACGATTACGAATAGGCTCTTAAATATAAGTTATTTAAATCATGGAATCTATAAAAATATAGAAGCTCAATGACCAAGTTTAAACGCAGCTATCATAACACAACATCACATCATAACATCACAGCATCAGCCTATTAATGTTCCTACTGCTGGGACACAGGCCTCCTCTCTGTGAGAGGGAATAGGCCCAGAGCGGGTTGGTGGATGTCACATATCTTCGAATTTTTGGTTCTAGGACATGCAGGTTTCGTCACGATGTTTTCCTTCACCGTTTGAGAGCAGTGGTGATGAAATTATGTACACAAAGTAAAGCACCTACCTGGGCTCGAACCCACGACCTAAAACTTGTAAGTCGCGGCCGATACCACTGGGCCACCACTGCTTTTAACAGAACATCATTCCATCATAATACACACAGAATTCAAAAAGCGAACATAACATAATCTAACATGAAGTTGTATTCGCACAGTATTCTTCATATGCATTTGTATGCATGCATGCACTTAAGGGAGGCGACCAGTAATTGCATGACGCGATGCGGTCAGTATCAAGCTTTGTGACGTGACATTAACACAATTGGAATTCTAGTGCGAGAGTCCATTTTGAAAAGGCTCATTAAAGCACTTGTACGTAAATATGGAACATTGTGCTACGGACATTTTTGTGGTTGTATGTTTTAGGTGTGTTGGTATGTTTTTAACTTTGCCATCAAACATGGCAAAGTTTAGTTGTTTGAGATGAAACTGGAATACCCAAAGATTTTATCTATCACCTCATATCATATTATCCTATTACTGGCTTACAGACTCTCTAACTCCTTTTAGATTTTTTTTCCAGATCGTATTTTTTATTTTTTTTATTTGACCATTAATGTTACTAACATTATAAATGCGAAAGTTTGGATGGATGTTTGTTATTCAATCACGCCAGAATGGGTGAACGGATCTGAATGAAATTTGAAACAGAGATAGATTTACTACTTTTCATCTCGGCTCTTCTCTGGTATAGAAAAAACACTTTTCACGCGGGCGAGGCCGCTGGCAGAAGCTAGTTTAATACATAATAAACAGAGAAGAAGAAGAAGGAACCAAAAATAGGGACAAAGATTTGCTTATTTCTAAAGAAAACTCTTCCAGCATCCCTGCGAGAGGAGAGTTGAAAAAAAAGATATGTAGACACCCTGTGTAGAGGGGAAAGAAACATATTAAACAATTCACTATGAAGTAGAATACAATATAACTACTTTTTAGGGTTCCGAACTAAACAAGAAACGCTTATAGTTTTGGTCTGTCCGTCTGTCGGTCCGCAGCTTAGCTCAGAGACACAAAGTACTAGAAAGCTATAATTTGGCATGGATATACATATTAATAATTCCGACAAAGTGGTACATTAAATTACTGAAAAAAATTTTTTTTTGGGGTTCCTCCTATACACGTAAAGTGGGGATGTTATTTTTTTTTCTCGTCTATCCCATGATGCAGGGTATCGTTGGATAGGCCATTCAAAAATATGATGGGTTTGTTGAAACCATTTTTCGATTCAGAGATCCGTTTGCGTAAAATTAAGCTTTAAATTGCAAATTTTTTTAGAGTTTAGTGTCCCCTCCCTTCCAGCGAAATGGTTGCTGTTCGCTATGTGAAAAATTTACGGCTGTAGTATATATAACGAAATTAAAAGGTAGTTTTTCACAGCTAAGTAGGCTTTACAAGTTTACGAGTAATAGTCGACCAACTTATAAAATGTACTTGGAACAGTAAAAATTATGTACAAATGTCATTGAAAAATTACTTAAATAACTTTGTTAGCTATGTAAAACAGATAGTAAATATATGCTTATGAACCATGTAAAAATATAAAAAAATAAAATCATAACATCCTTAATAGTAATGATTTCTAATTAAATAATGTTTAAGCTCGAATAACGCATTGGAGTGGGCGGAGTCGTTGGCAGTACGGGTCTGTAGTCCATACGGCGCATGCGCGCGGGGGTGTCTATTTTGTGTTAGTGCAGAAGTATTTTAGACGTTTTGTAATCTAAGTCAAATTAGATTCGATTGCCAAGCAAATTCCGCTACTCGAACATAGGTGGGCCAGTTTTTAAACGTTGTGATCCGCTGAAATAGTTTTAATGTTCATGTAACAACAAAAACCCTCTTCTTAGTCCGCATTATTATGCAACTTCGGAACCCTATTACTGCTCGTGGCCCGACACGCACTTGGCTGGTTTTTATTATGTCTTAATATTGACGAAACATTAAAAAAGAATCTCTTTGCAAAAAGTATTTTAACAGCGTCCGGCATAATTATGTAAATTTCCATAAGCAATTTCCCCCTCCCATTGTGAAAAAACCATTGTTCAAGAACAAAAACATATTTTTTTCGACAAATGATTTCCGTATTATGTCTAAATTAAATGTCAGGTCCAATAGGAAATTAATTATGTATGTTTTTGCCATTTTTATTTCTTTACTGTGTTCCGTCTTAAGGCCAAACCGCACTACGCGTCAGCGGAGCGACGCGACGTGACATGACCAAATATACTTTGTATGAAATTGTATGAGATAAACCGCACTACGCGGCAGCGGAACTACGCGACGCGACACTTTATCTCATACAATATATTTTGTCGCGTCGCTCCGCTGACGCGCAGTTACGCCTAGTGCGGTCTGACCTTTAGCGTGATGTTTTAGGTATTAATAGACATGGTTGCTACTTATTAAAACGATCTAAATATAAATATTTTAATGTAGGGTATTCCATAATGTGTGATGTGATACGAAGATGCTGGTTGGGTGATGTCCAGCTGTGGACGTATTTTGGTCGAAATTATGATGAAAAAATATGAATTTTAGATTTTCAAGTACTTTTTTTTTGTAAAATAATAGTAATAACAGTAATTAAAGTTAAGAAATAAACTACAGTCACAATAATACTGAGCAATGATTAGTTAGGCAACATGTTTAAAGCAATGGAAACTAACCCGTACCGTATTTACAATAAACTCCATTACAAGTCTATGTACCTAAATCACTACACTCTGTCGTAATAAAAAGCTTTAACAAAGACGTAATTTGAAACAATTAACTGAAACAGTTGGCTCTCTTCGCCAACATTACATTAGGTCAAATGGTCGAAGTCTAAATGTCGGCCTAGATTCCTAGACATAGATAAAAGCCTCTCTTCCTATTTAAAATAGCTCACCTAGACTCTCGTAAACCAGCTCACACTTGACACTCAAGTGATTGACAAACTTAGCAGCTGGGATATTTTTACTATTCCCTTATTTAAGGCCATACCCTGACCAAAAAATCAGCATGAGATATGAGCATTCCTATTGGCCTAGCGGCACTGGTGGCGCATGAATTACGGTAGTGAATACGCCCAGATTTTAGAATAAAATCTTTATAAAATCGAGTATTGGTCTTTTGAAAAAAATTTAACTTACAAAATGTTCGTTATCAAATTGTCTATCCATTAGTGTTAATATAAAAATAATTAATGAACACTTTACGAGGAGATGCATGCTACGAGTATCAATAATTATTTCACATTTTATGGTTTTGTTGGAAGGAGATTAGTGACATATATACCTCTTTAAAAAAAAAAGTGTACTACCATTTTAGAATCAACATTATGTAGAAATTTTATGTATTTTCATTAATTGATATTTCTTTTTAAATAAAGAGTAGATAGCTCTTAAAAACTGCACAAAATTCGACTAGCGCGGCGTTTTGCTCGGAGAGGCGCCTTAAACAAAAAATCACACTTCCAAGAACTCATAAAATATTTCTATAACGTCAAATTAAAACACGTACTATACGGAAAACGTATTCACCTCACCTATTTTGCTTTAAATTCGTCTCTTCTTAGAAAACCATGATTTATTTTCTTAACTTCATCATTCTTAAGAATAATAATTTTAAAACGTGTTTCCAAAACACAATCACCAAATCAAGTTGTTTCTTGAATACAAAATGCCCCTATTATTGTGTTAGTATTTTCAAGGACTTCGCTTTTGGGTTCTAATTTACCAGACAAATAATTAATTTATTGTTCGTCCAATTACGTGTCGGATATTCTAAATTTTTAGCTCAGATTCGTATTTCAATTAAAAAGGTTTGTTTCGAGGGTATCCCTTTTCACAAACTAATTTAATGTTAGGTAACAATGTTCAATTGTCTGGTATACGGGCAGTTTTGCGAGAAGTGCGTGCCTGGCTGAGTGGAAGATAATACGTCAAGTACTGAAACATAATGAGAATATTTAATTTATGTTGCTTGTAAAAAAGGCTTCCTTTTTGTCTTTGTACTGTGGCTCAAAACAATGAAAAATGTATGTTTGAAAACTAAAACACAGTTGAGTGGGTTTTCTGTACACGATTTCGAGATACACTTTTTAATTTACTTTTAACCAAAATAAACTTTGAGAACTTTTGACTGAGATTTTATCGTTTTTATTTGAGGTGCATTATCCGATTAGTCTCAGTCCATATTTGATCAAATCTTTTTGGACGGGTTCCAAAATAGAACTGTTATATACTGAAAAGACAGTAAAATGCATAAAACAAAACGAAGTTTCTTCCAACATAGTAAACTCTAAGGCTAAATAAAAAAACGTAATCGATTAAAGACAGGTAAAAGTTATTTTTTTCCAGAAGAAGGTGGATTCCAGTATGGTATACCAACATGGTATTTAGGACAATAAGTGCAACGGCTGGTCATCTTATCCTGGACTTTGTCAGGTATTACTTCAGAATGCAGGTATTTTAATTTTAGGAAGTACAAAATTTTTCCAAAAAAAAACCCCGGCGGTAATTTTTTTTTTCTAAGGTAAGACCTTTATATAGTCTATCCTTATTGGAAGTTTTATGTAAAACTGTTCAATCTTTGAGGGGTGATAGAATAACAAATATTCAAACGTACAGAATTTCACATTTGTAATATTAGTACGATCCAACTCCATAAACGACATAGAAAACTGATCTCCTTTTCCGGGAAAAGCCGGCAACAGCCGCTTCCCAGTTGTAATACAATCTTGACCATATTCCCCGTCCAATATGCAGAACAATCTGCAAATATCAAAACAGTTCAAAACGGTCACTATCCTATAGTTTACACAGAATACGTAACAGGATTACACTCATCGAATCGGACGCTCGCCTAACCGTGCAATGCGAGTCGGGGACAGAATTACCCCAGCGGTCCACACCATTACAGCCCATTAATAGGGCAATTTAAACTCAGTTAACGTTTCGCGTGTTCGCTTGAAACAGCTTTTATCACGTATAATGGCGGATTTAGAACGTATTTTTGCTGTGGAAACTGCTACAGTCAGTGTACACGTCTGTTGCACGCTGAGATTTTTCCTCAACAGCCGTTTTTGGTTTAAGGAAGAAGCAATTAATGGACAAGCAAAAATTTGTAGATTGACCGCGGGTAGGAGTTTGCTGGGGACTGGAAAGAGTTGTTAGGGGCACAGATAATATAATACAAGCATACAGATTCCTCATCCCATACAAAGAGATAGATCACCATCAATACCCGTGGGACGGAACGGAACCGAATGCGATCGATGTACAAAAAATAATCAGAATAATCAGTATAGAACGTCGGCACGGTTTCTTTTTATGGGATGAGACACCACTGTTAGGGGCAATGGAAATTTTGTGGGCATGCGAGTTTGTGTCAGATTTCAATAGCAGATGAGCACCAATTTGTCAGATAAAAATACACACACTGAAAGAAAAAGTTTAGTTGCTTCACGTTTATACAAACTGTATTTTTTATCATATGAATTAATAACCAAGGTACTTACTTAAAAGAATTACACAACTCACAAACGTAAATTACAAAACAAAAACGTACAGTACAGTCCATTAGCAACAAAAAGGACATATTCAAAAAAATAATTATTTCTATTAGTAGTACTTAGTCCAAAGAAAATTCTTCTTTATTATTTTCTTTATAAAAAACGCAGTTAATTAAGTTGGCAGGTCGTAATCCGGGATTACAATAAACCTGCAGTAAAAAGTCTTCATAGCTTAGTGAATGGATTTAATGAGCATTTTCTGAATATATTTACGCTAAAGCTTCTTACTCGTTTTAATCATTTGTTCGTGATGTTTTGGTTTTTAATTAATTAATAAAATGCAAGAGAGATGTTTGAATGAAAATTATGGACCGTAAACTCAATGATGTACCTCAGTTGAAGTTAAACTAAAATAATTAAAATAATATTTTATGTCTAAAAATATGCGTCCACTAAAAATTAAAGTCAAACATGATGATCGCTATTAAAAATGTATCCAACACTGATAAAATAACCGAAAACAAAAAAAGTGAATAAAGCTTTTAAAACTTAATTTTATCAATCATTATTGTCTATGCATGGCATGCCTGCGATTGATTGGAGGCGCGCGGAGTATGAGCGGGCGCGCGGGCGGCGCTGGCACGTCTCCCGCTACAAGCATCGCGTCACTCAAATTCTTACCACGACGAAGACACTATGTTTTATTTAAATATTTTGTGTATTTTATTTATTCACTCCTGTAACTGAGCAGTCATAATTATGTTGACGATGCTACGTCGACATGCATGCTTGTAGCGGGAGATGTGCAGCGCCGCCCGCGCTGTCCGCGCGCCCGCTCTTATCCGCGCGCCTCTAACCAATTGCAGGCATGCCATGCATAGACATTATATTATACCAGCTTGATGCACTGGAGTCGATCGAAAAACGGACCAAGAGGCTCATCGGCGAAGAAGAACTGGTCAAGCAAAAGCTCCAGAGCCTTGAACATCGTCGCCGATTTATCGTTTACACTTCGGCGAGTGTGCGATGGAATTGCATGATCTAATTTCACCTAGCCCGTTTCATCTTTGGACTACCAGACGTATGGCGATGCGCCATCGGTACATGGTGGACATCCCACCCATACGCAATAAACGTTTTGGAAACACTTTTATTATGCGTTCAACTAAGGAGTGGAATTCCCTGCCGGAGTCTGTGTTTCCCGACAGCTACAATCTAGGGGTCTTTAAGTCAAGAGTGAATAGGTTTTTTCTAGGCAAGCGTGATTCACCGTCGACCACGTCATCGCTTACCATCAGGTGAGATAGTGGTCAAGCGCAAGCCTATAGTGTATAAAAAAATACAAACTATGAAGTACTTACCTTCTTTTCTGTCTTAATACCATTACAACACAAAATAACAGAAAGGTATTTTGTTTACTCATATAAATAAGGCTATCTTCAATTCCGCTTAAAATACATTTCATTTAGAACTATTGGGCCCATTCAACTGGTAAACTCATTTCATTTATTCCAGTACTTAACCCTCAAGTTGCTATTAATTAAACCCGAATCAAATTGTTCCACAGACGCAATTTCAAAACATCAGGAGAAAGAAACTCGGTAAACTTCGTGCCAAATTGTTGTGCACAACATTATAGAACTTAAAGTCGCCTGTCTCGTCCGCAGACACGCGAGGCCCATCAAACTTACCCCACTTGCAGTTAACGGGTTACCACGCGTCTTGGCAACGCGTTAAAGGATTTTAAACCTTAGCTTTTTAGCTTTAGGATTCATAATTGTTCACATAGAGTTGACGTATTGAGACTACACATCCTGATCAATAATAGATTTTATAATGGATAGGTGAATGGGACGTGTTTGTGATATACGTGCATGTTTTTTTATGGACTGGTTAAGGAATGTGTTTGGTTTTCATTTAGTTCTATGGAAATTGGATAGATAAAGTTCTATTTACTTGCCCGGTATACTACTAAGGTAAAGTAGGTGAAATGGGACATGAAAATCGCCTAAACCTAGAATGACCTACCATTATAGATTCAGACAAAAAATAACTTAAGTCTTATTAGAGCTGATTTCAATCAGTATTTCAGAACTTTTAGAGTACCTTATCTCTCTATACCTTCAAAAACATGAACTCACTCCTCTTATCTCGTACTTATCCCTTCTTCTTCTTCGAAATACTTTTTTAGTTATTGTTGTGTAAAGTATTTACTACTTGTATAATATTATATACTTAAATCAAAAACTACGAAAGCGTATAAAAAGGGCAGGACTAATTGGGCGTAAAAAAATCGTCCACATTGCTGTCAACGTGAAAAGTGCCCAGAACGCTGGCAGCATTGACACTTTGGATGGCAAAGCTGATTCACTAACCAAGGTTTTTCCTTCCAGCTCTCTATTTCCTTCTTAATAAATATAATACAAATTATTTAATAGCAGACTTTCCTTGAGTCAAGATAATAAAATGCTAAAACTAATTCCGTCCTCCAAACGGCGAACTCTCCGACCTTCGGAACAATACAAAAATCCGTAACACTTTTGTACTCAAATGCCCTTTAATCAAACTCATTTATTCGCTGGAACTTTTAACAAATGATCCTGGTACAGTTGCGCAGATAATCGTTATATAGATTGGAAGTGAGGCCGGGACAAACAGCGCAGTCGTTAGCAAAGTCTCAAGTTACGAGCACCTTATACACACGGTTGATGTGAACGAAAAACAATGAGATTTGTTCGGAGTATTGGTGTCAATGTAAAATGTTCTACTTGTTTACATGGAGAATACCAAGAATGAGGTTGAGCTAGCAGCCTGTGGGCTAGATATACGCAAAGATCGTACAACGCTCTCCGCGTTCAGTACAATAATGCGTTTAGGATGCTGGTGGGGCTGCCTCGCTTCTGTAGTGCGTCGGGGATGTTTGCGAATGCGCATGTAGATTGTTTCTACGCAGCTATGCGCAAAAGGCGCGCATCCATGGTGCGCAGGGTGTGGGACAGCTCCAACAGTATCCTAAGTATGATTTCGTGTCGCCTAGACTGTGTTTTCGTGGGTCGCTGTTGTGCCATCTCAAATGGGTTATCGCAACGGTGATCCACTGTTATTTTGTTGTTTTGTTTTTGTAGTGTCAGTTTGTCAATATTTGTGTTACTAACATAGTTGTAAGTTTCACTAACCATCTTTTGAGCCGTGGATACTTGAATAAAGAGAAATTCTATTCTATATTCTTAGGCTCTAAACAAAATATCTTTCTTACAGCGATGGCGACTGTCAACAACCATTTTTTTTTATTAAAGTAAATGGAGGAGAGGAGTAGGAAGTGAGACGAGGTTCCACGCTGCTAACCTACAGACACGCAAGGACAGCGTCCGGAGCACCACCGGAAAAAAAAAAGAAAAAATATATGTATAAAAATATTTTAAAATAAAGTTGAAATACAGTGTACGCTCCACAGACTGCCTACCAATAGTGTGACTCACCTTATAGGGAGTGGGTGAATTATTTTGGCAGCACGTGTAAGAAATATTTGTGTAAAATATGTATTTTCCTATCGTTAATTACAAGCTTTATTGGACTAAAAAGTACAAAATGTTATATCACTTGTCAATATATATCTAATGAGTCCAAATAAAATGGTGCTATCTTGTCTGTTCGGGGAGTTGCTTTGGCCACTTTCCGGCTCCATCATGAGACCAGCTCCTTAGTACCATATTATTTCAATTTTGTCAAAGAGCCTCTTATTTTTTTACTTATACTGATACTACTGATACTGATTGTTATGATGTTTTGACAAGCACAATCATGTGCAACCCAATGAAATTGACTAATAAAGTTTACTGAAAAATAAATATCCATTGTGTTTCGTATTCTCTGTAGGTACCCGTTTGTGTTTTACAGTTATATGCAAACGTTTCTACACGCTGCAGAAATAATACGGAAGGAATTCATTTAGTTGATGTTAAAGGTTTCCAAAAAAATTAGTTTTTCAGAAGAATCGTTTTTAGTAAAACCATTCAAGTACTCCATTATGTGGAAAGTACTTTACTTCGATTGATTGAGTCATATTGCCCTCTTCAAATGACAGCCATTCTTCCGGTCAGTGTATCTCAATCATAGAGCGCTACAGTTGCGTATTCTATAGACGCCTCAACTGGCCGGCACGGAAAAATACTTCCTAGATACTATTCATTCACTAAATGAATGTGTATCCATGATAATTATTTTATTAATCAAATCAAATGTATCTCAATATGAAAAGCTTTAAACCCTGCAGTGGCAACAGATTTTGCGATACATATTTGTAGAGCAATTTCTATGATTTTTTATAGAAATTGCTCTACAGATGAGGAATTATTGTATCGTGCCGCCTTTAACTTTACTGCATTTACCATCCTTTGAAGTTCTTCTTCTTAAAATAAATTTGCTGCTATGGTATAATCCTTGCATTCGGCAAAAGATTTATCTTGAACGTTATTAATCTCTTTTTATCCCCTGAGGACAATATTCCATTAGGTACCTATTTAATAAAATTAATTCACCGTCCGCACCTTGGTTCTAACAAAGAGCTACTTCTACGAAATTAAGGTATTCTAGTTATTAAAACCTTACTCAAAAGGGTCTCATATTAAGTAACTAGCTTAAACCAATAATTGTTTTAAGATATTATTTGATATTCTATCTGTATTGTCAGCCAGACAGACTACAACTAAATCTTAGTCGAACTCAGAACTACCTATCCACTTACTTTAAACAAACATTTGAAGATCTGCCCCTATCATCCAATCACAAATATTATCTTTCAAAACATCGCACCCGAACTCATCGCACGTGTCATCCAAACGTCTCAAGTTTGAGAAACTCCAGCAAGTCCAATATAAAGTTTGTCAATATTTCCGTTGTAGGAGCTGATGGCCGACACTCATTGATTGGGCCAGGCCAGGCGAAAAATAAAGTTGAACTATAGTGTACGCTCCACAGACTACCTACCAATAGTGTGACTCACCGTATAGGGAGTGGGTGAATTATTTTAGCTGCACGTGTAAGACATATTTGTGTACGTAAATATGAATATTCCTATTGTTAATTGGTATGCAGAGCCTTATCATACTGACTTTGTTCGTATTCGTGGGTATTGTGTTAGGGAAGTGGGTGTATTTTTCTGCCAGCACCTGTAAGAAAAGGTATAGAGAATTGAATATTTGCTTCTCATTAGATATGTTGGTAAATCCGGTTACAAAATATTGTGGGATTCATTTCTTGTGATGTTGAATAATTTTGATGTAACGTCCATATTAGTAACGGAGTAATGGTGAGAGGATACATGTCTTTTTATGGCTTAAGGATAAAACATGAATAAGGTTGGCAGATTGTTCTTTGTTACAATTCCCAAAGATTGAATTGAAGAAATGAACTTCGTTCTCATATTCTTAGCGCGTCGATGGCAAATATAGTTTGTAAATCTTATGCTTGGCCAAAATTCAGACACGGTAACATCATTTGCCGACACTGCCATAAGACCCTATAATACTCAGGACAGAGCAAGTCGGCCGTAGCAAAGACAACCTGCGCAGGTTGGTATTTATTTATTGAATACTTCATGCACACCAAGTACGGACTTAATGCCTTAGGCATTTTCTACCAGTCAACCCTTGGGTGATGAAGAGATAAACAGTGGTAGATGCAATATTGAAAGTTAAACGTATCAGGATTATCATTTGAGCAAAGTTATCTAATACCTTTCAGCTATGTTCACAAACACAACCATAAAATACCAAACTAAAAAGCCTTAACAATATATTCATGCTCAAAACAGAGCGGGGCCGCGCGGCCAGGCTTAGCTTATGCAGTCAGTCGCCACGTGCCTCCATTATCCCCACATGCTGCAAATAGCCGATACCTATAAAATTTGTATTATTTACACGTTAAGGCCTCCTTGGGTTATGTTATATATTAGAGAATGTCGGTCTATTGGGTAAAATATGTGTTGTAGAGGGATGAATGTGGAATAATGATTTAACCGATCAAAAGTTGCTTCTTTGATTTTTATGTGGAACATGTTTGTTGAATCTGAATTAGAAACTCAAAGATAAATCTAGTTTTATGATAACGACTGTCGATGAAAAGTCACATAACATTGCTGAAAATGCCTCTTCTTAGGGTTCCGTACGTAGAAACAAGCACAGTGGTGGCCTTGTGGTAACGGCCCTGACTTATTTCACAGGTCGTGGATTCGAACCCAAACAGTGACTTTTATTTTGTGTGAATTATTTCATCACCACTGCTCTAAAAACGGTGAAGGAAAACATCGTGAGGAAACTGACATGGCCTAGAACCAAAACTTCAAAGACATGTGACATCCACCAATCCGCACCGGGCCCGCGTGGTGGATTAAGACCCATTCACTCTCTCACAGAGAGGAGGCCTATGTCCCAGCAGTGGAAAAATTAAAAGGCTGATGATGATGATGACGTAGAACCGAAAAAACTAAACCTATAAAAGATCACTCCTGTGTCTGTCTGCCCCATCCAATTTGCTACAAAACTACTGGACTGTGTTAATTTAAATTTGGAAAGTATACATTTATGTGACTGTAACTGTAACAACTATTATCCAAACACGAGGCGTAAAGTCAGCTAGAACCCTGATATAACAACAGGGTTTCAAATGCCTATAACTAATGTAGGGTGTCTGGCGGCAGATTTATATTTTCAAAGTTAAATAAAAAATAATCTATTTGACATATCGTTTTAATTAAAATATTGAACGACAGAAAAATAATGCGGATTTCAGTTTTGAAAATTAGGTACATCCAAATGTTTTCCATCAAGTTGCACACACTGTTCAAAACGGAGCCTCGTGTTATGCGCCACACGCTGCAGTAAACTTGGTTTAATTGTGCTGTTTTCTCGACACATATTTTCTATTGGGTTCTCAAGATTTTGGGGATTGTTACTGTAAACTCTATCTTTAAGGTAGCCCCATAAAAAAAATCCATTGGGCTTAAGTCCGGGGACCTCAGTGACCATGGGATGTCTCCAAAGAAGCTTCCCGAAGCAAATTTTTCGAAGCTCTGACCGTGTGTGTGGTCACACCGTCCTGTTGGAACCATGTGTGCGATGAAAAAGATGGGTGAGAACGAATTAAATTCACACTCGGCCCATCACTTATCCGTGGAATATCGGAGTGTGAACAAAATTGTCGACTAGCAATTACGTACGAACTCTTGAAAAATGCCTCGATGGCGAACGCGCGATGCTCACTCGACCACCGCAACATCGTGACAGAAATCAGCATGATCACTGATTCCAACGACACCACCCTTCCCCCGCATCGTTTATTACTTTTTGAAATTTTCATATTTCAAAACATAAATCTGCCACCAGACACCCTGCATACAGCCCATAGATTATAACAACCCATCACTGCCTCACTATTGTCGCTGGAAATAAAGTGTACATTTACATTAAAAGCAATCAGATCCGAGCTTACCAGTTGTTACTGATAAATCTAACCGCTGTATCGTGGTACAACCTTATCTTGTGAACGGGTGCCAATGTGGTTGATAGTATCTTTTTCTGTTTAATGAATATCCTTACATTACGTTACTCCTTTTGCAATGTTCATATAAAAAATACAGAGCAATGTTGTAATTGTGAGACTATACGAATAAGAACTGAATATTGCTGATTTGGAAGTAAAGTTGCCTTTATTATCTTTAGTTTAGCTGATGGAGTTAGTTAGACATATTATTTTGAAAGCAAAGCTATCTACCTACTTATAGGTAATAACAGCCTGTTAATGTCTCCTGCAGAGCAAAGGCTCGATTACTCGTGCTTTCTCATACAGAGAAAGCACGAGTAATCATCACCAAAGGCTCAAGAGGCTAGCTTAAGAGTTGGCAATTTGGCACTTATATCTATCTCTAAATATAAAAGCGAAAGATCACTCACTCACTCATCACGAAATATCGAAACCGCTTGTCGTATAAAGATAAAATTTGGCAGGGAGGTTCCTCGAGTGACGTAAGTGCACACTAAGAAAGGATTTTTGGAAATTCCACCCCTAAGGGGGTCAAAGAGGTTGAAAATTAGTTTTAAATTTCTACGCTTTTAAATAAGACACGTGAAATTAAAGATTTACGCTTTTGGTTGGTAAAAAGAATTCAAGTATTTATTGTTTTTTTGGACATTCCACCCGTAAGTGGGTATAAAGGGGGTTGAAAGTTTGTATGAAATTTCTACAGTTTGTAAGTTGGACACGTAAAATTTTAGATTTACGCTGTTGGTTGATAATAAGAGTTTGTGAAATTATTGGTTTTTAGAAATTCCACTCTTAAGGGGGTAAAAAGGGGATGAACGTTTGTATGAAATTTCTACAGTTTGTAAATTGAAATTCTACCCCTAACGAGATGAAAAGGTAAAAATTTGATGGGCTTATGTATTTGAAACTTGGCATTAATACCAACCTAAGTAAATAGTAAAGGTTTTCATTATTATTTTTTCAAAACTTCTCCTAAAAGACGATTTAGGGGGTGTTAAAGATTTTTGAAGAATTTTACTGAACAGCGCTAAGAACCGATTTTTGGAAATTCAACACTTAAGGGGGTGACACCAAAAAAGTTACCTGAAAACGAATACGAACGCGATCGAAGTCACGGGCAAAATGCTAGTTAACTATAATTTCAAGTTTTCACACTAAGATTGCCTTAATGTCAGCAATATCCAAGATTAACTAAGAAAGTACATAATGTGAATTTACTACCATTTGATAGGATGCATAGGAATGCAGGGGTTGAATGGGAACAAAACTTTGATTAGAATTTTAACTGTTATACTACTTTATTGATTTCTAGCAAAGCATCGCTTCTTTTCATATAATTATTTAATACATTGGAGTACCTACTAAAATACTGCAATTTTTTTTTTATATAACGCGAAAATTCTCTTCAAAATTTTGTTTCTATTCACACCTGCATTCCTAATCACGCCGTTTGGCGGTACTGAGTTACCCACGTATTTCGTCATAATAAAAATGTTTTCAGAACACATACATAACAGTATTTACGCTATAAATAGAGTAAACACTAACAAAGATAATAATACCAGCTGTGTTGACCACTATCCCCTGGAGGATTTTCACAAACCGACATAAATTCTATAATTATTTGGACAAACTCCATTCAAAGGATACATTGTAATTGGAATTTATGATCTAATTTTAATTAAACTTCCCACATTTGAAACATGAATTTCCGCCATTACAAAATGTTGACTTCCGGTATAATTAGAGTATTAACCTACCGAAAATCTTACTAATACTTTTTCAGTGCGCCATCAATCTATACTAATATTATAAAGCGGAATTTTTGTTTTTGTTATTTTGTTTGTACCGAATAGGCTCCGAAACTACTGGACCGATTTGAAAATTATTTCACCAATAGAAAGCTACATTATTCCTGAGTGACATAGGCTATTTTTTAATACCGAAAATGGGTCCTGTGGGGTGGTCCACGGGAGCGAAGCCGCGGGCAACAGCTAGTTCTCTATAAAATAATAATATATCACGGATTACATATGCTAAATTACCTATCTCTTAATAATTTACTAAACTTGGTACCTACGAAAGACACTTTCGTGATATAGATACAACATTTTTGCCTAATAATAAACGATGTACAGTTTATTGCTTGGATTTCTAAACAAATGGTCACTATATAAATTTAGATTTCGAGTAATTAATCATCCTGAACACTACCATTTAAATATAACAGATGATTGAGGTGTGTTACAGCAGAGAGCAGGCCACGGCCCAGTCCCGCGCTAGGAATTAAACCTGTGCTGTGTTACAACATTATACAAGCACTGAAATTTGGTATTGCACGAAAAAACCATGGCTAAATATATCAGCAAATTACACCATTATTGTTCAAGATAAAAAATCAATTAACGACTCAAAGCACAAAGGGATCAGCTCTCTTCTGAATTAAACTTAAAAAAGCAGTTTTATTTAGGTCATATTTAAATACAACCTACGCCAAAATCTATATAACCCAAGCCGAGGATTCAAATATCCCTCTTTGATTAATTTCTCAGTCCAAAAGTGGCAGGTCCTGTGATTTATTACTAGTACTGAAAGGCTTTCAGAACAAATCCGTTGTAAACTGTGAATAAATTGATGTTATTACAGTGGTATTAATTATGTTATTGCTTGCGGGAGGCCTATGTCCAGCAGTGGACGTCTTTCGACTGAAATGATGATGATTGCAGTAGTAGCTTAGTGATAAATACATAGCTCGGTCTTCGTCATAGTTCATCATCATCATCATCAGCCTATTACGAGTAATGTTCCCACTACTGGGACACAGGCCTCCTCTCTGTGAGAGGGATGGGCCGTTATTCACCACGCGGGCCCAGTGCGGGTTGGTGGATGTCACATGTCTTCGAATTATTGGTTCTAAGACATGCCGGTTTCCTCACGATGTTTTCCTTCACCGTTTTGAGAGCAGTGGTGATGAAATAATTTACACAAAGTAAAGCGCTTGCCTGGGCTCGAACCCACGACCTACAACTACGAACTACGACCAATACCACTGGGCCACCACTGCTCTTCGTCATAGTTATTATATTTAAATTTCTGTTTCATTTAGAATATGATATTTAGTATAATATTTATTAGTCTATTGTTTTAGAAATTATTTATGTATTTTATTAGTTAGATAGTCTATTAATATCCGCCTTAATTATTGTTCATATATATATATTTTTTGTACCACTGTTGTGTCCTTTTTAACCCAAAGGTTGACTGGTAGAGAATGCCTTGCTGCATTAAGTCCGCCTATGTATCACCATTGTACATGAAGTTTAAATAAATAAATAAATAATCGTCATGACCTAAGAGTTGCAGGTCGTTGGTTTGAACCCATGTGTGCGATTTAGTTTGTGTTTAAGCTATAGAAACATATTGTGCCAAAATTGACATGTCCTTATAAAACTAAAAATTCGAAGATAAGGGACATCCACCACTAAGCTCTTAAAAAACATAGATTTAATATAGTATAGGTTAGAAAAACATTGATTCGACACAACACATTGGTGGGCAGGGCACATTGCTCGCAGAACGGATGGCAGATGGGGCAGAAAAGTTCTGGAGTGGCGACCGCGAACCGGAAGACGTTGTTTTGGAATGCCTACCACTAGGTAGGACCTATGACCTGGTGAAGGTTGCGGTGATCCGCTGGATGCGGGACGCACAGGACCGGTCAATGTGACGACGCTTGGGCGAGGCCTATGTCTAGCAGTGGACGTATTTCGGCTGATATGATAATGATGATGACTTAACACAACAGCAACGATCACAAAGTAAAAATAAAAAGAGCACAAGAAAAAGTACAATCATAAACTGCATTGAGAGTGCCTATATAGAAACTCACCAATTGCTGGGCGTCAAACACCAAGCGCTAGTTTTCAGTTGGCATATACTTTATTGTACACTAAAATAGTCACTCTCTCTCACAGAAAAGAGGCCTATATCCTGGGATATTATGAGCTGATTATTGTTGCAAAGGCAATAAAGATATATATTAGTATTGATATAGCTGCTCTGTTCGTTCATACATCAATTTGAATGCTATCCCATAGGATTTAAGCGTGCCTGCCTCACATTTAGACAAAATGTAGGATGTGCACTGTAATGTTGTCGTCTAAAGAGTAACCATGGAGTTTCTTGCCGGTTCTTCTCCATAACCCGAACATTGCACCTTTTGTCGACGTTTTATAAGTGCCCATGTAGGCATATGTAATTTTTTTTCTTTTTTTTTGGTTTTCTTCAACGTGTAATTATTCACGTTGTTTTTCCCCTAAATTTCCTGGTATGTTCAGAAAAAACAATATTATTACCTAGGTACAAGAAGCACAAGATAACCTATTTGTTAATTATTCAGTTTGACGTGTTGATAATTTATTTTCATTCTAAATACCTAGGTATGACTTAGGTATTTGTCAAAGCCGAGAACCTTGTTACGCAAAAACATCCTTCCTCGGAATTTCCACACAAAAAGTATACTCCAATCCTTCTTAATCTCGTTCACAATCTTTTTTCCATTAACAAAACCTGAGATTATGTAAAAGGCACACGTTACAAAGACTAATACATCTTGTACAAGGTCGCGACGAAGCAACACGACACTGACAAGGCTGACGTGTGTATCACGTTGTATGGAAGTTAATATGCATTAACTGCCAGCCCTACTGTTAGGGCTGCGACGTGAGATTTATACGACAACTCTAGATGTTTGAATAAAGCTTTTATCTGCGTGGATGTGCCTGTGTCATATTTGCAGGTCGATGGAATTAACAAAATATGTAGTTCTTGTATTTTGTTTATTTTGCTTGCTTAGTCGACTTACTTTTTGATAGACTATTAAATAGAAAAAAAAAATACACGGTTGTAACTTTGAAGATCTGACAATCCTCGCAGCCAAAAATAGTTGACTGCTAGTAATAAGTCTACCATCGCCCCACCTACCTGTTCTGCAATCTAACACCTAGGATATTCTAGATAAGTCCCACTTGTAGAAAAATAAGACTGCGCGATCCCTAAGATGTAACCAAACTCAATGATTTTTTCCTATGAATAAAATCACGAAAACTTTTAATTTTCCTTTTCTTAAAAAAACGAAGACATCAAAGGTAGCAAACGTCAAATTACAGAATCCGCCTACAAAACAACACAAAAGTTAATCGGTTTGGACTTACAACTGGTACAACCCTAAAACTAGGGTTGCGGCGGTTTACCTTGCGCGGATTCCGATTGGAACCGCAACTATCCGCTTTCGACCGACGCTTGCATTACCAATTGAATCATCGGCCGTTTTACCCAAAAATAGAAGGAGGAATATTTTTAAAGTTGTGATCTTGGTTGTGTTAGAACTCATATGAAATGGGGAAATACGATTCGAAGATAAAAGATATCCAACGTCCTAATCCATACTACTTGACTGCCTGTGTTCCTCAACAATTTTGTTTAACCCTTTAGGAGTAATTGATTAATAAATAGCCAACTTTTATATTTTGCTAGTAGTTTAGTAGGAATAGGAATAGCCGGAATAGGAATACATGGTAGAAAAGTAGGAATTTTATTTATCGTTATTGTTTTATGGGGTAAAGATGTTTTCGAAATAATCATTTTGACATTTTATGTTTATTTTTATCAAATAGACTGTTTATATGCAGTCTGTTTGACAAAAATAAACATAAAATGTGATAACTTTTTAATATGAATTATGCACTTCGCCGCGTCGGCGTCGCAACGTTGTCACCATATCATTAAAACATTGCTTTTGCCGCCATGATACATTACATGTTACTCCATGCGTGAACTAAAACTCAGCTGTGACACCCTTGCAAGCTAACATGGCAACGCACAGGGTTGGCACACTTTAAATTAAAATAAAACTCGGTCTTGATATTTTGTGTAGTAACTGTCTACCTTGTCTAATTTCACTCAGTGGTATAGCCTCTTTCATGAAGTGTTATTTTAATCTTTATCGTAAGAATGATGTGGTTTTGTACGATTTATACTATTTTACGTACGGTAAAAGGCTTTAAGAAAGAGATAATCCATTTCCTAGTGTTATAAGAATTCAGTTTCGCTTTCGTTCAAATGTCGTACGTGTTGTGTCTATGTGAGTTCTATAAGTGCACCTCTGCCAAATACGGGCGAGATGGTATGTTGTCGTGATGGTTTGAAGGTTTAGGACCTAGCTAGCTAAGTACTAGTAAATTTATGTTACCCGTTATTCATCAAGGTAACTTGTTGTCGAAAAAAAGTAGTTTTAGGACTGTCCCGAATAAAATTTAATTAGGAATTACTAAACGAAATCTTTGAAACTTTTAGAAAAAATGCTTACAAAAACCAACTTCTGACTTACGAAAAATATTAAGTACACAACTTTTACACAAAATATTAAGTACACAACTTTTACAAAAATTCTTCATTTTATTCGCCTTGAGCGGTTAGCCTTAAAATCTATAGCCTGAAGAAAAAAATGATTTAATAGAACAAAGGGCACCCAAATTAAAGTATAACTATTCTTTATGAGAATTCCTTTATAATTTTTAATAACAAGGGGGATAGACAACGCAGAATATTATAAAGCCTTCAAGAATAATAGATACCTATTAATTTTTAGAGCGATGGCCCCCAAAGTTCATAACATCTCTCCCTAGGGGGCATCAATTACGAAGATGAATATACAAGCCTGTAGTAAGAATGGGTTATAGCAGTTCTTTAGGCTTTTTGTTTATAAGTGAAGGTAGAATCATAAACGTAACATTTCTGATATCATATAACCATCCTGTATCGTTCGTACTGCTGGGAGACATGCATCCTCTCCGAGAGAGGATGGAAGACGAAGGCAGAGTATGAGGTATGTCAATCTGTGAGGGTTGAGTTGATTGATTTACATTTATTTACATCACTGATAAAAATGCTTGGCTAAATGCTAGTCCAGCTCCACAGCCACTAGGCCGCAAAAACAAGTGATATGCGGAACATTATTGTTTTGAATTATTGTTGGACCTTCTGAAGACTGTATGTATATTTGTAATTGTATAAACTCAATTTCATTCATCAAGGTATGTACTTATGTACCTAAATATTGTATTTTTTATTTAAAAAGAGTAAGTATGGAGTTTCTTGTGCATTCTTCTCCATTACAAGCTACTTTCCGAATGCACGGTAGAATCAATTATATTATTATTTTAACGTTCAAAAGTGCCGCTTGGTGGCCTACTTGAAATAAAATATCTTTGTCTTTGTCTTTGTCTTTGATTGAGCTATTTAAATTCAATAAAAAACACTTGAAAAAAAATAACTTACTCGTTGTTTTTTTGTTTCTAAGCGAAAATTATGACCCACGGCGTGATTTTTGTTACTCAGATTAGTGTGAGGAACTGTAATGTTACTGATTTGGGTGATCCCAAAACGCCACCAGCTATCAGTTTACTACGTCATCATCATCATCATCATCAGCCTTTAAAGTTCCCACTGCTGGAATATAGGACTTCCTCTCTGTTAGAGAGGGAATGGGCCTTAAGGTTACACTAGTCGACGGCACGAACTATTTTGTGCGCGGGGTTAAAATGCTTTTTATATCAACCGACAACACGTGCGGAAGAGATAGATGCTGTGATGAGCAGTAGGAAGCTAGTTCGCGTACGAATACACATTTTTGCAAATTTGTAGCGAAATGGATAATGATTTAGGACGAAACCGAGCGCGCGAAATTTCATATTCAGACCTTTGGGAGTCTGGATATCATGAAAAAACTACTAAACGTATCTGTTCAAAATTAAATTATTTGCATTGTTGAACTACTAGTCTATCCCTGTATGGTGGCCATTTTGCAATTTTCCGTCTTCTTATGGCATTTATTTGCGCCCAAACGTGCGTTAAAATTAGTGTCAAAATGTGGAACTTTCGACGCTCATAACTTTCAAATATTTTCTTTTTTTACTTTTTTACTTCCATACAGGGCTAGATAATGATGAGACAAATTGATATCACTTTTTATTTTGAACGTACATTGTCAAACAGTGGAATAATCCTTAGACTACGTTTGTGTGGAAGAATTTTCGACTAGTGTACCCTTAATCCGCCACGCGGGCCCAGTGCGGGCTAATGGATGTCACATTTCTTCGAATTTCTAGTTCTAGGAAATGTCGGTTTCCTCACGATATTTACCTTCACCGTTTTTAGAGCAGTGGTGATAAAATAATAACCTACTAACTAATCTACGACACGTTAAGTCGGGGCCGTTACCACTGGACCACCACTGCCTTTAATTACTACCTCCCTGCCTGTTTAGTACGTAAATACACCTAATGTTAAGCTTTCTTAGGCATGTTTGTGCTAAAAAAACTATATCTTAACACACAAGCAAAATCGCAGGTCATAGCTAGTGATCCGAATGATGTATAGCAAGGGATACTACGAATTAATTATATAAGTATACTGAGAAATCTTAAGCAAAAACTCCTTGTTCACAAATTACAACGAACTTCATAATAAGATAATTACGGAACTTAAAGTTAATTTCAACAGGCCTTTGATGTTTGATAAAACTTATTACATGCCTGAATTCATTCTTATCTACATATCAGCAAAAGTTTTAATAAGAAGGTGCCAAAGAGACTTGAAAGGTATAAAAAAGGAAAGTATAGGCACTAAAACCTGGAAAGTGACTGTTACAGAATAATTGAATTTTTCTCAAAAGTTGATTTTCTTCATTTAACCATTTTCCTTTGTCTAGGTTATTTTATAATTTTCAGGTAATGGGTATTCTGTAGTTCCAATAATTTTCATCGTCAATATTAAACGCATACTTTTGCTTGGGCTTTTGGTTATCTTTTTAAGTATTTTCCCACGAATGTTTTAATTTTGTAAGTGGGTTATTTTTTTATTAAAAATAACTTTTATTAAAAATTGTTTGCTTTACAGACTGTTAATTAATACACGTGTTGATTATAAAAGCAATATGCACCGTATCAATTTAAGTAACGATACAAATAACCGAATACTATACCGACTTAGCTATTGATCATAGAAACTAGTGAAGAGTAATTAAAGACGTGTCATCATTGCGGTTATACTTGTAGATGATAATGATTGCTGATGATGCCATCTATCCAGCTTCGGCCACAGCGATGGCATTCTATGGCAGTTGTGGATAAAAGTGCAAAAAATAATTTCCAGTTTTAGCACTCATTGAAACAACACACACGATTGCATAGTATAGACAGGAAGATACTTTACAACCTCAAAATTATCACACAAACTTTATCCAACCAAACTTCAAATAAATACTGTGCCTGTAAATCAAAATACCTAAATACAATTTTAGTAACACCTATTTCTTGTCTTTGAACACTTAATTAAATACTAGACATTAGACATGTTCAATAAAGTGTACGAGGCCGTAATTGCCACGTGTTAAAATGTGCTTTAATCCAAAATAAACAGAAACTGATGTAATTAATTTCAGTTCGCACCGGGCCACGAAATTTTAGATGGGGAAAGTTCCTAAAGTTTCCTCCCAAGGTTATTATGCGTAAGTTTCATGCTAATTTTAAAATAACTTGAAGTTATGAGTTTCATTAAGCCTTTATTATTTTAAGAAATGTATCGTAGTACGGTCACTCTACAATTATTATACCAAAAGATTCTTAATTTGTAATTCGTTCAAAAATGTTGACTCTCGGGCTTTCCATCAACCATCATATTTTAAAGAGAGAAATGAATTGCAATTCATTTGATCAATCTGGGGCTAATTCTTACAACGTACCTAACTAATGTGGTGAGGAATGAAACTCACCAAACAGTCATTACAAAACGAGATTGCAAACCATTATCACACATATACTGACGTACGTAAATGTAATTTCACAGCAGCATGCAAGTATGCATCCTATTACGTCCCAGCTCTGAAATCACATCAACCACGAAAATTAGAGCAAAGCATTAGATGCGACTTGGGTCTTATTACACGAAGCTTAGTTTACAGAAACGATGTAATATTCAGAACGCAAGCCTCACTGGTGTCATCAGAATAACGACTGCGATTGTTCCAAACATTGTTGAATTTTTATTAAGTGCCTACTCGCGAGATCAAAAAGGTGCTGTAAAAAATTTACGTGGACTCCCAGGCAATTTCGTCATACAAGAATTTTATATAACATTCTTATAGCTCTGATGGTGTCATAAAGAGTCGAATTTAAGTCTTTGCATAGACGACGTACGGGTGTAGGCGACGGTAAGTAATGTGCTCGGTCTGGTTTATAAGGTTGGGTTACAGAAAAAATGGGGTTTCGTTCGTGATTTAAAATCCATTTACCCAGTATACTTTCGGAGCTGTTTGAAAATAGTAACTCTGATCGAACATTCTGTTACACGATTTTTACCCACAATGTCTGTTAAAACTCAAATGGTTAGTTTTTTTAAAGAAGTTAAATTATCCACAACTGATTTAATATGTTGTATAGAAATTTAAGTATACCTAGATTATTTATTTATTTATAAAAAAAAAACTTTATGCATAAGTACACGCTTAACTGTACCTACTGGAAACTTACAGCAGTATATCATTCGGGCATGTATAAAACCTTAGACAGTCTAATTTTTTTTTATAAATTCATGTAGGTATCTACCAACTTTATTATTTAAACATGGTTGTCCATACTACAGGTCTGTGTGTTTAATATAATCGGCTCCTTTGAAGACAGGAAGGAAGTGCCTTTTTGATGTAAAATTTCGTCGTTGCCTTGATGTCAAAATAAAATGCAATATATAAATATGACGTCGTTATTAAAGATATTAATGAGGTAACTTATTTCAATATTTGAATCGCCAGTGATAAAGAAGTTAGGTAACTTTCCCTTGGATACTTTTTTGTAATCTCGTTTCCACAAGTTCCCCTTTTTAAGGTTCTATGGGACACTAGCATCTGCCAGGCAGCAGCTTCGCCCGCGTGAAACTCGGCAATGTTCCCATGGGCTCTAACTACCGGAGTAAGAAGTACTAATATGGTCTACCAATGTGACAAGTTTCATCCAATGCCGTTAAAATGTGAAACGTTTTTGAACTTGAATGTGATACTGACTCTGTCTTTCTGTCCCTTATTCACAAATAAACAGACAGAAAGACTAAGAGAGATACAACCCGCAGGGCAGATTTGTGGCGAGCTGGTGGGCAGTATCGACCCCACGGACATAATCTCCAGAAAGAAATCTTGTCCTTCATCTCAGGCTTGCCTTTATTGGCCGGTCGGAGTGCACACTGACAGGGAACAGAGCTCGCACCTCTCTCTTGCCTTAATTGGCTGAGTTGAGTGGAAATTCGCAAGAGCAAACGTGCTCGGAGGAAGGAAGTTAACCCAGTAAGATGCTGGTAGGGATCTTAACCGTACTTCCGGGATTGGCCTTATAGCCGTGGCATACCTCTCCACTCCTCAAGCAGCTCCGTATATGTTGTCCCCTTGGCACTACGTTACTAAAGTGCTAGCGACTGTTTATGGGGGGGGGGGCATTAATTGATTGTGCAAGTCATCCCCTGCCATTTTATAGCCATGTAGATGAACAGTAGTCAGAGAGTTTTAGATTATCGATCCACAAAAACTCCCAAACCCATAGCCCAATGTCTACATGTCTTATGTCTAGTAATCGCTTCTGGTTTTTGATTTCCATTCCTTATAGTCATCTTATTACATACTAGCTGTTCCCCGCGGCTTCGCTCCCGTGGGCCACCCCACAAGACCATAAAAAATAGCCAATGTCACTCAGGAATAATGTAGCTTTCTATTGGTGAAAGAATTTTTTAAATCGGTCTAGTAGTTTCTGAGCCTATTCGGTACAAACAAACAAACAAAAAAATCTTTCCTCTTTATAATATTAAGTATAGATTAGTACATTATTTACATGTCATGTTATTTGCACATAATTTTGCCATTTTGCCTTCTATCAAGGCGAACTTATTAGTTAGTTTAAAGCTCGAAACTTTTTATTTCAAACTTAAAATTAAGTATCTTAGTTACTTTTACAAGCATCATTAGAGTATAGTAGTTAGCAGTCTCTTATATTTTTTCTGCATTCAATATTTACTTGAAATTGTAAACTTGTTTAAATAACTACTAGTTAAATAAACTTAAGAGAAATTAGTTAAGTTTAAATATTTCTAATGTACCTAAAGACGGTCTGAAAGTTTATTAGTTATTAAAATCTCTGTTTATTTTTGCTGGCAAAATAATCTTTAATTTTGCGTGGAAAAAATATTTTTAACAAAGGGTAAGAACACTTTCCATTAAAAACATGCAAAAGATATTTATGTACTTAAAATAAAGGTTTAATATGTTGATTTGTTGAAAGGTTATTTAGAGACAAGTTAGAGTTTGTAATAAGTGGAAAGCAGCAGTAATGAGGGCTATGCGTGCAGAGACAGAAAAATGGAGGGAAATGGTTTCCTTCTGTGAGAACGTGATGGTCCAGAAGGAGGTCACCAAGGGTAAATCTAAAGCTAAGGCTAAGGTGGTAGCAGCTCTGATGTTCCGCTCTTTTTATATTCCACAGTGAGCCCGCTCTTGACCTCAATCTCACCTGATGAAAAGCGACATACGAGTTCACCGATGATACTAGCAAGCCCAGAAGATACACATTCTTTCATACTACCACGTCTCAAAACCATACAATCATATATCAAGTTTCACCAGAATAAAATCAATGAATTCCAACCTATCGATATCCAATACCAATTTAATTTTATGTTAGTCTAAAAATAATCCAACTCCAACGGGAATTCAGCAAAATGCCTTGGTACTCAACAGGCAAGGACGACCAAAGTACATCTCTCAAAGACTCGTGATGCCTATTGAATCTTTCCAAATCTATAAGATCTTCGGCAAGTGGGAGGGTATTTCTCGCCAAAGCAAGCGTATTTTTGCTCGAGGCCCTATTCTGAAAGCGTTGGCTTATTCTGTAGATAGAGAAGTGAAAAGATGAATGCAACGCGACCTGTATTCGCCTTTATAAATCGAAATAGAAACTTTTTATCGTACAGTTAACGTATATTGGCTTTCACTATTTCAGAACATTTTTAGTTGTGAACTTGTGATACATAGGTTTTGACTGATTGTGGTTTCTTCGTAATTTACTGGTTTAACTAAATGTTAAGAGTTTTGTGTTGGAAGTTGTTTGTACCATTTATCATGAATTTGTGCATAGTAACTTAAAAACTTTCGCGTTAAATTCCCGTGATATATTGTTTTTCAATTGTGCATAGTAATTTGTAGTTAATTATTTTTTTATATTAATATCTGTAAACGTGGGTCACTATAGCAGTCCTATGAGTGAATAATATAAAACTTACACATCTTAAAGAAAAATAGGTAGTTAATAATTTCTTAAAGATAACTTAGAATTTGCCCACAAAATGTATTATTTTCAGGAAACAAAAAAAAAGGTAGTTCAAAAAATTTTAAAACCTGTCTGTATTAGAAGCGAACTAAAAAGTCGTAAACAAGAAGAAAATCATGCTGTGCAGTCGGAAGATACATCTGGTTTTGGTCAGCCAGCTCGCGAATAACTTTTTAAATTATGATTTAAACATATAAGTATTATATATTTTTGAAATCACCTTTTAAAACTCTTTATTTTAATATCCCACACGATGGGTTTGGAAGGAAAAAAAAATAGGGTCCCAACAATATGGCGCTCAAAAGCCGCCATATTTCTATTTTCCAATTGTAATGTAGCCAGTGACATTAGCAAGAATAAGACGATCCGATTGACGTAAGAATTATCAAAATCGGTCAACGCATTGTTCTCTAGAACGCCAAATAGGAACAAACATACATACATATACTGATAAACACATTACCTCCTTCTGTAGTCGGGTAAAAATCAATGTAGGTCAGTACAGATTTTTATACTTACCTACATAATATTGCGCCTATATTCCCAGAAGAGTTAGACAGAGGGGCGTCTATACATAAAGTACATAAAGCAGCAGAGAATCCTCACCCCTAGAAATGTATCAAAAGCGACATCTATGGACAGGAGGATATACTACGATGTATACATCTCTGTGATATTAATGAAACTGCTAAGATATTCTGACTAGAAATCAAAACTGACGGCGCTCGTGCAAGCGACCGCTAGGTAATATCGATCGCATCCTACCTATTGATATTTTTAAACTTTCAAATGTGCTTAACAAACATTATACTTTTTTACAGATTTCTAAAAACTCACAACAGAATTTTAAAATTTTATAAATTCGTTAGGCCGAAGCATGATTCGAACCTGGAACCTATAACTCACGAGTCAAGCAATTATACCGCCGCGCCATTCTGACACTTATCATACTTGTGAAATTCATCGATATGTTTATAAATCATCCATCACTTTATACATGTCGGCCGTGACGTTTATAAAATATTACAAAAATTAGATTATGAAGAAGATTGAAGGTAAGCTTATAATTTTGTTAAGTAAAATATGACATAGCATCATAGCATAATTACTCGTCTACTTGTGTTGTTCGAATAACGGCTTATAATTACAATAAGACGATGTGTCGTTTGAGTAACTTTTTAAAAGTGAAACTAATCGTCCTTTTGGAAATAATCTGATCAGACTCTTGACTCACGAGTCAAGCAATTATACCGCCGCGCCATTCTGACACTCATCATACTTGTGAAACTAATATTCCTTTTGGAAATAAATTCATGATCAGTCAAAGTTTAAAGAATTAAATCATCATCACACAGTTAGGCCCAGTGAGGTTTTTGTTGTGTGGCTAAAACCAATTGTAAAATAGGTTAAGTATTTTGGAAATAAAATAAATGAATTAATGAAATGCTCGAGAATTAAATGTCGACGTAAGTGTAAACTAAACTATAATCAATTTACATTTAATTTGTTTGCCATTAGAAATATAACTTTTTAATTTACTTCTTTATAGTGAAACACAGTTCGTTTATGGGTGCGACGGTATCAAGAAACTGGTAAAGTAAAGTGTACCAGCCAAGGGCCACGTCCGATTGATTACACAAATTAATCCAGCCGTCATGATATTGTGAATAGCCAAACCACGGATTCTTTTACAACCACCCGATCTGGTGCTATAAGACATGGCATTTTGCTTACCACTGTCCGAAAACATTTACATGCAATTGCAATCTGTAATTATAAACCTACCAAAAAAAAAAAACTAACTGAAGCTCATCGTCAAGCCAGGATAAGATTTGCAATCATTGCAATTTGTTTTAATAATATGGTAAATGGAATTAGATTTAGATTAGAAGTTGTACCCTCTCCGTTATAAGTATAGGTTTGACCCCACAAGCTACAGTTAAGTTTTTTATAGTTAATGGTTTTTTGTAAACAGTTTTGAATAATTGCAGGAGATGTAAATTGTCGTTCTGTTTATTTCAAACGTAAGTAGCATGTTGGTTCTCTTTTGAAATATTCAAAACTATATCAGTATTTTTCAGTAAATAAATATTTGTTAATCTAAATTGGGTTACTTATATAATATTTATTATTAAATGGTATTAATGAATACCATAAGAATAATAAATAATTATGTTCTGTTTTTTTTTGTTCCCGATACCGGTGGGCTACTCTTTTTTATATTTTTAAATGTTTTTTCTATTTTGTGTTTCATAAAAATATTTAAAAATGTAACAAATAAGAAAGAAATTAAATAAATGACATAATAAATAATACTACGTATATAAGTGAATCTTCTTTATTTTGAAAGACCGCCTTTTATGCATCTGATTTTTTATTTTTGTTATACCTACTTCCCTTCAACCCGCAACACCCCTCTATAGCCATACAGTGCTGCTTAAATATGCTGATGTTGGTTACCGCATGTCAATTCTGTATCAATAACATAAACAATTATTGTTAAATGGGTATCTTGCACGCTTACTTGTGGAATCGATGTCCATAACTACAAACCAACTTCATTGTGGTCACATTGATGGTGCGCACGCGGCGCTCGTAAATGTCGTAATATGTCTTCCTGCCCATAGATGTCGCTTTTTATACACTTATAGGGGGTGAAGTTTCTCTGCAGCTGTAACCGGCCATGTGTCAACCGGCCACAAAGCCAAACTTCAGGCTACTACTGAGTCATATCAGATGGAAACCCAATAATTCTTTTGCCCGACCTGGGAATCAAACCCAGGACCTCAGCAGCAGCGCTTGCGACCATTCGACTTACGAAACCAACCAATTTTTAGGGTTCCGTACCCAAAGGGTAGAAACGGGACCCTATTACTAAGCGTCCACTGTCTGTCTGTCTGTCTGTCACCAGGCTGTATGTCATGAACCGTTTTAGCTAGACAGTTGAAATTTTCACAGATGATGTTTTTTTGTTGCCGCTATAACAACAATTTAGTATTTGTTGATACAACGAATAAAATAAATATTTAAGTAGAAACCGGCAAAAATTACGTTGTAACGGAAAAATAATTACGTTTGTTGTATGGGAGGGGCTCCCATACAACAAACGTAATTATTTTTCCGTTTTTCCGATAATGGTACGGAACCCTGCGTGCGCGAGTCTGACTCGCACTTGGTCGGTTTTTTCATATTACTTTACTTTTACAAAACCACATCCATCGTATGCATAGCGTTGCAGAACAACCATGCAATAAATTTTACGTGAAATAAACAAATATCTTTATTGCAATGCGTTGTTTTTGGGGGCCCGCAGATAAACTGCCCGGAAACCTATAGATGAGAATTACGGCTGATACAAAAAGGTTATTTGTCGAACCATTTATATTTTAATAGTATTTTTGTTTTTGGGATTGCATAAAAATGATGCAAAATAATTTTCAATTAAAAGGCTATTTCGTCTTGTTGAAAGTAGTGTCTAGAAGAATTGATACGATTCAAAACCCTATCACTAAGTTATAGAAAGTAACTCAAGCTGAGTGCCATATATCTTTTCATCCAGATATAATACAAGGCCTTGAGGCCGCGGAATCGCAGCCATGGAAAAGCTACATAGTTTGTAGGTATAATATAATCTTTTTAATTAAGAATTTATACAACTCCTTAATAATTTCATGATTCATCTAAACTTTTCACATATTTGTCGAAACTGTCAAATTATCCATCTCAACATCATAAACAGGAACAATACATCCCACACACACTTTACCATCTCCACGTATAAAACCCGACTATCCGTTGTAAATCTGCATAGAACAGCCTTCCGTATGCGACTCATCGGTATTCGCACATCGAACGAACATCGAGTGAAGCAAATTTATGATGTGTGCAGATGCAAGCCCCGGGCGTTTCCATAACTCATGTGGAAGGCCGCACATACTGATTAGATGGTCCTTCGAGCCGGATCCGTGCTTCGCAAGATTTTGGACGGTTGCGATCCAGGTTTTGAATGGGTAAGTGATTTAAGAAACGATGCTATAATCTTAATTATCTTAACTAATATAATAAAGAGGGAACCCATTTTTTTAAGCATTTGATCAGACGCTTAGGGTAAATATTTATCTCTGGAACCACTACACCTATTTGAAAAATCTTCCACCATTTGAAAGATACATTATTCCAGATGGGCTTATAGGCTTTAAATTATCATGACCCGGGCAAAACCAGAACGGGCCACCAGCAATTTCTAAATCACTAGTTAATCGAGAGATTTGACTATTTAGACTCCTCAGTTTTTAATAGAAATAATAATTTTGTTGTTTGTTGTCACAAAAAAAAACTAACATTAGAAACAAACATGCGATTGCAGATTTCCCGAGAGATTTGCCGTCATTTATTGAAGAGCTATGTTGTATATATTCAAAGTTTTCTATCAGATCATCACCAATTATAAATGGTACCATTTCGGGAACATACTCCATAAAACAAAAAAAAATACACATTTGACGTATATATCGGCGAAAATACATAAAAAAAAATACTTATAGCCGATCTTGGAACCTCTCTTTTGAAAGTTGGTTAAAAATACAAGGCTTGAGTCCGATTGAAAGGCTTGCCTGAACTTTAAATTCGATTTCAGGCAGTTTAAAAAAAAATGGCTTTAAAATTCTGTTCCAAAATTTCAACCTTTTTGATATCTATATTCTCCTCTAAAAATTATATTCAAAATGAATTTCTGTATCTCCTTTTGCAATCATAATAAGCCTAATACAATAAAGGAAGTATATAGGTATATTTGATGCGCAGCAATAAAAAAATGGTATGCGAAAACATCCCTTTAACCTTGTTTAACGCAAACCCCGCTTCGAGCACGAGCATTCATAACCGAGTGAACATTACCTCGATTCACGGGAATCAATCTTTGTATGTACCTAAACCAAAAACAGCGAAATATATCTCGTGAAATGCCAATTTACGATCGGCGTATTCCCGTTAATTTCCTCTTTGAGTGGCCAACTTTGTGCTAAACTCGTTTAAAACTCCCATAGTGATGCGACTACAATGCTCGATTACTAATCGAGTAATTTGGTCGACTAACTAATCGTGTTTTAGTCGATTGCTGTTTGTTTTGGTTTGTAACCATTGTTTCCAGCTGTTGTTTCTGAAGATTGTAGGTTTTATGTACATTATAGCATATTGGTTTGTATAATCTGACATTACTTATCAATATTACTTTATGAATTTTTTTACGTTTTAAAGTTTCAATATTGATTTATGACACTGTATACGTTTAAATTTTATTTATGACATAGCATAAATTGATTTCTTTAATTTATGACAGCGTATAGTATTTTAATTTTAATTTATGATATGTTTTAATGTTATGACCTTTTTTAAAAAATAATAATTTATGTCATTTTATACGATTTTTTTTTAATTTATGACATTGAATACGTTTTAGATTTTTTATTTTATGACATATACGTTCAAATTGTCCTTTTAATTTAATTTGTAACATTGTATTATTTTAATTATTATTGTAATTATACTTTTGCATGCCTAAATTGGTAGAAGACGGTTGACTGCGCATTCACCTGACATCTGGAAGTGTATTTTTATTAACTGTGTTGAGCAATAAATGAATTTGAATTTGGTTTTTTTATTTTTATTTTAGTGCGACGGAGCCTAAATTTAATTTAGCTACCAGTTAATCATATGGACAACGTTTATGGTCATATTGTTCATTTAGAATTCCATGTTTATCCATAGCAATAAGAAGCACACTTTGAAACAAAATCAAAATCAAATATTTTTATTTTACATAGGCTTACATGGGCACTTATAAAACGTCGACAAAAGGTGCACGGTTCGGGTTAGTCGTTTCCTATGGAGAAGAACCGGCAAGAAACTCCATGGTTACTCTTTTAAATTGTTTTGTTTACAATATTTCCATGTTACAGCATTAGTACTTGGATATGGGGGGACAACGTAGGCCCGACAATAAGTCGTAAGAAATTGAAAAAAAAAACAAACAAAAAAAAATAATGCACGAAATAAAAAGTTAACAAATGTTAACAATCATCTACAAAACTAGAAAGCCTACAATGTTCACACATTCACAATAGGTAAAAGAATCTATACAAAGGTAAAAAAAAAAAACCACAACACTAAATTTAACATGTGGCACAAATACGAAACGAATACTTATCCTAACTAATGTTATAAATGATAATGTGAGTTTGTATGTTACGCTTTCATGCCACAACAGCTAAAGCAATTGTGGTATAGAGATAAATTAGACCTTGGAGAAGGACATAGGATATTATTTATCCCGAGAAAACTTTCCTTTGGCAAAATTTCTAACTTACATGCGAGCGAAGCCGCGGGCACAATCTAGTGGATTATGTAGCATAACCAAAAGTCATTTATTATAGAAAAGATTTTAAAACGTCTGAGAGAACAAGAAATACATTTTGTAAAGTCACTTGTTTCTGTATTCAGAGCTTTGTAGCACGTGAAGCACCTACGGCTGCAGATTATTTTATTTTTAGAAGAAATATTACAAGCTTGTATGATGTGGCAGGATCTTCTGAAAAGAATTTTATTGTGTTTTTGCGTGAGCATGCAAGAGAGAAACAGACTTAAGGATAAGCATAATGTACGTTGGTGTTTGTTGTCCGAAGTGCTGACTTTGTATTAATATTACCTATTAAGGGTTATAGACCTAACGTAGATGAAAGACAAAAATCTTGATCGTAACATCTTGGAAGTAGCAAAAAAAATTACCTTTCAAAAATAAATTCTTTAAATCTATAATCAATAATATATCTACGGGCTGGTTTCTGAATATATTTTAACAATTTTCTGATACAAAATCCGTCCATAAAATTATGTGATTATGCCTGTTCTGTTTTGCTACTGCTATATTCTATTATTGTGACGGTTTTACTGACGGAATAAAATAAAATACGAAATTGTAAGTTCACAATATGCTTAGTGGATGTGGAATTGTTGGGAAAACTGCTGCACACACTGCCGAATAAATAGTAGTACAAAGATATGATTCTAGAGGTCATATATTTAGGATAAGAAATGGGATCCTATGTATGATCCTAGATATATGATAGTTTAATACCCTTCCATAAGGATTCAAACTAATATCGAATATGGAAACGTAGAATAAAAACATGATATATATACCGTTGAGTTTTCAAGCGATAACGGTGTCCCTTGTTACAATTTATCACCTCACAAAATCATGTTTCTATTTAGTTAGACAAAAGTACGCCAATTATCACATTTTTACGATGGAAATAAAATCAAGATGTTTTCAGAATCATTTCAACTTGCCAGAAATACTTAGCTATACGAGAAAAGGAGAGACCTGTTTGTAAGATTATAAAGTGCATTCTCAGAACATAGCTTTTTCAAATGAAACCGACAATCATTTCAAAGAGGGAAATCCTCAATTCCTACAATAGAAACATCAAAGTACAGAAAAGATGATAATGCATGGCTGATTATATACCGAACATATTTATGTAAATAAACCAGCTCAAAGTAATAAGAATATGTGATATTCTTTTAGCGACAACTATTGTCAAAAAAGAGAAAAATTTACTAAGGCACTACCCTAAAAATTTCACAAAATCAATCTCATCAAACTCAACCTCAACTTCACAAATCAACCTCGACCCACTTGAACCTCTTCTCGGTTTCAAAGAAAGCGAGTGTAAAAAATTCAAAAAAATATGGGGATGCCAAGCGCTATCTTGGCATTTCGACCATCACGATCACCATCGAAACCAAACGAAACTTTGTCTGGAGCCACAGGCTGACTTTAATGATTTTTATGAAAGCCTAGTTATTGCATCCTTCAAGTGGATCTTAGTTGTGGTTCCCACAATATTATACAACACATTTTTTGGAATTAACGCTGGGGTAAAACGGCTACATACCGCTGTTGATACTATAATATTATAATCATATATTTATTCATCATCAGGACAATAAAGAACAGTTTAATAAACAAAGGTGAAATACAAATAATCCAACCCAGACTTCTAAACTAGGCAATTGCTTGTATCGCAGAAGGCACTGCGAATAACGTGCGGTGTAATGCCGTATGACGTGTTAGCCCAGAATTACACGGGAAAAATCAATGCCGTGTGAATGTAGACTGACTCTGTTTGAAAACACGAACACCCAAGAGCCATACAAGATTCAAAATCGTACCTCGCTTGTACGTCAATCCGCAGAGCACACCATCTATTCACCACAACGGCTGTCGATTAATCTACCGAGGCAAGCTTCCAGTACATGTGGCACAACATCAGTACAAAACATTCAAAACCGCAGGAAGTAATGGTACACCTGGACGCATCATTCATGAATATTGCATGAAATGTTTGCAGGGAAGATGTGAAGGGAGATGCGGTAAAAGTAGTCCGGATTTAGATAAAGTGTCGTTCAATCAGCGGTGACGATAGTCAGAACACATGGAATGTTTGAGATTGACATGTGTAGCACAAAATGTCAGGTAGCCATGCCCAAAAAGCTTGGGTTATTTAATTTTTCTAGGTTCTCTTATAATTTGCATCTGAGGATTCTCTTCAGTGCAGACAGTTGAATATCTGAACAATCTTGGAACTGCTTGAAGATTGTATCTTCACTCTATAAGAAAAGGCCTTTATTAAGCGAGAGCTTGAAAAAAAATCTTGTCTCCTACACGGCGGCTATGTTCACAATGCTTTTCTTTACTGCTATTTTAAGGAATTTGATGCCCTTGCGGTGGCTCAGTTGTACTTTCAGTTATTATTGTAAACTTCAACAAAATCACCAGCCAAAAGATGTCCACTGTTTCCCCAAACGAGCGATTATGACTTGTGCTCTTCATAACTTATTCTCGCGCCCTCCATCAGACCCTCGGGCCACCTTGTGATTAACTTTCCAAAATCACGCGTTCACCACTCCAGAGAATTTCGACCGCATGGGCCATCTGCAACAACAACATACTTCGGGTCATAATAAGAACATGATGGTAAGAATTATTCATGCCTTATCCGTTTCCCTTCGTACCTGCAGTGCCAAGCGTGTTGTGCGGGCAGCTGGACTAACTTCCAGACAATGTTATTCTGAATAACTTCCATACTGTCGTGTTCAACCCTTGCGTGCGAATTTTAAAGTGATAACATGTTATATGTTAGTTTGTTTTGTTGCTAAACGGTGTATGAAAATTGCTGCCAGCTATTTGCGACGGTTGTGTAAAGAATGGCATAAATTCATAGAGGTTTTTTGAAAAAGGAATATGGCGGAATTTATTGCGCAAAATGACGAATAGGCATTTTGTTGCCGCATGTAGACGGTTTATAACGTGTTTTTTTTGACAGTTAATAGCATCTCCGTGTGTAATACTCATATTTTATTTATGATCAATATTAAATATGAATTTTAAATCAGGGTTTTTAGGGTTCCGTACTCAAAGGGTAAAAACGGGACCCTATTACTTAGACTTCACGATCCGTCTGTCATTCCGTCTGTCACCAGGCTGTATCTCATGAACCGTGATAGCTAGACAGTTGAAATTTTCACAGATGATGTATTTCTGTGGCCGCTATAACAACAAATACTAAAAACAGAATAAAATAAATATTTAAGTGGGGCTCCCATACAACAAACTTGTTTTTTTTTTTTTGCTGTTTTTGTGATAATGGTTCGAAACCATTCGTGCGCGTGCGCTTTGTTTGTTGCACTTGACCAGTTTTTTAATAAACGATGTCAGCCGAAATTTCACAGTTTTATTGGTTTTGTCTTTGTTTATCAAGTAAAGACTTTCCATTTGTTTTAAAAAGATAGGGGTGGAAAGGGTCTTGTTGAACCTGTTTATGTCTTTGTCCTACTATTATAAACTTGAAAGTTTATTAGGATATTTGCATTTTTGTTAATCGTTTACGCTAAAATTACTGAAAGGATTTTGATGAAACTTTATAGTAGGTACTATGGTTTAATGAAATAATAACAATGGAAAGAGCAAATTACCTAACAGCTAGTTACTAGAAAATGATAAGTCTACAGAAATAAACATACGGAAAAAATGTTAGAAGAGTAGGTAACTTGTGAATAAGATTCACGAGACTGCAGTAGCTATGTGCCTTGAAATAATCCTTTACACAAACACGCCTGCATCAGAGGCCGGCGGTGGCTGTATCCCAAAAGCCACTACACAGAACACACACATTAACAATATCAACAGTCCCAGTAGGCCTTGCACGAACGCGCGAAGCAACTTTACTTCGGTCGTTACATATAACTCATCATCACAGTAGACATATACTTACTAAAACATTTTTATTTGTGTTTAAATTAGTATCATACATAAACAAAGTAGACATTAATAAAGTCTTGAAACTATATGTCCAGAACGCGTATTTCCTATTCAAAAATCTTTCGAATTAGGCTGGACACACATGCAAGGTTCTGGATATTTAAATTCTTAATTAATTATTCAAGCTCCTGATCGTAGGTACGCATTGACTTTACATAATTACGCAATTACTAGTGGCCCTACATAGCAAACATCTGTAGATATTTTCCGTGCGGAAATTTTGACCACATTACACACGCGTTCGAAGAATGTATCGGAAAACCTTGCATACAGGTACGGTTAGCACAAACATCAGTCACGTCACCGTCACTTCGCTGATTAGCCACTGATTGTATGGGAATGAGTGGGACGCACCAGTCGTAACGTGACTGACGTGGGGGACCGGTTCTCAAAAATTCTACATGAGAATTATTTTTACGGAATTGACCGGCAAAGTGACGTGACGTGGACGTAACTGATGTGTGTGGACGTGACAGGTGTATGTACGACTGAAAGTACTCTAAGACACCCGCAGATAGGTGCGACACGATTTTGTAAAATTTATACGCATGAAAACGCATGCGACTCTACGTGTCGCACCTGTTAGGTAGGCCCACTGGTCCCTAGGGCTTTCGCGTTAATTTACGTTACATTACGCGCCCCCGTCACCGCGCTGCCGTGTCACAGTGCGCTGAGCGCTTCATATGCCTTTCAAAGACTGCCAATCGCATCGTTTATGTGTCTTGCGTTATATTTCAGTAAGATGCTATTAGCTGTTAATATTTTTTTTTATCCAATCACAGCAATTACTAATTAATCTTTGGTCAGTTTGTCACATCAGTTTGGTGAAATTTCTCTATCCAGACAGTGGGCCTATGTGTCGCCATGTTACATCGCAACTGTCTTTACCCCGCTCTTTGGGCCAGAATCGTTGACTTATGTTGCAATGTCGCACCGCACCTCTACTCCGCCGCCGGTTCGTACTAGGCCCACTGAGCCCTAGAGGTTTCGCGTTAATTCACGCTACATTACGCGCCGCCGTCGCCGCACTGCCGTGTTACAGTGCAGTGAGCGCATTGTATGCCGTCCACAATGGATGTGCGGTAATGGATTACTTTGCGATTGTGTTGTTTATGTTTATTAATAGTTGGGAGGCGTTTACATAGAATTTCGTGTGAAAAATGGTGGTTGAAGTTGATGATAGGAGCTCAAACACTGAGCCAAAAATAAGTCATCGTTTTGTAAGTTTATATCGCGAGTTTTTGAGTGTAAACTATAAAAAAAAAGTAAATTGTTATAAATTAACTAGTGGAACTGCATACCCGTAGTAATAACGCAGCATTTTATAAAGCTAGTGCTTTCCCCGCGTCTTTGCTTCCGTGGTCCACCCCATAGGAACCGTTTTTGGGATAAAAATGTCCAAAAAGCCCACTCAGGAATAATGTAGCTTTCTACTGGGTATAGAATTTTCAAAATCGGATCAGTAGTTTTGGAATTTATCTATATACAAACAACTTACAAACAAATCTTTCCTCTTCATATTATTACTATTGTAGTTTGTCTCATTATTTAAGTTTAAGTTTAGAAGTATCATAATGAAATGCTAAATAAAACCAGAAATTCTGGGTTATTGGAAGATTCGCGCGAATTTAACTCGCCCGAAATGCCTTCGTGTGAATCGACCCTTTTTAATAATATTATTTTTTCAGTGACAATTTGCACGAAGTTAATTTATTGGTGTGCGAATCGACCACTCAAAAATGATGCAGTAGTCAATTGGTACATATTTTATTTTAGAGAACAAAGACTAAAAAGTACAGTTGTGGCGTCTCATTCAATTCTTTATATTATTATATGGAGAATTAATCGAAGTTAATAGATATTTGTATGAATCTAGAAAAGCAATGCAGTAATTAAATACGTTTTAAGTAATTAACACTTAAAACGTGGAGATATGTAAGTTAGATAAGATAGATAGGGAGAGGGGGGGGGAGGACTAGAAAAAAATATTAGAAGGAAAACTCTGTACGCTATCAGCTCATTCCGGTACCGGTAAAGACTAACTTCAGTACCAGGATATTATAATCATGAGGCAGCTAGGCTGGAACCATGAGCGGTAAAAAGAGTACCGGGTGATTTTCGATTCTGAAGTCCTCGTACTCCGTTAGTCTCTACCGCATAAGCGAGTACTAACGGAGACTAACGGAGTACTAACGGAGGCCTCCTGGTAGTTTGCCTCCTGGTTGTTATTATTTACCGGTAATGATTGCAACCCCGCAAATACTAAGACTTCTTCAGGATTCTGGCCACCTGGTAGTTTCGGTATAAATGCTTATAATGTCAAAATCTACCTAAAAAGCAAAAGAGGATGTTATCATGTTATTAAACTCTCTACTGAATTTAATCGAATTTTTGATTTTGACATCCTAAAAAAATAAATGTCCCAACACTAGTAACCTATAACACTAGTACCTACTGATCTGTAGGTGTCACTTAATTTTGTGGAATAAAATTGCGAAAAATATCGATAGGTGCCGTATGTGGCATATCTCAGGTGCCATACTTCTGTACTTGAGTGAACATTCTTTATTTTAACGGTATTGCATGAAACATAATGTGTGTGCCAATTGCCTGCTGCATAATTTTGGAGTAATCGATTCGCAATACGTTTAAGTTAACTTCGTGCGAATCGCCACAAAAAAAAAATTGGAAGATACATATTCGCGAACTGGCTGACCAAAACCAGATGTATCCTCCGACAGCACAGCATGATTTTCTTTTTGTTTACGCCTTTTTAGTTCGCTTTTTAAGCAGTCGGGTTTTTTGATTTTTTTAATTAACTTTTTTTATTTAAAACTTTTTAGTTCTTTTTTTCTTAGAGTTACGTACATTTAAACATATAAGTGTTATATATTTTTGAAGTAACCTCTTAAAACCCTTTATTTTGATACCCCACACGATGAAAGAAAGGGAAAAAAAATTTGGGGCCCTACAATATGCCCATTTTTATATTTTTCAATTTTAATGTAGCCAACGACAATCGCAGGGTTAAGCCAAATCGATTGACGTAAGAATCATCAGAATCAGCCAACGCTTTCGGTCTCTAGAACGCCACATAGGAACAAACATACATACATACATAGACTGATAAACACATTACCCTCTTTCGGCAGTCGGGTAAAAAGGGACGATTCGCACATTTCGGGCGAGTTAAATTCGTGCGAATCGTCCAATTACGCTTACAATAGACGTTATGATATACATATTACGTATAATAGACATAAAAGATATTCCTTTGAATATCAGCGCAGCGTTATTTAATTTTTTTTTGGATATCGCTGCACATGCTGAGATAGGAGCCTTTTTGGTCTCGCACGGGGTTTTTATTTTTAATTTTGTTTAATTTTAAGCTGATTTCTCGTGTCTCCTGTGCGGGTCACAAATAAATACTTTTTCTTTCTTTCTTTCTTTTCTTTATTTGGTCATCCACCGTATTCATATTCATATTCTTTATTGTACACAAAATAAACATTACAAATACAAAAGGAAAACTTATGTACAAAGGCGAGCTTAACCCATAATTACAGTCGTACTATCATAAGGAGTGTCGTGTTGTGTATCTTCTTTATAACAGTCTCCTAAAAGGAGGAGATTCGGAATTGGACTGTTTTTTTTAATGTGAGTTACCTCAGTACTTTTTACTAGGTGAATCGATTTGAAAGCTGTTGCTTCTCATGTGATCCCATTTAAATTTGATCAGGATCTGATCAAGAACTTCAGAGATATAAAACAAAACTCTTCAATAAATGACAGCAAATCTCTCGGGATTCTCAATCACATGTCGTGGGTGACGGAATCAAAAAACGAAGACCGGCTTTCGAAATTGGAGTTATTTTTCACTTTGTAGTGTTTTTGTTTTGAAATTGGTTGTATGTACATGTACAAAAAAGGACAGTTATAATATTGATATTCAGCCGCATCTGCTTGGACTTAAAACCGACCCCAAAATAGTTGTGAAAAGTCTCGGCAGATTGATTTACGTAGATGTTGCTACCCACATTCTTGCGTAATAGGTATTACCTGAGATATTTCTAGTCCCATCCGAAAACGACCTCAATTTTAACTTAATTTTTCATTATAATAATTATCTTATCCAAACACGAGGTTAAAGACAAGATCAAAAGGAAAACCTCTCTTTAAACAACTTCTAAATAACTTCCCAAGTAAATTAAGTCGGCTGGAAAAGTGGGTAATCATAATTAATTGAAATACACGACTCCCTATGTTTGTTTACTAAATTCTAATTGCGTTGAAGTAATTAGGAAATTACATTTTCTTTCAACTACGTAGTAATTAATCACTACAAAACCGATCACAAAGGCCGTATTTTTTGGTTAAAACCAAAACAGTGCAGAAATGTTATATGAAATCACTGTTTTTCATTTAGATATAAAGGAGATTTCCCACACACAGGCCCCTTATGAGGTATCGTGTCTGAGATTTCAATATTATCCAATAATAGAATTTATATTTTGTGTTTTTATTCATTCGTGTCCTTTACTTATTATGTACATACAACAACAGATCAGGTTTCTTCACTTGGACATTTGTATGCACCTTATTGCATTGTAATAAGGGTTCATTTAAAGAACAGAAACGTGGTTATTTCTCGTGAACCCCGCAAAATAAATAAAAAATGTTTTCTAATTATGAATGTAACGTGTTTTTTCTACAATATACAACCAAATTCATCAAGGTACAACCATTTTTTCAAAGGGGCCCAAGTTCCCTTACAAAATGGGCATTCCCCTTTACCACAGAGGTTTTAAAATGTATGCATTAGATCAAAAAGATACTGGCTGAAAACAAAAAATCGGCTGAATAAAACCGATTTGATGAAAAAAAAAAATGGCGCGCATTTTGTACCATTGTAAAACTTTGATACTTCATATTGAGCAAGAATAATAATTTTCATTAACTTGAGTTTTTATTTTGAGTAGGTATATTTTATCACGGTAAGATAGATTGGTGGTTAAAAGAAAACTAGATTACGCACCTTGCTAAAGTGAGTAATTAATGCACTCGTGTTAATTTAAGTGTTATGTTGGTGCCCTCGCTTGCGCTAACACACACTAACACTCACGCATTAATAACTCACTATGCGCTCGAAGCAACAATCTACTATTTTCAACAGGTGGTATGAGCTCGAGTACCTAACCACCGTATTGCCGTAAGACTTTACGGATTAAAATACGCATATGTCTCAAGTCAAAACTAAGGCGATTCGCACACTACACCGCATTTCGCAGCGGGGTGCGTCGCGACTAAATCATGACACTGCGCGTGAATACGCTTTCTGTGTGTTGCACTACGCGTATTTTCAATGCAATGAGAGATACTTTCAAGTAACGGAAGAACATGCACTCCCGCGCTACGCTGCGTAATGCGGTGCAGTGTGCGAATCGCTTTATATATTTTTTGTTATTCTGTTTACAATTGCATACACTGTATAATGTTAAGTGGAAGAGCGGAGTCACCTATCACAAGCATCTTCTTGCTTAAAAGGTGATCTCCATATCACGTATGTTAATGCTTTATGTAATTGAAATAAACAAATATTTTTTTTTATATATTACGAATAATAGACTTAAAAGATATCCCTTTATTTGGTCATCCACCGTCGTACTATCGTAAGGAGTGTCGTGTTGTGTATCTTCTTTTTGACAGTCTCCTAGAAGGAGGAGATTCGGAATACGTTTTCTGTGTGTTGCCTACGCGTGTTTTCAATGCAATGAGAGATACTTTCAAGCAACGTATGAACACGCACTCCCGCGCTACGCTGCGTAATGCGGTGCAGTGTGCGAATCGCCTTAGTCTTGACTTGAGACATATGCGTCTTTTAAACCGTATATTCTTACGGCAATATCGCCGTACAACTAACATAATATCACGATTACGACCCGAAATATACATTGTTCCAGTTAAGACAGTCCCAAGTACTGTGGGTCCAGCATCATCATTATCTTTTCTGCTGAAAGATCTCCACTGTGGACATGCACCTCCCGCAGCGTCGCCAAAGCAAGCTGTCCTTTGCTTCTCGCATCCAGTGTGTTGTCAGTGATCACTTATGGGACCGAGACGTGGTTGCTCACAATGGGCCTTATCAGAAAGCTTAAAGTCACCCAAAGGGCAATGGAGCATAGCCCGAAGAATTGCCCAACTTAAGTGGCTGTGGGCAGGGTACATTGCTCGCAGAACAGATGGCCGATGGGGCCGAAAAGTTCTGAAATGGCGACCGCGAACCGGAAGACGATACGTTGGGAGGCCTCCCACTAAGTGGACTGATGACCTGGTTAAGGTTGCGGGAAGGCGATGGATGCGAGACGCACGGGATCGGTCAATATGGTACCCCTGGGGGAGGCCTGTGTCCAGTAGTCTTTCGGCTGAAATGATGATAATGATGATGGGCAACCAAAACCTTTGACAAAAATTATAAATTCACTTGTTGTCCTATAATTTCGGTGTTTGCTAAGTTATGCCAATATAAGTGAAGATGAGCGCAACTGAGCAAAAAGATATTGCGGCCCTAATAAGTGCTTTATTCTATTTTCTTGTCACTTGATAAAAGTAATCGCCTATTGTTTAATAATAAAGCAGTAACCAGGTTAATAAAAACTCTAACTACGATACTTTATAAGAACAAAGACCCTGATGAAACTCTTCCATGAGCATTATTATTATTCTTATTAGTTTTTATTTAACGATAAAGAGTTCGAGTAAAGCTGGTCCACCATTTTAATGAACTTCAGGATACTTAAAGTTTAAAAGAAAAAGCGGGAATCCACGCTTTAATTACCTCAGTATTTGCTTTGGCTTGTAAAGAATGTAGCTGTTTTTTCTTCGGCGGGAATTCTTTAGCTTAGATAATAAGGTTGTGAAAATAAAAAGTCTGAAAGCTTCAGACTTCACTGTCAAAAATAAAGCCAAAGAAAACAGTCCGTTAATATCGCAGACAACTAGCGTGTTTAAAATTTGGGCTGTAAGTAAGTTGTCTTTTTTTTTTATTTGTGATGGGTTTGCTCTTGACTCTAGTCTAGGTCAAAGGTGACAGAGACAGAGTCGACGATGGAGTGAGCTTACCCAGAAGAAGCCTGTTCACTCTAACTTTGAAGAGATTCGGGTTGAATGCGTTCGGAAACACTGACGCAGGTAGCGAGTTCCATTCATTCGCTGTGCGCATTGTGAAGGATGTTTGGAAGCGCTTGGTGCGAATTGAAAAATAAAAACAAAAAATATAACAATTTTATTTTCATGACGTAACAACGAAACACGCTTTACATCCCCCTCCCTACCCAAATATCCCCTATCATATCTTTCAACTCGTAATAAAATATTCGGGTGCCCACAACATTTCTACACCCTGACTACCATACACCCGAATTTAACCAGCGAAAAAGCTAAGCGAAAAACGGGATGCACTAGCTACTGTCAAAAACATGGAAGTCTGTTACAGAACCCGACGAAACTCCGACACCGTACACAGACAGCCCGGGGTACAGAATAGATAGATATCAGAAGGATGACTCCATACAACAACATAATTTGCGGAATCGATCACTTTTCCGATTTTTTTTGTTCGAATTTCGTTTTACCGAAAACGTTTGACAGACGTCTTTTTTGCTATATGCATTATTTGACAAATTTTCAGATCATCGAAGTATCATGTGGCTAATGTATTATTTTACCGAACTACATTTCGCCGATTTATAAAATAACTTTTTGCTTTTGGCCGAAGCCTCTCTTTTGTACTTTTTTCATTTGCCACATTTTCACCAAACCGAAACAACATTTTAAGGAATATTATTTAGTCACAAATATATAGCCGGTCACTTGGTAGCATTTTCAATTAAAAATTTAAATCGTGTCATAAAAAGTCAATATGTTGTGCTACAAAATTTTGTGACGGAAACAAATCGCTGCATCATCGACTTCACGCAGAAGGCTGCGTGAAGTCGATGATGCAGGAAAGACAAGGGTCTTTGTTTACGTATTTATTTCGATTTTGATGCAAATGATTTATTAATAGCTATCCTGCATTAGACATTTCTATTAATAAATTATTTCAAAGAATTAGTCCGAGAGTGAGCGAAGCGAGAGTGGGTAGCAGCGCTGTGAAAATTGTTGATGGTTTTCACCAAAGCTATGCGAGGACGCGTAGCAAAGAAGCTGTGAAACGATCTGTAGCTGAGTGGTGCGAGGATGCGTGGCGGAATCTTTTCAGATGTGTGCGGGTGGGGTGCGGTATGTTGGTGCGAGTTTGAGCTCGAGTCCCTCGCACACCTCTCGCTTTCTTGTATTTACAAATACCTCCGCCATCATTTTCTACTGGAGATACGCCAAACCGGATTAGTAAAATTAAGTGATTCCTTTGGTAGAATTTTCTCGCGCACTATCTAGCTATCTCACATATTTCTCACGAAAAAGTACCTAGAGAAGACATATCTATAATTATATTGAAAAGGTACATAGAGACGTATTTGCGAAGATCTTAAGATGTCTAAACAAATGACAGACACGACCCGCCTTTATTGTATATTGCTAACCTTCTGTACTTAAGTACTCTGTAGCCAGTGGAAAAATATTCATAAAACATTATGACGAGAGGTCAATGCTCTTTCCTGTTATTTTTCTGTTTACTATTCTATTTTTGGTGAAAGGGGGTGGATTGAAAGTGACAGCCTTGTCAGAGGGTTGTCTCGCTTCGTGGAACGGATTATTGAGGGCTAAAGGGGTTTTGAGACCGTTATTTGTAATTGGAACAAGATCACCAGTCAGTATGGACTCACAAATCGACTTGTCTGAGGTATTTAGTAGGTACCTAATAGATTATCACTATGGCTATCAAAAGCACTAGTGATCTTAGTTTTAATTCTATAGTTAACTAGCTTTTGCTAGCAAAATGATTCCAAGGCAACATACTTTCGATAAAAAAGCATCCTATTTCCTAATCTAGGACATGGTTGATCCGCATACCTAGTTTCATCTTAGCCGTTTAGACGTTAAAATGCAACAAATAGAGTTACATTTGCATTTATAATTTTAGTTTGGACTTTGCTGAATACATCTGTAAGTACTCTATTACGTAATGGGCAACTCAAAGAAGAATCTATTAGACACTATCTTTGACAGAATCGTAAAGGTTTAAAATACTTACTCGTTTATAAACTAATTGTTTGTTGAAAATTTGGACCAAGTGCAACCACATATCGTGTCCAGGCTGTCTCTTTCCATTCTAGGTTGCTTGAAAGAGATCGTGGAACGCGATAAGGCCGCTTGTTGTATGTTTGTTTGTTTTTTTCGTTTAAAGATGTCTTTTTGTATTGTTTTATCTTGGTGATTCCAGCACGTCTAGAGATTTCGTTCTGAAGAGAGATATGGTTTCGAATGATTCTGACAGATGTCAACTTGACATAACGGGGATGTTTGCGGAGGCGCATGAGGAATGTTTCCACACAATCATGCGCAAGCGGTGCACATCCCTGGTGTGTAGGGTGCGGGCCACCCGCAACAGTATCCTGAGCGCTCTTGCGGAACGTTTCGGCTGTCAGTATGTGAACCATTGCTGCATGGTTCACGTACTCACAAATTTTAAGATGTTTTATAATTTTGTTTATGTAAGATAATGTATAATTTTCAATTTTAGTGTAATTCTTAATTAATTTGATTGATAATTTTTAATTTTGTTTAATTGTATGATCCAAAGTTGATTGAAATAAATATATAATAATAACACAAAACACTATTTTTGGCGCGAACAAGGCAGGATCAGACAGGAGATCAAATAAGAAGATGGTGGGTTTGATTGAGTTGTGAATTTGCGATAAAACTTATGAAGAAATACAGTGAGAGTTACCGATTGTTCATGTGGATCAAACTACGTGCTTGGTGAAATGTAGTTTACGTTATTTTCCATTATTTCAAGCAAGGTTAGGTATTTTGTAACCGTTCATATCAAGAAAGCTGAGGGCGAGGAGAAAACAAATGAGCCCTTCATTTGTTTTCTCCTCGCCCGAAACGGACCCATACAATAATGCCTTTTCTGACAATTACATAGTCATCCCTACATATAAATAAATAAATAATATTGTTAGGTGATACTAAACTAAACGTTATTCTTCAACAAAACTAAACAAAGGTGTAAATAGCCAACAAATAAATGTCCGTTAGTTTTTTACTTCAAAACTTTTCACATTTTTATTTCCTGCGCCTTATTTTTCTCGAAAAGCGAATGTTTGTAAGGTTGCGAAGGGTTCCAAGTTTCTTTTGAAACTAAACTAACACTTCTGACCGAGGTTTTTAATCTTCTATTAGTATTTAGTTCGTGGCTTGTCTATACTTTCTTAAGAAAGTTTTTATAAGACTTTATAGACTTTCTTAACCAAGGTACCAGCGAGCTACCTCTTTGGTTAGGTAGTTAAAAGCGCTACTGCTGAAGTTGAGGCCATAGACAAGTGACATCTATCATCGAAAGCGTGGCGATAGCGATTGTCGTAAAGGCAAAATTGTATGGGATTGGCTAGCGATATCGAAAAATTACGTGATCAATCCCTCCTCTCTATTTTGACATTTCGACTATCGACTTCGCTGACATCTCTGCCACTTGTCTAGTACCTCTGAAATCGATAAAGAGTCATAAATATAATAATAATAATAAAAATAATTATCACTCTCCGAGAACCTCTTGAAGGCGGAGAGAGATAAGAAAAGTAAGTATCTTAATCTGGCTCGCGAGGTTGTCGACATGTGGGATGTGAATACAGGAGTCATTGTGCCGATAGTCATGACGGCCAATGGCATAATAGCCAAGAGCCTCGACGAACATCTGACGAGGCTCCCGTTGCGCAGCTGGATCAAGGGCTTGATCCAGAAAGTGGTACCCCTGGACACGGTGCGTATCGTTAGGAGGTTCCCCTCTCAGGAGCCCTGACCACCGGTAGCTTGGACCCTGTTCCCGATACCGGTGGGCTACTATTTTTGTGTTTTCAAATGTTTTTTTTATTTTATTTTTTAAAGAATTATATTTAAAAATATGTAGTTATAAATATGAAGGGAGGAGAGTTAAAGATTTAAAGTTTTTTTTTTAAAGACCATTTCAACATACCGAGTTTTCTCCGTGCCTCGGAAAGCACGTTAAGCCGTTGGTCCCGGCTGTCATTTGAAGATCTTTGACAGTCGTTACAGGTAGTCAGAAGCTTGAGATCTGACATCAGTCTTGCCAAGGGGTACCGTGTTACCCAGTTACTGGGTTTTGGAGGTCAGATAGGCAGTCGCTCCATGTAAAACACTGGTACTTAGCTGAAACCGGTAAGACTGTAGGCCGACCCCAATATAGTTGGGAAAAAGGCTAGGCAGATGATGATTGTTCAACCTGAACAAGGCAATAGTTTACACGCGCCAACAACACCATTACAGCGTCAGCGACACACATTCCGTCCACGCGCCAGCGTCACCGGCACACCGTCAGCGCTAAGAAATGGCCTAATAAAATATTCGCTTCATCGGCTCAATACACACACAACACACATCTAAAGACGTATCAATGTGTATTGACCACAAAATTTGTATATAATTAAGTTAATTGTTATAATAAATTAGTCATCAAGTTGGAGTTGAGTTTGATTCATCTCTCCGTGATTCCTCTTACTGTGGCCAAGACACCCTTAGCCTTCAACGATCCTGTGAGTCTGTGGGATCGGCAGTGAGAAAACCATTTCCTGTGTACATTGCACGACGTACACAAAACCCCTATTCCTACCCAAATTCCGTCTGTTACCGTAGGTCTCATTGTAACAGACATCCCGCACGTAAAACCGACGTAACCTACGTCTGGTGTGGTTTGTATGATAGGTTAGGGCGTTAGGATAACTAGGGTGCTAGGTGATTGCTGTAGGGCTAGGTTTGTAGTCAGTAGGGCCTTAGGGATCTCATAGGTCCAGGGCTCAATTAGTGCAACCGTAGCCACACTGTACGTACTTGGAATAACGGCCGTACTAAGCTGTAAGTCCCGGTGCGTACATTTGGTCCTTCGAACCGTTGTTTTTTTTTAGGGGAACCAGGGAATTTGTTTAATCGGTACTTTAACATTGTGACAGTTACAAAACAAAAGAAACATAGAAATAAAATACTTCCCTTTTGTCTTACACTAATACCGACTAAATGACGTTTAGGCGTACTTCGAACTAGCGTTCTCGAGAAGCGCTTGTTTGTTGTATTTATAGGGACTGACATACTTACAATTGGGTAGCGTTCTTAACAAATAGGATTAGTAGGGACAGTAAAGAAAAATGGACATACAAGAAATAAACGAAGTTATAAGAAGCCAAGAGGCAGATTATAACGAACTAAGACAAATATTCATTAACATCAAGAAAGACTCAGCATCGAGAAAAACTCAGAAATATATCACGGAAAGAAGAACTCGACTTACAGAAATATTTACTAGAACGTCCGTAAACCATTCACGGATAAAAAACCAAGATGTTTTGTGTGATCACAAATATATTACTACCAATTACTTTAGTACTATCAATGCACAGTATACGCAGGCTATTGAATACCTGTTGATGTGTGAGAAAAGACTACAAGTAGTAAACCAACTATACGACCTAGAAGATATAGAACCCGAAGAGGAAGAAGGCATTAGCTCGCCCAAACTATTTATTCAACTATTTCGGATTAATCAGATGCAGAAAAAGTTACATTCAGCAACTCAATCGGTGACTGAAGAAAAAGCGAGTTGGTATTTAGAATCCTTAATAGCCACGTTACAAAAACAGTGGCAAGAAATTGAAGAAACGCATGTACTCATTCTAATGGAAGATAGTACGTTGGAACATAGTTATTTTCAAGGGAATATGTTTGAGAAAACCCAAACGGAATTCGATCATGTGATGGAAAAATTAATAGCAACAATAGGTCAAAAATCAACACAAAACAACCATAAAACCTCAGTTAAGTTACCAAAAATAATAATTCCAACGTTTAGTGGAAGTTATGAGTCATGGAATTCCTTTTATGATTTATTCTTAAAAATAGTACACGAAGATAAATCGTTAAGTGACACGGAAAAAATGCAGTATTTAAAAACACATGTGCGAGGTGACGCCGCTAAGCTGATCAAGCATTTAACCGTATGTGACGCTAATTACACAACTGCATGGAATCTGTTAACAAGACGGTACAAAAATGAAAGAATAATCATTACTAAGCATATTGATAACATTCTGAGTATGTCGAAAATAAAGAAAAGTAATGCCTCAAACTTAAGAAATCTGCATGATACAATCAACGAGAACCTAGAAGCACTAAAAAGTCAAAATATCAACATATCGACTTGGGACCCAATTTTGACAAGAATACTCAGTAGAATATGGGACTCTGAAACTGATGAAAAATACGAACACCAATTAAAAAAGCCTAATGAATTACAAGAATTTTCGGCAATGATGCAATTCTTAGAAAAAAGGTTTAAGTGTTTGGAAACTTCAAGCTCTTTGAGGGAAGAGGTTTCTGCTCACAGATCGCGCCATGAGTCAGCAAACTTAACAACAAAACAAGTCGATAAACGTGTATGCTGGTTCTGCCAAAGTAACGAACACATCATATATCAATGTGCTAGTTTCAAAACGCTAACAGTGCAAGATCGCAATAATATCGTAACCGAAAAACAGATGTGCAAAAATTGTTTGATTCATGAAACGTCGATAAAATGTCACAGCAATAAAAGTTGTGGATACTGTGGGAAAAGAGGTCATCATTCTTATTTACACTTGAACAACAATAATAATACTATAAGATACGCTAAGAGTGAGTCAAAAAAGGACGACTTGTCAACCCCATACACAAGTAAATCCATGGCAAAAACTGTATCAAACATGTCTACTATTAACAAAACTAATATACCAAAAACCACACTACTAGCGACCGCCCTAATAAAAACTCACTCGTCGGATGGGACATCGCACTTACTAAGGGTTCTGTGTGACCAAGGTTCAGAGGCATCTTTCTGCACAGAAGAGGTTGCCCAACTATTGTCATATCCACGTATTAAGATACATACCGAAGTAATCGGGATTGCTGATGAGAAACCTAAAACATCTAAAAACTCTATTAATATCATGCTACAGCCAAGATTTCCAAGTGAATATAGGTTACCAGTCACACTTATAATACTACCAAAACTAACTGGCTGTCTACCAGAAAAGAATCTACCAGAACTAAAATCAGATTGTTTACAAAACAAACTGTTTGCCGATCCTACGTACTACAAAAAAGGACCAATAGATATAATATTGGGAGCCCAAGAATATAGTAACTTACTTCTAAACGGGCTACACAAGATGCAAGACGGAATAATCGCTCAAAATACCGAGTTTGGGTGGATTTTATCCGGTATTTGCGGCAATACTACCAATACAAATACAGTTATTAGTATGATGACACGTACGACAGAAGTTCAACAATTGAACAAGTTTTGGGAGTTAGAAGAAATTCCAGAAGAATACCAATTATCCAACGAGGATCAGGCTTGTGAAAACTATTACCAAAAAACTACTATAAGAAATCCAGATGGAACATACACAGTGAAACTCCCATTCAAAAACCACAACGTAGATTACGGGAATTCACGCAAAAAAGCTGTTGCAAGACTATTACAATTAGAACGGAAGTTCGATAAAGATGAAAACTTACGAAATAAATACCAAGAGTTCCTCAATGAGTACTTAGAAATGGGCCATATTTTTTTTTTTTTTTTTTTATACTTTATTAGTAAGAACAAAATTCTTAATAATTAATTACGATCTAGCCTAAAAGACTAATAAGCAATTTAACTCTAACTTAATATGTTACGTGATAGATTATGTTAAAACTAAGAATAGTGTCCATTTGCACTTTTACACAAGTCCGCAGCACTTTCTTAGAGTCTGATATAATTTAAAACACTATGTTCATGTGTTATATGTATAGCACAGCATTGTCACTATTAATTATTCACTTTACACTACACTAATTCAAACGGTTTAGTTCTTTTTAGTCTACGCACTAAGTCTGTATTGTCTAGCAGCTGGATAGCCTCAACATTCACGTGTCGATGAAGTCTGTGTTCGTGGGCTTCAGCAAATTTTTGGATGATGGTGGTGACGAATTCCGTTTTAAGGTCACGGTGAAGATCGTCATTCCTTATGTACCAGGGTGCATTTACAGCATCCCTGAGCACTTTATTTTGGAATTGTTGGATTAGTTTGACGTTGCTTTGTTTAGTACAGCCCCAAAGTTGGATACCATACGTCCAAATTGGCATCAGTAAATGCTTATATATGGTTATTTTATTATGTATTGATAGACAGGATTTCCTTCCGAGTAACCAATACATACTTTTATAACGTATGTCGAGTTCCTGTCTTTTCTTTTTGACATGAGCTTTCCAACGCAACTTGGCGTCGAGAGTAATGCCAAGGTATTTAGCTGTATTAGCATAAGGCACTTGCATGCCATTTATGTAGATTGGGTGATAGTCCAAGTGTTTGTTTGTGAAGTCAATGTGAATTGATTTTGACTCATTCAGTTTGATCCTCCATTTTTGTGTCCAATCATAAACTTTATTCACAGCTAGTTGAACTTTTTCTACTGCTTCTCTGTGGCTTGATCCAGTAGCCATAATTGCAGTATCATCTGCAAAGGTCGCAATGGTGTTATTTTCCAGTTCTGGGATGTCGCATGTGTATAACAAGTACAAAATTGGGCCTAGCACACTTCCTTGAGGTACCCCAGCTTTAATAGCTTTTAGCTCTGAATATGCGTCTTCTTGCCGTATTCTAAACATTCTATTAGTTATATACGACTCTAGAATATCTGCAAATTCTGGTAGCATGCGTCTGAGCTTGAATATTAGACCCTTATGCCAAACTTTGTCAAAAGCTTGCGCGACATCTAAAAACACGGTGGCGCAGACTTCCTTATTTTCAAGTGTTTTTTCAATAATGTTTGTTATTCTATGTACCTGGTCTATTGTTGAGTGTTTTTCCCTGAAGCCAAATTGATGATTTGGAATAAGGTCTTTATTTTCTATTATTGGTTTTAACCGTTTCAATAACAGTTTTTCGAAAAGCTTTGATAACACGGGCAACAGAGAAATAGGTCTATATGATGATGCTTCATGGGGTGGTTTCCCTGGCTTCGCAATCATAATGACTTCAGCGACCTTCCATGGCTCAGGTACATATTTTAGGATAAATGCAGCATTGATAAGCTTGGTCAGCTTTACTATGGCTTTGCGTGGGAGATGTTTAAGAATTTCCCCTGTAATGAGGTCGTAACCCGGAGACTTTTTCGAGCTAATGTTATTTTGAATTTCTCTCATTACTTCTTTAGGAGTCACAAGCTTAATTCTTTGGTTTTGTGACAATCTTTCACTCTCAAGTATTTCTATCGAGCTTTCATTGGGTTGAAAAGTTTCTTCTAAGTGTTGAGCAAACCTTAATGCTTTTTGGTCATTGCTTATGGCCCATTTTCCGTCGCTATCTCTGATGGGTGGTATTTGTTCAATTGGTTTTTTCAGGTTTCTTGTAGCTTTCCAAAGGGAGTAATCCGTTGATTTGTCATTGGTTAGCTGCAAGAGTTTAGTATTCAGAGATTCCTCCTCAAACTGTAGAATTTTCCTCTTTAATCGTTTAGTTAGGTTATTTAGTGTTGTTTTATCTCGCGGGCACCTTGTTTGCTGCCACAGCTTCCTTTGTTTCCTTTTCTCAGATAGTAAATCTACAATTGCCTTAGGATAGTTAAATCCCTTATATTTACGTTTTAATTGCGGTGTGTTGTTCCACGCACATTGTTGGATATTAACAATATATTTGTTTACTTCTAAGTCAAGATGATCTTGCTTTTTTATCGGCGTTTTAAGGTCGATAATATTATCTAGATCAAGGGCAAAACTTTCCCAATCTGTAAACTTATTAACCAGGGTTAAGTGGCTTTCTTTAAGTAGGATTTTTTGACTAAGCATTAATATAATCGAGGAGTGGTCCGAGTTCATATGAAAACCTTCCTCCAAACGGATGTAGTTGGCGGATATATTTTTGCATATGAAAAAATCTATAAGATCCGGTATTTTCTGGTGGTCAGTGGGCCAGTACGTTGGTTTACCCGTGCTCATAACTTCTGAATTTATTTCTTTAACTGCACTTAAGAGCTGCCTTCCCTTAGTTGTAGTAAGTCTTGAACCCCAATGCGTGTTTTTAGCATTAAAATCGCCGCCTAGGATAAATCTCTGGCCTAATAGTTCAAAGAGATGTAAATATCGTTCTTTTCTTATCATATGCCGTGGAGGACAGTATATGGCTGCAATAGACACGTGACAATATTTGGTTTTAACAGATACTGCCACAGCTTGAATGTCTTGTTCTTCATATTTACACTGCAAGTAGTGACTAATGTTGTCTTTGATTATAACCGCGCTACCTCCTCTGGCAGAGTTGTCAGGGTGGAGCGAATTATATACCATGTATCCTCTAAATTTGACAAAAGATTGTTTAGTAAAGTGCGTTTCGGAGACCAAACACACGTCTATATTTTCTGTGTCTAGGACCACCTGCAACTCATTTTGATGTTTGAGGAGTCCATTGGAGTTCCACGCCATTACTTTAAGAGTGTTATTCATTTTGGATGATTTAAAACAGCTGTTTTAGCGCTGGATTCTAGCTTCTCTAATCTCTTGTCAAATGAGGTAATATACTTTAAGATCTGATTAATCTTATCATCTAGATTCAAAGGCTGTAACCTTTGTTTTGTAGCTTCCGCGTAGGAAACAGTGTTTGTTACTTGCATGGGTTTTGCAGTTGACTGAACACTTGCTTTCTGTGCCTGTTTATCACGATTTTGTGGGGGAAGAGACTGCTGGGTAGTTGGTACCACAAGTTTCTTTTTAATATTTTTATTTTTCAGAATTTGTATCTGTTTAGCTACTTCACACCCTCTATAGTTGGCAGGGTGAGGAAGACCACAGTGAACACATTTTGGCTTCTCTTGCGGAGATTTGGTACAGTTGGCTGTAAGATGCTTACCAGTACATTTTACACACCTTGGCTCTTTTCTGCAATATTTATGAGTATGCCCATATGCCTGGCATCTCTTGCATTGGGGAATGAGTTTAGGATTTTTGAGTGGGTGTATTTCAATTTTACACCCTAAAATGTACTTTATGCCATAGATTTTGTTGACATCTTCGTCATTATTGAATGATAGAACGAACATATTGAGTGGTTCTTTACTCTTCCAGCTCAATTTGTTGTCTACGTTTTCTATTTTCAGTCCTTGTGATGTTAGATCGTCTTTGATACGATCAGGTTGGCAAGAGGAATGTAATTTCTTCACAACAACTCTAATTGGTCTAGCCTGCTTATTTTCGTACGAATGCCAATGGTATTCTTTTTCTGTCAAAAGCCTGGAAATTACTCTATAAGAGTCTTCTGTTTTGGCGTTCACCTTCACACAATCCCCATTCATCATTTTAGCGGTAAATGATTCGGCTGGTATGGTTTCGATTAGCGAGTCGTAGAATGATTGGTAGTTCTTAACTCCGTCTATTATGATTGGCGGTGGTGGGGGCACTTTTTTGACGGAAGTCTCTTTCGCATTTTTTTGTTTTTCTTCTTGTTGGGCACTTGATCCGGGTTGTTGTTTTGGAGAAAGGGAGGTGTTAAGCTTCCTCTTCTTCCTGCTCTTGGCCCTTATCCACTCAGTCTCTTTAGCGAGTTCATCCTCGTCTGTGCAATATTCAACGTCACTTTTAGTACGCTGGGAAAATATTGTTGTCTCGCTTTCCTGTTTTTTTAAGGGTTCTTCAGTTTCTTTTTTTTCCTTCAAGCAATTTAATTCTCCTCGAAGGGCTTGTACTTGGTCCTGTAAGCTATTAATGTGATCATTCAGTTTACGTACCATAAGTTGCAGGTTTTCTCTATCCGTTTTCTCCTGGATGTAACAGTCATACAACCGCTTTTCCAGGTCAGTTTTTATCTTAAATGACTGTGCAGCCATTATTTAGTTGTTAGGGCGAGTTAAACACCTAAACAATAAATTATTGTAAGCACTTCATGATTTCCGCACTTTTAACTAGGTCATGGCAATGACCCCGATAGATCGACGTATGTACACCGCGGTGACGCGACGGTGTTGTGCTGCGTCTGCAGAAAACTCTTAACTAGAGCACGCGCGCGCGATCGTACGTCCGTTCACTATTGTAATTAAACAACAACAAATGGGCCATATGAGGAAAGTTATTAGTACTGACTATTACCAAGGCAAATACTATATACCACATCAACCAGTAATCAAGGAAGATTCACTAACTACTAAGCTACGAGTAGTTTTTGATGCATCGAGCAAGTCAAGTACTAACCTAAGTCTAAACGATAATATGTTTACGGGACCTAGACTACAGCAAGATTTAGCAATTATACTGTTACGTTGGCGTAAACACAAAATAGCATTTATGGCGGACATCGAAAAAATGTACCGATACATAAATATTAACGAACAAGATTACACATACCAACGAATAGTATGGAGGAAGTCTCCGAAACATGTTATCGACGAATACGAATTAACTACTGTAACGTATGGAACTGCAGCAGCCCCATACTTAGCGATTAAGACGCTGCAACAACTCGCTATTGATGAGAAAGCAAACTACCCAATAGCCAGCCAAAGAACTCTCCAGGACTTCTACGTAGACGACATTTTGTCAGGAGATACTAATGTTGAGTCAGCAAAAATATTACAAGAAGACTTAATAAATATGCTACGAAAAGGCGGATTTAAGTTACGGAAATGGTCGTCTAACAATACTGAATTGTTAGAAAATATATCTAATGAATGCAAAGACGACCAGGTGATGAAAATACCACTAGATGAAACTAGAAAATCATTAGGAGTATTATGGTCACCCTTAGGGGATAGTTTCTTGTTTCAGATAACTATTAACAAAAATGAAAAACCAACAAAACGATTCATTTTATCAGAAATCGCAAAGATATTTGATCCTCTGGGATGGTTAGCACCTGTTGTCATAAATATGAAACTCATGATTCAGGAACTTTGGACAAATGGCACAGAGTGGGATAAGCCCGTAGAGGAAACTATTAAAATAAGATGGATTGAACTACAAAACCAACTAAAAACAATTGAGAAGATTTCCATCCCGAGATGGTGTCATTTTTCAAACAATTCGAGAGTCGAGCTGCATGGGTTCAGTGATGCTTCTGAAAAAGCCTACGGTGCAGTGATATATTGTCGGATACGAAATAATAATATATTTAACATAACCCTGTTACAAGCTAAATCAAAGGTAGCGCCAAAAAAGCATAAAACTACATTACCAAAATTGGAGTTATGTGCAGCAGTATTACTAACCCAACTGATGGAGAAAGTTGTTACTGGAATGGGAATGCAAATCGCAAATATATACTGTTGGACTGACTCAATGATTACTCTCGGCTGGATAAAAGGTGAAGCTGAGCGATGGAAGACTTTCGTGGCTAACAGGGTATCCGAAATACAAAGAAAATTACCACAAGTGAAATGGAATTATGTAAATACATTACAAAATCCAGCTGACCTAATTACAAGAGGTATTGCGCCAAACACATTACAAAACTCATCTCTATGGTGGAATGGACCAGAGTGGTTAAAAAGTGATGACATTCCTTGTACAAAAACAGTACCAGAGATATGTGAGGAAATTAAACGATGTTTCCATATAACTATTATACCTAAAAACGAAACCTGGATAAGGTTTTCAAGCTTTCAAAGGATGATACGAGTATTATCGTATTGCTACAGATTCGTAAATAAACACGAATACAAAAAAACATTAAGTTGTACGGAAATTAATGTAACAACTAAAAAAGTACTCTTCTTAGTCCAACAAGAAGTATTTTCCGAGGAGTACAAAACCATAAAAGCCGGACAATCATTGAAGAAAGGAAACAGGTTAGCATGCCTTGATCCGTTTATTGATAATGAGGGCTTACTGCGAGTAGGAGGAAGACTTCAAAACTCCAGTTTACCATATGATCAGAAACACCCAATTCTGTTATCTCATGACCATCATGTAACATTAATTATAGTACGTGATGCGCATTTAACCACATTGCATGGAGGGAACAATTTGACCTTGGCATATATACGACAGAAATATTGGATACTTGGAGGCAAGCGAACAGTGAAAAGTAGCATTAAAAAATGTGTAAAATGTACTAGATTCAGATCATCCACCGCTACACAAAAAATGGGCTCATTACCAAAACCAAGAGTGACGGAATCATACCCATTCAGTCACACAGGCGTGGATTATGCTGGACCAATATCAGTGAGAACAATGAAAGGAAGGGGACATAAATCTTACAAGGGCTACATTGCAATATTTGTTTGCCTATCCACGAAAGCGGTACATTTGGAGCTAGTAGGCGATTTATCAACAGAAACGTTCATAGCAGCACTACGAAGGTTTATGGCACGCAGAGGTCCAGTATCACACATGTATAGTGACAACGCGACCAATTTCGTTGGCACTGCCAATTACTTGTATAAAGAAATGTTAGACATAACCCAGTCTGACGACTTTCAAAACACGTTGACCAACATTGGAACACAATGGCACTTTATTCCCCCATCATCTCCCCACTTCGGAGGGATTTGGGAAGCAGGAGTAAAATCTATGAAACACCATTTGCGTAGAGTGATAGGAGAGCAGACATTCACTTATGAAGAAATGAGCACGTTTTTACAACAAACGGAAGCATGTTTAAACTCAAGACCTCTATGTGCACTAAGTGAAGATATAAACGACAATATCGTGTTAACACCTAGTCATTTTTTAATAGGGAGAGAAGCAGTAGGGACACCAGACCCGCTATCCGAAACTAATACAGATCACATAAACAGATGGAAACAGATCCAAAAAATGAAAAAGGATTTCTGGAAAAGCTGGACTAAAGACTATTTACACCAACTACAACAGAGGTACAAATGGAAAGCTAATGAAGGAAACTTGTCAGTTGGAACACTAGTAATCATAAAAGATGAGAAAATGTCTCCCAGCAAATGGCCACTTGCAAAAATAAAGGAATTACATACGGGTAACGACGACTTAACCCGAGTAGTGACACTGCAAAAATCGTCAGGAGCAACTCAAAAACGGTCAATCCACACATTAATTCCATTGCCAATCGAAACAAAAAAATGGAGTAATGGTAGTAGTAATGAACCTGTGCATGCAATACAAACAAATACCGCTACAATCCTAAGAAATAACAAAACTAAACAACCTAAACGACGTAATAAAATAACCAAATGGTTAACCTTGCTTTTCATCATTTTACAAATATTGGGTTCAGCAAAATCGTCTACAACGACATACTCTTTAAAAACGGTACCACCAGGATTTTATGTTGAACAAATAGGAACAGCAAGCATTGACAGAGGAATATTTAGAATTGAAATAAATTATGAAAAACAACACCTAGAACAAGAGTTTCTAAAAATGAAAACAGTAACGTCACAATTTAGTCAACTATGTACTAATGCGGAAAAAGTAACAGATCCCGCATTTTGCAAGCAATTACACCATCATTTGTTAGAAGAAGAAGCAAAATTTGAGCGGACTAAAGAATATTTGACAGAAATGAACCAAACTAGGAAGAAAAGGGGCATATTGGGACAGTTACTAACGTCTATCTTCGGAGTGAATGACGAGGCATACCGAGATATAGAATCATTAAATGTAAACCAAAAGAAACTAATTGAAGCTGCCAACCATCAAACCAAATTTATGATATCAACAATCTCACAAATCAACAAAACTGAAGAAATAATTAAACAGAAACTTGTAGGATTCCAAACTAAACTAAACCAAGTTATAGGTTACATGGATAGTTATAACCGTTGGTTCAGTACAGTCGACCACAACAGTATAAACATACGTGTTATGCAGACTTACCAATTAGCATATAACTACATGGAAGAAATCATGAATCATTACAACGGATTATCAGAAATATACCTAACCAGGGCAACGGTATATAGTGTATTAACACCAAAGAACGTCAGTGACCTGATATCATCAGCAAACGAAAAATTACCTTCTAATTTAAGAATCGTTCAACAACAGTTACTGGACACCAAGATATCTGACAACAATACTCATATAAAAGTATACGCATATTTCCCTATACAAGAGATAACTAAATATACTTTGATGTATATTACACCAGTCCCAAAGACAAACTCAGATAAATCTGCCCAAAGCCTAGATGTACATAAAGCTTACATAGGGTTAGATTACAACAACGAACTATATTTTGACTTGAACTATGAGGAGTTCAAACGTTGTTTAGAATGGACTAACCATTTTATTTGCTTTCCTGGGGCCGTGAAAAACATGCAATTAAATGAAAATTGCATTGTAAATCAACTGTTCAAAAACCAGACACACACGAAATGTCCTACTAAAACGTTTTATTTACCCAATAAAGTAATATGGAAACAACTTTACATGCCAAACACTTGGTTATTCATTGTAAGAGATCGGGTTACGACGTCAATACTTTGTGATGGACAAAGAGAAGAATTTGAGCTTCAAAATGTTGGTGTAATACGAATCGCAGATAACTGCGTTATTAAAACAACTAATAACATATTAACTGCCAAGAGAATTGTTTCAGTACCGATTGTAACATCATACTCAAAACAAATAGATTTTCCCATTAACACGCACATGGTAACTAAATCCATGCTAAACATTACCAAAGAAGAAGTCATAACTAACTCAAAGGAGATTTTTCAGCATTTAATTAATAAAGAAAGTGCCTTACAAACCGAATTGGACAGTACTGTTTGGACTCAAATTAGTTCTCATACATACTTAACAAGTGCAATATCTTGTATAATCATGTTTTTAATCTTTTTACTTTTAGTTTGCTACGGCCCAGCAATACTGAGACGGATTGGAGTCACAGGGCAGCACAAGACCAGAAAAACCACCACTGAGACAGCTAACCAACCAGCAAGAGAACCAACTCCGTTCGTTGCCAACAGGTCTACCCGACGAACAACAGGCCTACCAACTACCACAACGGACCCTGTCTACAGTTTACCACATCAACACGAAACAATTGAGTTATACCAACTGGAGTCCAGGTCCTGAGAGGCGCCAGAATGTTCAACCTGAACAAGGCAATAGTTTACACGCGCCAACAACACCATTACAGCGTCAGCGACACACATTCCGTCCACGCGCCAGCGTCACCGGCACACCGTCAGCGCTAAGAAATGGCCTAATAAAATATTCGCTTCATCGGCTCAATACACACACAACACACATCTAAAGACGTATCAATGTGTATTGACCACAAAATTTGTATATAATTAAGTTAATTGTTATAATAAATTAGTCATCAAGTTGGAGTTGAGTTTGATTCATCTCTCCGTGATTCCTCTTACTGTGGCCAAGACACCCTTAGCCTTCAACGATCCTGTGAGTCTGTGGGATCGGCAGTGAGAAAACCATTTCCTGTGTACATTGCACGACGTACACAAAACCCCTATTCCTACCCAAATTCCGTCTGTTACCGTAGGTCTCATTGTAACAGACATCCCGCACGTAAAACCGACGTAACCTACGTCTGGTGTGGTTTGTATGATAGGTTAGGGCGTTAGGATAACTAGGGTGCTAGGTGATTGCTGTAGGGCTAGGTTTGTAGTCAGTAGGGCCTTAGGGATCTCATAGGTCCAGGGCTCAATTAGTGCAACCGTAGCCACACTGTACGTACTTGGAATAACGGCCGTACTAAGCTGTAAGTCCCGGTGCGTACAAGGCTAGGCAGATGATGATATTTAAAAATATGTAAATATAATAAATAAATGGAGTACTAAAAATAATAAAACCCATTTATTTCCAATCGCGGCCGTTACAATTGGGCTACCACTGCTCTCCCACTGGGCCACCACTACTTAGGTACACATTTGGCCAAATGTGGATTTGTACTATAGGGTCACCTCAAGCTGCTTAGTCTTTCTGGGAATAATACACACGTGATATTGTGTTACTAGCTTCTGCCAGCGGCTTCGCTCGCGTCAGTAACCTTCACCAGGTCATCGCTCCACCAGGTGGGAGGCCTTCCAATGCAACGTCTTCCGGTTCGCGGTCGCCACTCCTGAACTTTTCTGCCCCATCGGCCATCCGTTCTTCGAGCAATGTGCCCTACCCACTGCCACTTAAGTTTGGCAATTCTTCGGGCTATGTCCGTAACTCTGGTTCTCTTGCGGATCTCTACATTTCTGATTCGATCACGGAAGGAAACGCCGAGCATAGCCCTCTCCAGTGCCGTTTGGCTGTAAGCTTTCTGATGAGGCCCATTGTGAGCGACCACGTCTCAGAGCCATAGGTCATCACTGACAATACACACTGGTCATAGACTTTCGTCTTGAGACACTGTGGTAAGTTGGATGAGAAGATATCGCGCAATTTCCCAAACGCTGTCCAGCCGAGTCAGATTCGACGGTTGACCTCTTTCTGGAGGTTTGCCCTACCCAACTGGATCGTTTGTCCCAGGTAAACATAGCTAGTCGTCCGCAACTTCGAGTATAGAGTCTCCAACCTTGATAGGAGTGGGTGTAACATGGGCATTCAACATAACCTTGGTTTTGTCCATGTTAATTTTAAGACCCATTCCTTCGGCAGCTCTAATGAGGTCAACGAGCATTGTACTGAGGTCCTCCATGGTCTCAGCCATGACCACTATATCGTCGGCAAAACCGAAGGTGAGTGATGTACTCGCCATTGAAGTTGATGCAGATGTTGATGTTGTTGAAGAAAATTATCCCGAGGGTACATATTCCCGGGATTTAAAGTTTCCTACGTGCTATTCCTGACTTTAATCTATCTCTGTGCCGAATTTCATTTAGATCTCCCCAGCCGTTTGAGCGGGAAGAAGTAACAAACATACAAACACACACACACACTCTCAAACTTTCGCCTTTATAATATTACTAGCTGTTGCCCGCGGCTTCGCTCCCGTGGACCACCCCACAGGACCCATTTTCGGGATTAAAAAATAGGCTATGTCACTCTGGAATAATGTAGCTTTCTATTGGTGAAATAATTTTTCAAATCGGTCCAGTAGTTTCGGAGCCTATTCGGTACAAACAAACAAACAAATCTTTTCTCTTTATAATATTAATTAATATATAGTATAGATATAATATAATATACTATATTTATAGTGTGTTACGTACATACAGCATGTTGTATTTGCCCCACTATTTATTATTTATTTATTTATTTAGACTGCATGCACAAAGGTACAAAGGCGGTCTTAATGCGCACCATGCCATGCACTATTACATATGAATTAATCTCCTATGCATAATGCGAACTATTATTAGCTTTTAATTAAGGAAAATGTGGCAGCAAATAAGCTTACGATACTATAATGTATATTGTCGCAACGTTAATATTATACACGTGGCGAGGTTACACAGGATTTTACTAAATCAATTAACAGCAACTTTCTTCTTAGTAATAACATACGTAATTGCTCATGAGCAGCCGGTTTTGCGCAAAATACTGATACTATTACTACTCATACTTTTTACCGCTCGCTCTTTTTAAAAATATGCTAACAAGTGTAAAAATCTAACGGATGCCCAATGGGGCCGAAGGGTAACAGGAGCCAAGTTGCAACCGTGTCCCGGTAGGTGCAGCGCCAGGTAAACCTAGGTAGTCTTCACCAGGTCATCGGTTCACCATGTAAGCGTTCATCGGTCCACTTTAAGTATAAAGTGGACCGATGAACGCGGGCATCCCAGCAGATCCAGCAATGCGAGAAACTCAGGCGCCCCTTTGACGACGAGGTGACGATACTTGTGGAAGACTTATGTATGTGGAAATTTTTCCGGTTGAAATGATGCTTACGGTAAAACACTACGTTGAAATATAATCCACAGTTTCCCTTACAAAAGTTAGCTCATTTGAAACAATTTTACAAATCAAACAAACTATGCTATACTATTCCAAGTAAACTTCTATGTTCTATAGAGTACTTCATAGAACACAACTGAACTAACTCAAACAAAATTCCTGGTACCGGCCAACTTTAACAGAATGTTACCCTTCAGCAGGGATGAAGAACCATTAATTGGAACTTCCACGTGCCTGCAACTACTTAATGAAATAACAAGGAAACTCTACTATTTGTACTTAAGTAAATAATAACCAATAAACTCATCATCATCATTTCAGCCAAAAGACGTCCACTGCTGGACATAGGCCTCCCCAAGGGTCACCACACTGATCGGTTCTGTGCGTCTCGCTTCCACCGGATTCCCGCAGCCTTGACCAAATGACCAGATCTTCGTTCCACCTAGTGGGAGGGAGGCCTTCCAACGCAACGTCAACGAACTTTCCGGCCCCAACGGCCATCCGTTGAACTGCTCGTGATAAATTCTTGCCCTAAACAGGTGATAAATTTTTTTTTTTTCTGCCCCCTTTTTCACGTGAGTGACATGCATTATTTGGTCCATTGAATTTGGACCATTGCAATATTTAAAACATTACCCAAAGAGCAACGGAGCGCAGCGTTTTGGGCGTAAAAAGAGCTGGCAGAATATTAGAAGCCACACTGTGCTTTAAAAAGGGGATCATAGACGTAGGCAAAAAGGCTGCATGGCTAGAATAGGATTGGGTGGGTTACATCAGCCTTTTGCAAATGACCGCTGGGCAATATTCTCCACAAATTGGTTGCTTGCGCATAGACAGCACCGCCAAAGAAGAGGTGGCCAGACGACCTAGACGCCTACTGCACGGGCTGGTTCAAGTTGCTCAGGAAAAGACTACCTGGAATGTTTTTTTTTTTTTTTTGATTTGGGAGAGCACTCAACTGTGGACAGTGTAAACAACCAAAAAAAACATTATGCAATTACTATTTTCACTCCACCTACACTATTCAATGGTGTGATGAGAAATTCGTCCAAATGTTTAAAATTCTTTTATAAAGTTTTACCACATGTTATATTATTAATTCTTACCTCCTTCATTCATTTTCTACCCACAAACTCCAACCGCGATCCATTAGTTCGCCATCCCTGCCGGCTGCCCCATAGTGACAGATTAGAATCGGAACCCAAAACCTCGACTAATCACATACCGAAGTAACCATTCAGTGTTTGTATAAACAAGGATGCTCTTTAATTAACACAAATTCGTTCAAACAAGGGGCTTCGTTCAATTACGTACGCACAATTCAATGCTGAATGGGCTACGACTCCATTAACGGGGAATGTACTTAGGTAACGGTATGGGAATGTGGCAAGGGGTTTGGCTGTGTGATATTTAAATAGGTAGTGTTATTGCAGAGTATATTTCTTCCAATTTAATATCGAATTATACTAATCAGCTATTTTATAACCATTGGCATTGTGAGTTTTAGACAAAACATAGCATTCAGGCGGGTCGCGATGTCGTATGGGAGGCATAGCGGCTGAGATCGACGCGGTGGAACCGCAGGAGTGCTGGTATAGCGTTGGCGGTTCTCACTTTCCTTTTTTATTTCACTATCCCCTTTTTTTCCCCGCAGGGGATCCTGCGGCCGAAAAGTGGTAGGCGGCGGGGCCACTGACCTGACCCGTCACAGGGGTACCAAGGGTACCCATACACGTGGTCGTCTGGTGCCCATGTGCTGGTTTAGTCCCTGGGGTGATCACCGCGTGCATTGTGTTCTGGTGCACCTATGATAGGGGATACTCCCCAGAGGAGAGTCCGGTGACGGACAGCCGCGGTGGGTTCGCGTATGAGTGCTTACGCCTGCCCGTGTTCCCGCCATAAGTGGCACAGGAGGACACCAAGGAGTTTTAGTGGGTTGGCGTCCCACATGACTGCATTATCTCCCCGTGAGAGTACAGTATGCATGAGCACTTATCCACACAAAAAGGGGTGCTAAAATATAGGAAAACAAAACTGAGAAAATAAACCATGGAAAGCTTTGAAAATTATCAAATCCACCCTATCCAAGGCCTTAGGCTCTAGACTGTCAATTTAATCAGCGATATTGACTGTCTAAAAGTCAAAATGAAAGAGATTTACCACGTAATCTTTTGATTATCACTTTATGAAGAGCTCAAGGAATATATATTAGCACAATAGCCGAATATTTAAATGTGTGGTCTGTTAAAAAAATGCGGCCATCATGTTGTGTCGCCGCTAATTTTGCTCTGTATACTCCATGAAGAGTAATCTAGTTTATTTACCTAATATATAAATTTGGGGAGTTTGTTGCGCCACTTCTTCTTTCCAGCAAAAGCACTAGGAAGTGGTGAAGGGCGGGCGTTTTTGGGGGACTGTCTTATGTAATTTTGACGTTCGGAAAGTGCTGATTCTCAGCCTAGTTTGAATAAATGACTTTTGAATTTGAATTTAACAAGACACAATAATAATTAGCTCTATAATTTACGCTCAATCATCCTCTAATTAATCTAAACACATGCATCCATGCAACGTGGTACAAACATATAGGTATGCATACCCCCTATAGCAGGGATGACGAACCTTTATTGGTAACTGTGCCAATTTTATAAAAAAAAACTAATAATAATGTGACCGTGACGAGTCGCCATAGAATTTTGATTTGGTAATTTAATGCACAAAAATAACGTTACTCTTTATTTGCAATCTGAAATTCGAACAGCAGTCTTACAGCTCGGTCAAAATAATTGAGCACCTGAAATGTCAAACGACCCCACTACCGCCTACCCGAGCAGCGCCCCGCGTTCGTCTCGTGAACCAATTTACCTACTACAGTGGTGTCTCATCCCATACAAAGAAACCGTGCCGACGGACTGTACTGATTATACTGATTATTTTTTGTACATCGATCGCGTTCGGTTCCGTTCCACTGATATAGATGGTGATCTATCTATCGGCGTGGAACGGAACCGAACGCGATCGGTTTACAAAAAATAATCGGTATAATCAGATGAAAAACGCTAGTACGTCGGTCGGCACGATTTCTTTGTATGGGATAAGGCATCTGTATGCTAGTATTATATTATCTGTGCCTACTATAAATGCGTCAAAAACATCGTACATGATATTCTAAGCTAAAAATAAAAAAGTCTCTGATCACCCTGCTTTACATATAAACTAGAGTTGCCGCGAGTAGTGTTTATAGTGAATAGTCGAATACCGATTAATCGCCATTCCCTTTGGCGAATATTCGAATAACTCGACATTACTATTCGACATAAAAAAAACATTAAACACATTAAAAATATTTGGCTTTGAGTACCAATAAGAATAGATTTCCTATTTATGTAAGCTTGCTAAACGATACTTAATCACACCAGCAAGCTCTGTTTATTATTCAGAAAGACTATTTTCCAAGGCAGGTTTAATTTACGAGGAAAAACGAAACCGAATTGCTTAGGAACGTGCAGAAAAAAATGTTTTTTTGCACCACAATCTGCCTCTGTTGGATTTTAAATATTAATTAAAAAGCCTTACTAATTTAATTTCATGAATATGATAGGCACAGGCACATATTACAGATAACAATTGATATTGTGTATTGTTTTATTAAGGAAAATAATTAAAAAAAATATTATTTTTAACTCATTAGTTCTTTTGTTTTTATTTTCGACGACTATTCGCCGAGTGCCGAATAATACTAGCTATTATTCGGTATTCGACGAATATCAAAAAAATGACAAGTAATGCCGAATACCGAATAATAGCCAGTATTCGCGGCAACTCTAATATAAACAACACTAAAATCATCAACAGCAATTGTTAAAAATACCTCGGACTTAGATTAGACAACAAACTCACTTGGCAAGCGCACATTGTTGATTGCATAAAATCGAAAATAACATCGTTAATGGAATCAATGCGCGGGTAAATAAATAACATCCTAAAAAAAAATCCGCTTCAACATTTGCAACTCATTAATTCGCTCACACATACATTATCTTCTAGAAATCTGGGGATGCGCTATGAAATCTGCAATTAAAGATCTGCAAATAGCACAAAATAAAATATTTAAAATTCTATTTAACTACGATTATCATACATCTACATCTGAACTATACAAAAACACCAAACTAATGAGCATTCATCAACTTTACACTTTCAATTCCTGCGTTTTCATTAGAAAAAATGTTTTCAAAACCATACACACATAGTTATCCTTTAACACAAAAACATCCAAATACAGCCAAAGAAACCCCAACCAAAAACAGACGCGTCCCCCGCGAACGAAATATGGCAAGAAAAATATAAAATACGAAGGCGTCCAGCTTTATAATAATCTACCAGCAGATATAAGGAACACATCTTTTAAGGCGCCAATTCCCTTGAGTAGCTGATTTTAAAATGAGAATCACGTCTAAATGGCTAGTCGTAATTTTTTGAAAAAAATATATGTTATATTAGACTATATTCTTAATAATTTTATCAGAGCAAATTTTGAGTTTTATTCGTATAACATAGTGTAATTAATTTGCAAAGTTATGTCTAAAACGGACAAAAATACGACAATCACACCAAAACCACTGGGCGTATTTTAATGAAAATGACACCATCTCAAAGAAAATTTAACTATCTACATCTTTATATCTTTATAAAGTCATAGAATAATAAGGAAAGAATTTCGGGTCGTGCGGGTGTGAAAAGAGTGCGCGTTTTGTTCCCTGTATTCAGTGCTAAATTCAAACAGTACGTCACTAACAACACAAAACTTCTAAGCTAACGATAAGTCTCACTATATCAATGTCGACAACGTACCTACCTACATTAAGAAAATAAAACTGTTAGCTACTGGACTACACTAACCTTAGTCATGTATTTTTTCGCTAAGTGAACAATGTATGTTCTTTTAGAATAAATAAAGAATCTTTTCAACACACTTGCTCATAAAGTGGCTCTAATTTCACCGCAATTAGGCATATAATGATACCTGTAATCAAACTGTGACCTTTTCATTGCTATTATTCAGAAGTGAGTTATAGTTTTTTTTTAATGGTTTCCTGCCTTCATTTTAAATACTTTTAAATTAAACTAATTTTAAGTGTCACAAATCAATCCAATGAAAATTAATAAAATAAGTCATTAATTCTAATCCAGTTAAACTTGAAGTATTTTCAATATAATAAAATGTAACGCTTTTAATCAATTAAAAGTGTCCCATTCGACATTAATCTCTTTCTATTCCTGTCATGGAAGTAGTACTTACTATATCCATAACATGATATGGGTAGTAATTACTATTTCCATGATATCCATTAAATACATAAAATGTGGCATAGCTTCTAGTCAAACAATTCAGCAAAATGCCTACCTAACCTAACATATTGCTTGCTCATTTCATGCAACTTCGTATTCAACTAGATAATTTCAACTTGTATGTGTTAAATAAATAAAATTGCCCCTTAAATATAACTTTTGTTTCTCTGCAATAAAGAAAACTTGAAATTCCCCATTTTGTACGTGGCTAAAACGCTATCCGCGAAAAGCTAAAAAAAGAAAGTAACCTCATTGTTTTAGCTATGGCCGATCGCCATTGTTAGAAGCACGCGTATAGTAAAACTGATTTAATTTACCCCGCCATTGTGAAAAAAAATTCACAACTCGCTTTTACTGTTGAAAATGATTTTTTAGTATTATTTTCTTCACAAGTGTGTTGAAAAACGTCGTATGATACACGTGTGTATTGATGATTACCGTCCTCGGCTCTCTTAAGACCCTTACCTACGGCTCGGGTCTCAATGGCGCCTCAGCGGTAATCACCAACATTGCACACTTGTACCATAATGTACTATTAAACCCAATAGTGAGAGTTGATTGTCATTGTGACATTGACATTTCGGGTGCTCAGTTATTTCGATCGTGTAGAACTTATTGTTATAAGTTTGCTGGTTTGTGTCAACAGAAAACTAACTTTTAACCTAGATGCAAATTAATATTATATTGGCGTGCCCAGATAATTTAGCCACGTGCCATAATTGATACTGCCATAGGTTCGCCTGCCCTACAGGGTGGTATCAGTCATCAACTGAGATATTACACAAGCGGGGCTATAAATTACACAACACGAGTGAATTAAGCCTATTACGCACTGGAGGGCAACTCTAAAGATGATTTGTGTGTCGTCGTGTTTACATTGTAAGGTTGTGTTGTTTTAAATGTTGTTGATGACTTAATTTTAATTGATTGAGGGTTTGGTCTTCGTGTTTGTTACAAGGGGGAATTTGGTGTATTTACTATTAATGTGTAAGGTTTTTTAGTTCAGACTGAAGTTCTTTAGTATGAATTTGGATAGGAAGACCAAAGATCTGTGTGACAGCGGATTTAACTAGAAAACCAAATAAGATAAGGACAAGGCAGACGTCATCTTCCTGCCCTTATCCAATGTTACTTGGGTGTCATCGCAGCACGTTTTCATCTTCCATACCTCTCTATCTCTCTGGACTCTCTTTGGAGCAAGGGCGAGACATTTGGCCGTTTTCTCAGTAGGCGATAACAGCACGATATCGTGGGACTAATAGTTTGTTTACTCTATAGGAACAGATAGGTTTCGGGTTTCAGGTAGGTTTTGAGACAGTGTTGGCCCAGTGGTATCGGCCGCGACTTACAAGTTGTAGGTCGTGGGTTCGAGCCCAGGTAGGCGCTTTAATTTGTGTAAATTATTTCATCAGCACTGCTCTCAAAACGGTGAAGGAAAACATCGTGAGGAAACCGGTATTTCCTAGAACCAAAAATCGAAGACATATGACATCCACCAACCCGCACTGGGCCCGCGTGGTGGATTACGGCCCGTTCCCTCTCACAGAGAGGAGGCCTGTGTCCCAGCAGTTGGAAAATTAATTGGCTGATGATTTGATAGGAACAGACAGACTTCAGCCTCATGGTGAGTCCATATGACATGCAAGCTGTTGGTTAATGTCGTCTCGACATCGTCCGATAAATTAAACTATCAGTCTCACGATATCGTGTCGTTATGTTTATCGCATAGTGAGAAAACGGCTAGTGATGAGGTAAAAAATGGGTCCAAATGATTATGTTCCAAAAACATCTCCTAAGAGCATTAGTAATAATTACTGCGGTGTAGCACAGCGCAAAGCGTGAGCCTATCGTCCGCTATACGCATTGCACCGGGGCCCTAGACAAGTGACATTCAAAGCGCTGACTTTGAATGCCACTTGTCTAGGGCCCCGGTTGAAATTGGTCGAAGGCGATGGTCGGAATTTCAAAATATAAGGGATTGATCATGTGATTATTCAATAAGACTTGTCATTCCCATACAATGTTGCCTTTTTAACACGTTTTTATAAGCTTGGTATGTATGTATCAATGTAACGGAATCTTTGAACGTGATTTTGACCCAATTCAAAACGTTGGATTGATTTGAAACTTTGCACACATAACAAATAAAGATGACAATGCAATAATTTAAATAGTTTGTCTCATTATTCTTACCAGGATCTTCAGGATTAGTGACTTTTTAGTTCAATTTACCATTTAAGCGTGTTTTTTAGTTTTTAGAACTACAATTTATTGACAATCGTTATCGCCACGCTTTCGATAACAGAATGTCACTTGTCTAATGCCTCAGGACCTTTTCGTATTTCCGTCTATGATTTTTTGTTGTTAGTCTGAAACACGCAAATTACCATTAACAATTGCTCCGGAAGCAAGAGAAGCGATGTTTATATTACTTATAATTTTCCTGGTAAATCTCAATGCTGTCCAAAACTCGTGTCCGCAATACCGTTCCTATTCCCACAACCAGGTCGGGGCTGGACACCTACCTACCATTGTTTGCTTCCAGAATAAAGCCCCTTTTATGATCCCTACCCAAGAAATTATTCAAATGCAAATAATAGAGTAAGATTCACAGATTTTTCCTTAAAAAAATCCCTTGAAAAAACCGACGCGGTTTAAAAAAATAACTCTCTGTAGGAGCAACCAGACCAATAACAAACGAATTGCTTATAAATATTAAAATATTGAAATCCGTTCCATTATGCAGTCAAAACCGGGGAACAACAAAATATCGGGACGTTGCTCGCTATGATAAACTGGTTAAATCTGGTTAATACACGCCTTACTAAATATTGGATAGATTTTTCATGTAATCCGGATTTTTCAAGCGTACAACTTTTTGTGTTAGAATAATATTGGTTGAAAAGAATGGATAAAAAATTACAGTATATAAAAAGTTTGGTAAAAGCTCTGTTTTTTTTCTGTTAATGAAGGTACTCTTAATGTTTTCTTGAATAACCAATCTATAAGATAATCTTCATCCTTAAGTTTTTAAAATAGTAACATATAAAAATCACACTTTTATTCCCCGAATTATTTTATATCATATTAGCTGTCCCTTCCCTTCTTCGCTCCCGTCAACTGGCTACCTACCTACCCTACATACATGAATGTTGCGTAACTTTAACCACTTACGCAGCGCACGCAATGGAAGCTCTCAAAAAGGAATAACTTTTCCCGTTTTTGCAACATTTATCATTTATGCTCTGCTCCTATTGGTCGTAGTGTGATGTTATATAGCCTATAACCTTTCTCGATAAATGGACTATCCAACAAAAAAAGAATTTTACAATTCCAACCAGTAAGTAGTTCTTAAGATTAGCGCGTTCAAACAAACCCTTCAGCTTTATAATATTAGTATAGATTACGCCCACATTATTTTCGCAAGCTAGTATGTGTTTATTTACCTACAGTCATCATGTAGGCCCGGCCGCCACTAGTCACAAAATTAGTTTTACATTTTAAAACAAAGATACATCCAAAGCCACAACATAGCACGACAGTCAATTTCAAATGAAACTCATTTATATCACTGAATTATTAGTATAGTTAATAGTTCGTAGCTATTTGATTCACATCGCTGAAATGGCGGTAATTTAATAATGTTTAATGTAACCACGACACTCGTTTGTGGCCGATTAACAAAATATTTCTAGTTCAATTTGGGTTTTGATGTCAATTGGTGAAATGACGTGACGTTTTTACGTCAATAAAAACCATTTATCATTTTTGTTCAATTCGAAATTGTGAAAAGGTAAATTCGACAAAGTATCACGAGTTCTTATCATCCGCCTGCCTTTGTCCTTTGTTACTCTGGGTCGGTGGAACACTTTTTCGCTATCACTAACGCCCTTTTCTTTGATACCATACCTCACAAAACCGATCCAACATCATGTTCAATTTGGCCTCCAGTTTTGGCACTTATGCTCATCGCTGTTTTCGCCACGTGAGTTTCATCTCTCCTCACACGTTAACGTTCCAGACAAAACTAATAGACGTAGTGACGTCTATTAGTTTAGTAAAACTTAACTGCAGTAGCAGTTAAGTTAACTACCTTTGCCGTAAGAAGCATTTAATGAATAAAGTTCACCCTTTAACAGTACCGGGGTCGCGGGAGCTCAGACTGGGGACTCTGTCCGCTCTCCAAGTGACCCCGAGAAAATGGTGGCATAGTGATCACGTACTGTCGTGCACAGTCCAAAAGACCACCCCGGAGCCCCCTCTTTGCAATGCCTGTTAGAATGAAATATGGGCAGAGAGCGCCGACTGAATTTCCTTAGTAAAAAGTCATAGTTTGGCTCTCGTCTCTTTTCTCCTCCAATATTGGACCAATTTAAAAGATATTCCGTAAACTGAAAATTAAAGATATATACTATGTCCATATGTTTTCCTTTTTGATAATAAATTATCTTTAGAAGCACTAGAGCCCTACAAAAATGATCAAAATTGCGCTGTCAACAGAGGCTTTGTGTGCAAATTTGACAAATATAAATAAAAAAAAATAAAACATAGGGACTTAGTATATATCTTACTTTACCAATTTATGGAATATCTTTTAAATTGGTCCAATATTGGAGGAGGAAAGAGACGAGAGCCAAACCTCGAATTATGACTTTTACTAAGGAAATTCAGTCGGCGCTCTCTGCCCATATTTCCTCCTAACAGGCATTGCAAAGAGGGGGCTCCGGGGTGGTCTTTTAAGAGGTCCTACGTTTTGATAGTGATTAAAAGGTATCCTCAATAGAAGTTAGCCTTAATTGAACCGTTAAAGATGTACCTAGCAAGTCATACAGAAACTCGCCAAAAATCAGATTCCCGTACAGGAGATATCATTTGTTTTTATTAAGTGACACGGTTCCAATTTGGCCTTAAAATTGATACGTCAAAAAAATTCAATGTTTATGCCTATCTGTTATTCTGGCGCTCAGTGAGCTGGCTCGATTTTATTAAAACTTCAGTTACATTTGCGGTGAACCTAAAACTTTTTATATGGTTCGTCAGTTTTTGTGGCGGCAGCGATCCGTGACGAAAATCATTTTAAGCTTAAAATGTTTGCGCGGACATTATTTTTGTGTTACAATTCGTTCGCTTGTATAAAATTCAGCCTTGTTTATTTTTGTGTACAACTTGCGACCCACGTATGCCTTTCAAGTTAAACAGTAAAATCTAGAAGTCCGTGATTAGACCATACAGTATGGATCAGAATGTTGGGCTGTGAAAAAGATAGATGAAAAGAGAATTGAGATGGAGTTTCTTGCCCGTTCTTCTCCATAGAGATCTACGCCTTGGAATGGGCATCTACGGTACTTTCACAGTTATTATGTCTTGTGACTGGGACTGTAGCACCATAATTTTGTAATATTTTATTTTGTCTTTTGACAATTCAAAAGTGCCTGTAACTGGCCTACTTGAAATAAAGTGCTTTGACTTTGACTTTGACTTTGGATGTGCGGCATGACGAGATTGGATAAAGTGAGAAATAAGTAGGTATATTAGAGAAAGTTTGAAATTGGTGCCTGTGACAGAAAAGTTGAAAGGAAACCGTTTGTCCTGATATGGTCATGTGGATGAGGAGGGATGAAACGCATTGTACTAAAAGAGTTATGAATATAAATGTGGATGGATGGAGAGGTAGAGGAAGGCCAAACAAAAGATGGATAACGTGGCAGTGGACAGGATGGTATGGAAGAAGAAAACTTGTTGCGCCGACCCCAAGTAACATGGGATAAGGGCAGGAAGATGATGATGATGGTACCTCTGTAGGACAATTTTTTCCCGGAACACAGGAAGTAAGCAGGACTCAGTTTATGTTATAGCTAAGGTGATATCCTGGCTTCTCTGAACGTACATTTATGAATCAGCTCTTACAGCATGCTATTTTAGTGTATAATCCTCTCAATACATCCTTAGACAACGGGAGAGTACGAAAACACATTTTCATAAAATAATTTTACAATTTCTCTACATATTTACAATTTCTCGCGTTGTTGCATAGTTGTCGTATTGTCATATTGCACCTGTCTACGGGAGCTTTTACCGTCTTTGGGATGCATTGTAATCTTTGATAAAAAGGTACCAGTGTCGGCTATGTAGGGTCTTGGGGGGTTGACTGAATAACCTCTTGAGACACCCTTACGATGCTTTCAGCTGCGACACGGATTAGTCACGTATTGCGTAGAGTTTCAATGGTGACGTTTGGAAGTAATCTTGTATGCATAATACGATTTTTTCCTTTTCAAGGCTATAAACATGATTTTTAGAGAGCTGTTTATCTTGAATGAGGCTGAGAAAGTAATGAAAACAATTCGAAAAACTTTTCAAAGAATTCTTAATTATTTATTGTACACCAAAAACAACATTGCATACAGTGTGATAATAAAGTACATGTACAAAGGCGAGCTTAACTCAATGCTGAGTTCTCTTACAGCAAACCCTAGAGTGACAGAGAAAGTTGACAATTATAGAGAAACAACCCTACAAACGCTTTCTATTTTCTTTAAATCGTTAAACATTCTAGGGACGGTGTTACTAATCAAATAATCTACATCTTTATTAACCCGTCAACATTCAAACTTAGCTCATAGGCCGTATGTAAAGTAGGTACGAAACCTAACCCGCGAACGCTTTTAATTACTGTTGGTAATCCAAATAAAATTACTTATAAAGCTCGTTCAAGCCTTGCAATGGGTTGTTAAGTCCCGAATAAATTTCGTGTTTATGAGTATCGTACTTTAAATACTCGCTGAAGGTCAATTATTGTATCGCTTAACACACACACGCTCGAACGTGAGAGAATTTCTTGTCGAGCAACTGTTCACGTTTGACTTTTTCTGAATGACATTTTGTGTATTCCAAACTGCTCATAAATCTCATAAAGCTCATAAGTTTAAAATGATTAAGATTCTAGAAATTAGGTTTTCCTAGAATCTCAAATAGTTGTATGGGGTAAATTACGAGTAAGTAGCACAAAACAAAACCAAACGAAAGAAAAAATTGTCAATTGCGCTCTATCTTCGACGAGGAAATCGAAAACTTCAGGAAAATAATCTTTAATACCTTTGAAATTCTAGTCAAACTCACAAAATCTTTGTAAGTTTTCTCTTAATATCAAGTTTTAAAACCACAAACAAAACGAGCCAATCGAAATCTCGACTGTTGTTCAAAGTCGACTGATTCGACAATAGGGGTCCTATAATGATGGCCTCAGGTTGTCTTTATGATTGCACTGGATTGTGTTTTGTACACAAATTCTTATGTTTATTCAGGTCTTTAAGTATGCGTGGAATGTTAAGTTCAAAACAGAGGGCGATTTTTGTCGTCTCCTGTCTCGAACCCTACAGTTATTTTGTGCATTTGTAAGTGTTCACATCATCACATCATCAGCCTATTAATGTTCCCACTGCTGGGACACAGGCCTCCACTCTGTGAGAGGGAATAGGACGTAATCCACCACGCGGGCCCAGTGCGGGTTGGTAGATTTCACATGTCTACGATTTTTTTATTCTAGCACATGCCGGTTTCCTCACGATGTTTTCCTTCACAGTTTTTGAGAGCAGCGGTGATGAAATAATTTACATAAAGTAAAGCGCCTGCCTGGGTTCGAACCCACGACCTACAATTTGTAAGTTGCGGCCGATACCATTGGGCCACCACTGCTCTTGTAAGTGTTAAGAGATATTGAATCCTTTATATTTTGAATGTATATTGGAATCTTTGCAAAAGTTTTGCATTGTATAGAAGCAAAACCCTACGAGACATGTTCCATATAACACTTTAAACATATAACACCAGTTTGCAATTATCGTATCCTCAAGATGGCTTAACTTCTTATACGAGAAGTTATAGGGAAAGCAAAGGCAGATTGATGATGGGTACATGTTTCCGAGCTTAAAATTGCATAATGACGTTGCTTCCATGATTAATTTATTCTCTTAATCAACAGACATTTTCCAACTTATCCTATCTTATATCTATCCCTTCGTTCACGTCTTCTTAGCACCAGAAATCAAACATATCAGACTCAACAATACTTACTAAAAAAAAACTTTTTTACATTTTTTTTTTTATTTTTCACTTTTTAGTTGTACCTACCTAATAGGCAAGTTGTTTAGTAAGTTTCCTATAACGCCAGAATAGATTACCCGAATATCATGAAACTTGAACAAAACTGATCAAATGAGAGATCTGCTTACCCCTTAAGAGCGTACTGGCGTGATATTATGTTATGAAATGGTATGAACAATAAATAGACATGCGATTGCAGCAGTCCCGAGAGATTTTCCGTTATTTATTGAAGAGTTCTGTTGTATATCTTCGAAGTTCTTCATCAGATCTTTATTTGGTTCCAAATGGGACCAATTTCGGAACATATTCTTTCAAACAAAAAAAAAAATCAAAATCGGTCCACAATTGACTGAGATATCGGTAAACAAACATAAAACTAAAAAAAAAAAAACTAAGAAGTTGAACATAGAACCTCCTTTTTCGAAAGTCGGTTAAAAACCCGCAGTAACAAGTGAACTAACGTACAAACTGGGAGACTTCAAATTTGTCTCAATAACACTGTTAATAACTTCTACGGTGTCAGTGTTGGCCTACGAAGACTAAAGTAAGGGTGCGTTTACATGGTGACAGTATTAAGTGCTAGTTTTAAGTAGACAACGAGGACTTTGAAATATATAAATAGAATACAGGATGTTTTTTATAGGACCGTCAGTAACAGTTACTACTAGTTCCAGTTCTTAGGTTGTAAAAAAAATAATAAGTAGCGGTCTTTATCATAACAAAACATAGACAGAAGCCTGAAAGACTAGCTGGCAATCAGTCTTATCAAGAGGTGTCTCCAGGAACATACAAAGCCTGACCCCAGAGGTCAAATGATGTGCTTTGTTTAGACATAAGGAAAAATTTGACTTATGAATAAATAAACTGGTTTGTGGAAGTCGGATTGTCAGTCGCACCATGACTGCTGGTAGTCTCCGCATCCAGTTAGATTGGAAGCTGGCTAGTCTAGACAGATGACGAAATAGAGATCTTCATTAAAGTTTTAGTGGATTTAAGTTCAAAAATACATATTACCAGGTGATAGGTCTCATTAAATGTTTTTCTCACCCTTCGACTTATGTTTTTAACCCCGACGTACAAAAACAGGGTGTTATAAGTGTGATGTGTAAACCTGTATGTTTGTGTATCTGTCTGTGGCATCATAGCTCCTAAACGAATGAACCGATTTTGCTTTCGTTTGTTTGAAAGGTGACTTTATCGAGAGAGTATTCAGCTATGTTTGATGAAAATCGGTTCAGCTGTTCAATGTTTATGGGTGTTTTACTGTTTGAATCTGGGTGTTTTCGCAAGATATTGTGTCATAATTACGTGTTCAATAGATTGTCGATCGAAGCATTTCTACTAATACCTAAATTATGTAGCATTAAATAAAAATGTGTCGGGGCTTTTTAAATTTTACTTGTTCAGTCAGTAAAACAACACAGTTTTCTCCAAGAGTAAGAATTTTCTTCCACACTTGTATTCTCACACTCGACTAAAATACTGGCGACGTGTAAACGCCTCCCAAGGCAAAGTCCGGGCTTAAACTCCGAGTAGTAGGTACATGTTCAACTTTACGCGGCCCGATGTATGAAACTTGAACGATCCTAGTTGGTAAACTGCGAACTAAATGGAACTGACATTTGGGTTAGGATAATATACCCGGCTGGTTGTGAAGCAGTCGGAATATCAGACTTTACAGGTGAGATATTAAAGACACTGCTAGGATGTGTCTTGTTAAAAAGTATTGATGCCTTAATGTTCTCCTTTATTAAACCGTTCATTCTTGTAGAGAGATTTTGATTCAATATTCATAAAATTGGCCTATATTTTTTTTTCCTAGAATCGGATGTTACCAGACAAGAGCGTAAGACCATTGGTTGTGACGATTTTTGAGGAGACCAACTATCCAGTTATAGACGTATCCCATTTGATTATGATACTATAACAATAGAGTATTAATCAGATAGTGTTATTAAAGAATTTAAGAAAATTATAGTATAATGGCTCTATCAAGTGTACAAGAAAGTAAATACTTAAGAAAATTCAATGCAGTTGCTTTGGCGTCTCTAGAGATACACACAGCGCCATCTATTAGTAGCACATGGTACTAAACTAAGTTTCCGGGCGACAACAAAACGGATATTAGTGATGCTGCTATGATGTACGGTAAGGTTTAGGATACACGTGAATTTTGTTAAAAGGAGAAATAATAGGTAACTTTACTGCAAAAAGATTTTTCGGATATGCGCAGTGTTTCAAAAGCACTTTTATTTAATTTGATAGGCCATGAGAAACTTTACAATCATTTGATATCTTACCTGAAAACTGAGTTGCAAAGTTTAGATTTTATCGGTTCGGGTTATTTGTTCTTCTTCTACAGTCGTATTATTTTTGGATTGGATCTCTCTTTTACTGGCAAACGCTTTGTAGCAAAGGGGTTTTACTTAGGACGTTCATAAAATCATACATACATCCATGAAACTACAGAACGCCACCGGCTACGATCCTTAAATACTCTTTTTGCTTCATTTACGTTCATACCTCTAGTCATACATGCACCCTGCTTATGAGAAATGCGCCAATTTGTTTTTTTTTTTTGGGTTGGGAAATCATCCAATGACTTCTCACGAAGCTTGAGTGCGTCAGCGAAGTGAAGCAGGAGGGCGTGTTAGACATTTTCTGACTAAAACCCGTGTTCCTTCAGCTGCTTGAGCCAGGGCCGCGGTAACTCTCTTTCAAATTTATCCGCTACCCAGACAGGCATCGGCCTCAGGAGAACCAAAGTTACCGACATAGCCCGAAGAATTACGAAACTTAAGTGGCAGTGGGCAGGGCACATTGCTCACAGAATGTATATGTTCTGTTCGAACGGATTGCAGATGGGGCCAAAAAGTTCTGGAATGGCGACCGCGAACCGGAAGACAATGCGTTGGAAGGCCTCCCACTAGGTGGACCGATGACCTGGTTAAGGTCGCGGAAATGCGCTAGATGCGAGACGCACGGGATCGGTCAATGTGGCGATATCCAGCAGTGGACGTCTGCCGGCTGAAATGATGACGATGATGATGTGAAAGGCATCGGCCATAGCGGACCACTCTTTGAGGCGCACGTGGAACACTACGCGCCGTCGACTCGGGCCTGGTCCTTAACGGACGGCGAACTACTCATTACTCGCCATCCTTAATCCCACGCCTACGGTGGCCAGGAATCGGCTTGCGACTCCCGACGCCCAGGGCGTCTCCTGCGGAGAACTGCGCCCATGAAATTTCTACAGAACATATCCAATAAGATCGCGTATAATGTCCTTCTAGGGCGTCTCCTCCCGGTTTCACAATCACATCTGCCTTGTATACCTCATAAGATCATACGTCACAATATTTTATAACAGTTACAATTTTTTAATTACTTCAAGCTACTCTCAAAAACTTCAAGACTGGATTAGAGTGCGTTTTTTCTTATAGCTTTTTCCTTCCTTGAAAATTTTTACGAAGGATTTTTAACAAAAACTTAATACCTGCGGCAAATTTCTAGCCGCTTGTTTTATGATGTTCAGAGTTGTTACTTAAGATGAAAAGCGAAATATTTACTTGAAAATTGTTCACCAAAGAAGGTTCTACACGTTTGAATCCTAGAATTTTTAAAAGACCTTTAGGTCATTATTCAGTTTTTTGATTCTTTTAGGTACTAAGTTAAAATTAAATTCAATTATTTTTTTTGGAATTTAAGGATCTTTCTGATTTTTTTTCAAATTTAGAGGCTGATTGATCTTCCTATTGACAGACTGCCTTGTTAGTCTAAAGTTTTATAAGCGATACTGTAGATGATGATGTTCCGAGTTCGATTCCCAGGCCAGGTAAAGTATTTCAAGATTTTTCTATCTGGATTTTTTAAGTAGCAGCCCGAAGTCTAGACTTCTGTTCGGTTGATGGCAATAGACTCGCCTCGTACTTCAAAAAGGAGTACCCTATTGTCCATGGGACTATTAGCTGGAAATGCAGATATGCTAAAGGTACACCTCTCCATATAACCCTTCAAGGAATACAGACATTATATTTTGCCTTCTTTATATTTTCATCTTCTTTTACATAAACCATACGCTATGTAGCAACTTGAGCACCTAGTACACAAGCCAAGCACCACTATTAATTGCCAACAGCTGTAACTTTGCCCAGCCAATGCTGTAATTTACCTGTTAAGTCGCGACGAGACGTAAACACTGATTATTAATAGCAGTTTAGGAGTATAGTTTGAAGGTGTAGTTAAATAGGTTCTTTGGCCTAGCTAGAAAGTTCTTTACTGGCTTAGTACCTTGACTGAATACATACATAGACTTTAGATGCCTACATGGTATACCTAAGTACGTATGCCGAAAACTGGGCTAGTCCCGTTGGTGGGTCCAAGAGGCTCTAAATAGAATGATATTCAATTAGGGATTACAATTGCTATTTAGGAAGCGTATTTCTAGCCAAGCAGCAGCGGTGGCCCAGTGGTAACGGCCACGACTTACAAGTTGTAGGTGGTGGGTTCAAACCTAGGCAGTCCCTTTACTTTGTGTAAATTATTTCATCACCACTGCTCTCAAAACTGTGAAGGAAAATATCGTGAGGAAACCGGCATGTTTTAGAACCAAAAATTCGAAGACATGTGACAGCAACCAACACGCACTGGGCCCGCGTTTTGTATTGCGGCCCATTCCCTCTCACAGAGAGCTGTCCTGCACGTACAACGGACCAAATGGGATTCTTTGTTCATTTTGGACTTATTGAAAATTATTATCGCTAGTAAAATCTGACGTTTTTAGTTTACCACTCAATAAGTTATTATTTTTTTTGTTTTTATTACAATATCCCGTCAACTAGACTGCTTGACTGTACCTATATATTGCGCCGGCGTTAGGAAATTACTTCATTAATAATATTGGTACTGGGAGGGTTGATTAATGTTTTACTCTTTATTACTTTATTCAAGGGACGATATCATTACAACAACAACCGACAACAACAACAACAACAACACACACACACAGGTGTCTTATGTGACAGAAAAATGTCCATTAAAACCAATTAAAACTAAAGGCAATATTTACAAGACAGCCATACGCCCCGCAATTATATACGGATCAGAATGTTGGGCAACCACTATACAACACCTAAACAAACTACATAAAACGGAAATGCGAATGTTGCGCTGATCGGCAGGTGTCACCAGACTACACAAGATCCGGAATGAGTACGTAAGCGGAAGTTTTAAAATCTCTCCGACTCCGATGGTATGGCCACATCCAACGAAGGTCAGTTGACCATATGGTGAAGCTTGCCCTTAACTTGCCAACGACGAAACGCGGACGCGATAGACCACCTGCCACTTGGTTGACGACGGTTGAACCGGTAGACCTGAAAGAAGTAAATTTGGACAACAGCACTGCCCAAGACCGTGCACAATGGAGAAAAAGGATAAGGAGGGCCGATCCCAAGTAAATGGGATAATGTCGCGACTGATGATGATATCATTAAAGAAACCAAACATTAATCCTGAACAATTTACCTCTGTAGGTAGTAGTGATAGGTACGAACGTAGGTTAGGTATGCAGGTAAAATATTTTATGGGAAAACGTTTCTAATTACCACAAATCAATATTCAATTTAGAAAACGTTTAATAAATGGCATCTGCTGCCATGAAAAATTAAAGTAATTTCACAAGGAAATTAGAATATCGGAATACCTTTTGTTTGTTTTTAATTAATTGGATCAAACCGCGATTAAAACCACAGGCGTTCTGTACCATGTTTAATTAAACGTTTTTATTTTCATACTAACCATTGCGTGCCATTTTGTTAACAAATAAATTTCGGTTTGAGCTTTGTGTTTGAGTAATCAAAAAAATATTAGGTCATCTTTTCAGCTGAACACTGAATGATGTTCCACACAGCAATAACCTTAAACAAGGTCATCAAGGTCATCAAGGTCATCAAGGTGTACCTAGGCCTCCAAACGCCGAGTTTTTCAGTAAGCGTTTGCCTTTTTAGAACTTTTACTTTTCGGCCCCATCGACCATCATTTCTGCGAGCTTATTGTTCAAGAAAGAAAGAAAGAAATATTTATTGCGAACATATTAGAACATAAACAAAAAACATTTTTACAAAAAAATACTACCGACTTCCAAATAAGAAAACTACAAAGTGAAAAATACATTTATTTTTGGAAGTCGGTGTCTTTCGTCGGTACCATTTTTTTGCGTTATGGTAAAAATGTTTTTTTTTTTTCACTTTTTAGTTGTACCTACCTAATAAGCAAGTTGTTTAGTAAGTTCCCTATAACGCCAGAATAGATTACCCGAATATCATGAAACTTGAACAAAACCGATCAAATGAGAGATCTGCTTACCCCTTAGGAACGTACTGGCGTGATGTTATGTTATGAAATGGTATAAACAATAAACAGACATGCGATTGCAGCAGTCCCGAGAGATTATTGCCGACTTCAATGCCGTTATGTATTGAAGAGTTCTGTTGTCTATCTTCGAAGTTCTTCATCAGATCTTCACCAAATTAAAATGGGACCAATTTCGGAACAAACCCTTTCAAACAAAAAAAAAAAATTCAAAATCGGTCCAAAATTAACGGAGATATCGGTGAACATACACAAAAATAATAAAAAAAATCGTACAAGAAGTCGAACATAGAACCTCCTCCTTTTTCGAAAGTCGGTTAAAAACACAAATTAGCTCCAGGATGCCAAACCATGTCAAATCGATAGTCCATTTCTTCAAATTGTGTTTGACGCGGCCATTTAGAAATGCAATTCAGAGCTTTTCATAATATAATATAGGCCACTGCAGTTCACGACCGAGAGGCAACTGCTTTTCTGCAGGAGGTGAATACTTCCCTTCCCTCAGTCTGCACTTACCACAAATGGCCACTGGATTGAAATACCGAATCAATAATTTAAAGTTCCCGTCACGAGAAGCTATAAATTTTGTAAATAAATAACTCTACTAAGTTACGCAACGACAATTCAATTAACAACAAATAAAATAAAATTTAAGTAACTCAAAGTAACTTACGTGTAATACGAAACTAACAAGCAATTTCACTTGGTCGGGTTATATTTTAGCGATATAAAGCGCTGTCGTCTAATGTTTTGTGGTACTGGAACGCGTCTGACTCACGGAACATTCCAGTACCACAAAACATTAGCTTCTCGTGACGGGTATTTTAGGTACGTTGGCCATATATGCCTTAGTCTGTCTCACGAGTTACTTGGGCGAACCTCACTTGTAGGGCGCAACCAGGACAAACAAATAATCAAACTACTGTAGCGGCACCAACGCCGCCACTTACGAACGAAAGACATGACGTCACACAAATCCTGCATCGCCAAAGCAAAGTTTTCGGCACGATTTGAACACATCCAACAGTCCGACAATAACCGTTGGGCAGTTGCCCGGATCAGACACAACACCCGTCTGGTCGGAGGGCTCTTCCTTTTCTATGGAGGTTTGTGAGACTTTACACCCTGTTCCACCTACTTCCAAAGTACCATTAACATTTTAAAATATTTATTAGGGATTCGGACGTAAAAAGTTATTTCATCAATCCAAATTGCTTCTAAATCAATATTTTATATAAAAACTTTTCACGGGGTCGTAAATATCGTATTTCCTTGGCGCTTTTTATGAGTTTTGTTATAATAATGCACGGTTATGCCACTTCCTTAAATCTTGCAGCTCCTTTCGTTAGTCGTTTTTCAATAGCACCTTTCTTTTTTCTAGCTTCTGCGGGAACGAGAAGAAAGTGAAGTTGAAATTGAGTTAATAGTGAACAAAAACACTCAACTCAAGAACCAGCTTGCAGAACTACACTCCCAGCATATGGATATACTGGACCAGCATCACCATCTCCGTCAATTAGTGTCAGATTTTCAACAGTGCCATGACATTCATGACCAGGCACTGAAGCGTATATCTGTACTGGAAGCTGATTTGTGCAAGGCTCATAACACCATTACCTCCATCGACTCGCTGAAAGTCAGCGAAGAGGTTTCTAACAACAGTAAGCTGTACAATGAGCTGATGGCTAGTGCATCCGAGCTGGACTGTGAGCGGCCCACCATTACCATAGACCTTACGGGGGATGATACCATTGCTAAATGTCCAATTCTAGGTAGTCACAATAAAATTAAGAAATATATTAAGATCAATAAAAGTATTAATAAATATAAGAAACTTTTAAAAAATCAAAGTGTTTACAAATATAATGTTAACCTTAGAAGAGATTGCAGAAACTTAAAAAACCAATTAAATATATGTAATAGTAAATTGGAAACTAGTACACAAATGTATGATGTTGACATTCAGAACCTACAAAGGGAATTATTGAGTAGGGAAAATACACTAAAGGAAATATTTTGTAAATATGAATGTAGTCAACAGATGTTAAGTGAGCGCTTGCAGGAGGCCTGTGAGCTGGTGGACCTGGTGAAGTATAATGCAGAGAGGTATGAGTCATTGACTAACAACCTCACCTGTAGTTGTGCTGCCGCTCCGCCACCTCTCATGTCACAACATGTTGCTCCTACATCTTTACCCATTGATCTTACTGCAACAACTTTGAACCCCACCAAAAGTAATATCTTAGTATATTCAGACAAATTAGGAACAGGTTTTGGATCTTTGTTAAATAACCGTTCTAAACACACAATAGTGAACCATTGTTATCATAAACTGCATTTTAATGAGCTCATTCATAAAATTCAACAGACACAATTGAATGAGCAAACTACTGTAGTGCTTCTTTTTGGAAATAGCCTTAGTGTAACAAAAAGGGACATAGTTAATGGTATTGACACCCTACTTAAGTTAAGATTAGGCAAATTAATATTATGTGCATTGCCCTATTCTGACAAGTTACTTGTTCAGGAAAATGAATACATTTCTAGTTTAAATAACTTGATGCATATTTTATCTTGTCGTCATAGTGACCGTTTATTGTTTTTTGACACCAACAATTTTGTTAGTGATTTTGTTTTGATTCGGGATCATATGTTTCTTCCCAAAAATAGTCGACATTAATTAGCTACATTGTTAGCTTTTAATATACACGCAGTTATTGATGATTTAACTGAGACTAGGTTTAGTGATTTAACAGTATTATCCAGTTTTTCTGATAATACTACAGTAGATTCTTTAAACGATTTGAGCCGACAATAGAGAAGACGAATAGTAATATTTTACTATATCATCAAAATATAAATCGCTTCTCCGGCAAAATTTTAGACGTGGAATTGTTAGTAGATAAATACCACATGGATATCTTATGTTTTTGTGAAACTTGGTTAAAACCAGATAGGATGTTGTTTAATGTAAATAATTTTTCAGTTGCCAGCGCGTACAACAGATCCACAGTGGGTGGTGGTACCCTGATACTTTGTAATAGTCATCTCAAATATAAGGAAAGAAAGGATATCACTGCTTACTCTGTTGATCGCTTATGTGAGGTAGCATGTTCAGAGGTCGAGGGGCATACTATCTTGTGTGTTTACAGACCACCAGCATCAAACTTGTCATTGTTTTTAATTACAATGGAAGAATTGTTAAGTAAACTTTTCAGAGATAATAAATTAGTTTTTGTTTGTGGTGACTTAAATATAGATCTGTTAGTCAATTCACCTGAAAACTGTAAGCTCATTTCATTGTTCAAATCATTTAACTTAAAATATTTATTTAATGAACCGACAAGAATAACAGCAACTTCAGCTTCGTGCATAGATAATGTATTCACTAATTGTAAAGTACAAAAATCGTTTTTAATTAGTGGCGTTAGGTCAGACCATACTGGTCAGCTAGTATCTTTTGAGTCAGATAAAAAAAATAACCTAGCTAAATCAATTCGATTAAGACCTCTTACTAAAAATAAATTAAATTCTTTTAATAATAATGTTTTTGGCAACCTTTGTAACGCCAGTTTTGATTTAAAAGACCCCAATATAAATTACGGCACGTTGTTTTCTACAATTTGCCAAGAATTCAATAAAACGTGTCCTATAAAAACAGTCAAAGTCAACAATTACAAATCGAAATTTAGTGAATGGGCCACTGTGGGCATAAGAAAAAGCCGAGATAATTTATATAATTTATATTACGAAAAATCTTTGACTACCGATCAAGTTTTCCACACTTATGTTAGAAACTATTCCAAAATATTCAAAAGAGTATGCGCTCAAGCAAAATCTCAAATAATAATTAACAAAATTAGTGTTTCTAATAATAAAATAAAAACTGTGTGGCAAGTAATTAATAGAGAAACTGGAAAGACACAACAACGCGATCAGAATGAGTTGTCTTTGAAAATATCTAATCAAACCATTTCTGATAAGCAAGAAGTCGTTGAGACATTAGAAAATTTCTTTACCAACATTCCGTTAGAGGTTACGAAGTCACTTCCCTCCTCATCTAAATTGGCTGCAGCTCTTCTTAAGGAATACTTTACTAAAGACATACCGACCTTTAAATTTAAACCAATATGCATTGATACAATTAAAAACGCGTTCAAAAGTCTCAATATAAAAAACACTGAAGACTTATGGGGGATATCCGTTAGGGTTCTTGGAGATATTATTGACTCAATTGCTCCTGTCCTAACAGGCATATTCAATCAATATTTGGACAGCGGCACGTTTCCTGACTTAATGAAACACAGTAAAGTAGTACCAATTTTCAAATCAGGCTGCAAGAGCGATCCCTCTAATTATAGACCTATATCCGTGCTACCAGCATTGAGTAAAATCTATGAAAAAATCATGCTGGACCAGATGTTGTCTCATTTCAATTCAAATGGGATCCTGCATAGTCAGCAGTTTGGTTTCACGAAAGGTAGGTCGACAACGGACGCGGGAGTAAAACTCATCAGCCACATCTTGGAATCTTGGGAGAAGTCCCAGGATGCCATTGGCATTTTCTGTGATCTGTCAAAAGCGTTCGACTGCGTCGACCACAACACACTGATCTGTAAATTACAACACTACGGAATTCGAGGACAAGCTGCTGATCTTGTGCTTTCCTATTTATCAAACAGACAGCAAAAAGTAAATGTTAATGGGGCGACGTCCTCCGGGTCTCTAGTCAAAATGGGCGTGCCCCAAGGTTCAATTCTCGGCCCTTTCCTTTTTCTTGTTTACATTAATGATCTCCCTTTTATGATGGCCAAATTATCGGATATAATTCTATTTGCTGATGATACTTCGCTAATTTTTAAAATAGATAGGAAAGATACGGATGTCTTACATGTCAATGAAAGTCTAATTGTTCTCTCGGAATGGTTCGCAGCTAACAATCTTTTACTGAATGCGAAAAAAACAAAATGTCTAAAGTTCTCTTTAACAAATGTACCTCAACGTGATCTAAATCTAAATCTTGACGGCAAAAATCTTGAAATAATAACGGAAACTGTATTCTTGGGGATTACTATCGATTCAAAATTGCAGTGGGGCGCGCACATTAGAACTCTTTCGGGCAGGTTAAGTTCGGCTGCCTATGCAGTAAGGAAGATAAGGCAGTTAACCGATGTAGCCACAGCAAGACTAGTATACTATGCTTATTTCCACAGTATTATGTCTTATGGCATTCTGCTGTGGGGGTCAGCAGCAGACGTTGACTCAATTTTTATCTTACAAAAGAGGGCAATCCGCGCGATCTATAAAATGGGTCCTCGCGAGTCCCTCAGAGAAAAATTTAAAGAGATCGATATACTGACTCTACCTTCACTTTATATTTTGGAATGTATTTTGTATGTCCGCAAAAATCGAGGGCTTTTCAAAACTAGAAGTGACTTCCATAATTTAAATACACGCAGTAAGCACGAAATTGTAATACCCAAATTCAGATTAACGAAAACTAGCAAGTCTTTTCTTATAAACAGTATACGCTTTTATAACAAGTTGCCTAAGTCAGTTATAGAACTGACCGATGGAAAGTTCAAAAACTACATCAAACGTGTCCTTGTTAAAAAAGCATATTATAAAATCAAGGACTACGTTGAAGATAAAAAATTTGGCTTTGACACCCTCTGCGCATGCGGCTTCCCTGGTAACTCATAAACGGCACAAATAAATGGATATCTCTAACTATTCTCAATCTAATTTTTTTTTTCTCTTTTAATTAGACTTTTTACAATATTTTTCAATCATCATTATAGCCCTTTGCTAAGAATAGTTACAGCACTGATTACAGTATTTGTGCCACATGTTAAATTTAGTGTTGTGGTTTTTTTTTTTTTACCTTTGTATAGATTCTTTTACCTATTGTGAATGTGTGAACATTGTAGGCTTTCTAGTTTTCTAGATGATTGTTAACATTTGTTAACTTTTTATTTCGTGCATTTTTTTTTTTTTTTTCAATTTCGTACGATTTATTGTCGGGCCTACGTTGTCCCCCCATATCCAAGTACTAATGCTGTAACATGGAAATATTGTAAACAAAACAATTCAAAAGAGTAACCATGGAGTTTCTTGCCGGTTCTTCTCCATAGGAAACGACTAACCCGAACCGTGCACCTTTTGTCGACGTTTTATAAGTGCCCATGTAGGCCTATGTAAAATAAAAATATTTGATTTTTGATTTTGATTTTGATTTTAGGAAAATATTTAATAACTAAGATATATATATATATATATATAAAATTGAATATTATAATAAATAAACCTACATACAAATACAAAGGGGAGAGGGAAAAGGGCTCATTGTGCATTCTCTTTCTCCTCTTTTTTCTTAAATTTGACATAGTAACTATTTAACGTTTTCCCTTTATACACTAGCTGTCCCCCTTTATACATGTGGCTCCCTACCTACCCTACATACATTAATGTTGCGTAACTTTAACCGCTTACGCAGTGCACGCAACGTAAGCTCTCAAAAAGGTATAACTTGTCCCGTTATTGCAACATTTTTCACTTATGCTCCGCTCCTATTGGTCGTAGCGTGATGTCATATAGCTTATAACCTTCCTCGATAAATGGAACAACACATTTTTTTTTATTTATCCAACATAGAATTTTCAATTCCAACCAGTAGTTCCTGAGATTAGCGCGTTCAAACAAACAAATAAACTCTTTAGCTTAATAATATTAGTATAGATATATAGGTTATTTATTTATTTAGACTTCATGCACAAAAGGTACAAAGGCGGACTTAATACATTAAATAACTGCAAACAATCCGTACGAAAAATACGCGTTTAAACGTAGTGTTGTGGGTATCAGCCCGATATACAATGTAATACTAGTTGTATTACTATGTATATCGTATATCCAACTACACTTAAGGTTACACTAGTCGAAAATTCTTCCATACAAACTTAGTCTAGGGATTATTCCACTGTTTGACGATTTACGTTCATAGTAAAAAGTGATATCAATTTGTCTCATCATTATCTAGCCCTGTATGGAAGCAAAAAAGTAAAAAAATAAAATATTTGAAAGTTATGAGCGTCGAAAGTTCCACATTTCGACACTAATTTCAACGCATTTTTGGGTGCGAATAAATACCATAAGAAGACGGAAAATTGCAAAACGGTTTCCATACAGGGATATATTAGTAGTTCAACAATGCAAATAATTTTATTTTGAACAGATAGATTTAGTAGTTTTTCATGATATCTACACTGCCAAAGGTCTGTTTATAAAATTTCGCGCGCTCGGTTTCGTCCTAAATCATTATCCATTTCGCTACAAATTTGCAAAAGTGTGTATTCGGACGCGAACTAGCTTCCTACTGCTCATCACAGCATCTATCTCTTTCGCACGTGTTGTCGGTTGATATAAAATGCATTTTAACCCCGCGCACAAAATAGTTCGTGCCGTCGACTAGTGTACCCTTAACTGAATATTACGTTGCGTCCCGACTTTACAAATGTACCTACAATGTATCATAGTATTTTTGGTAAGGGAAGCTATCTCTTAACATCATGAAATTGCCGATACAAATTAACAATACAGACAACAGAATAAATCCTGCTCATTCCTTATAAACATGAGTTTAAAGATAAAGACAAAACTAAACATCAATATATCGTCCGTTCTATGTGAAGACAAACTATAAAAACCAAATAGATTTTTGTAGAGAATGTTTATCGCGTTTTTATTGCTTTGTTCAACGTCGGGAATCGAACCCCGTTTACAGCCAGTCATAAACTAAGTCGGACGAGCATTCGTAAATGTTAAAATGTAACTAAACAATGTTAACTTAATAGGTCTAGATTATTTTAACACTTTATGGTAAGATAATATGGTGATTTTGTAAATGCATTCTACTTTCGACTTCTAAAGTACAGTCAATTTTATTTGTAGCCAAATTTTATTTCAATTTAACCTACACTTACGATTGGTTGTTAATATTTTGGAAAAGCTAACACCAAAGGCTAACATGATGTAGCCTTGATTCGAAAAAGCTGTAAGTTATGGGGCCTTTTGCTTAGCAAAAGGTTTTTTTTTAAATCGTAGCCCCACATTAGGATACTACAACACTATTTCTCCCTGTATCGGTGCATTTACTTAAACTCACATCCACAAGACACCCAGATCCGGAACAACTATCTGTAGGCCATATAAATTTTTGATCCGAGCGGAAATCGAACCTGTGACACGCAGCGCAACAGCCGATCGCTCAACCACTACGCCTACCGTTTCGTAATAATTATCATTCCAATTTGGAAATAAGCGAATAACATTAACTTATATAGTGAGGACAGGGTGAACCACGCGTCTTACTGATGCCACAATTTGGTCATATATAGGTCATACTAGATTGAAGCGAACTCACCACGTGGTCGGCTATCTTCGGGCGAAGTCGTGTGCGCGAGACATCTCGCGGTGAACGCGTATAAATAAACATCTAGACGGACGTCTTCTTCTTCTTTTCGTTTTGTGACCACGTGGTAGCCAAGTTTATTGCAGCGTCAGAAGTGTTGTACAGGACATCTAGGGTATAAGTGAATGGACCGTTGAGATACTTCAGTAAATGGGACAGAGACTGTACAGGAGCATCACACTTCGCACCGGGAGATCGATGGATGTATAAGTCCCATTCTCTCAAATTATATTGGCAGGGCTTACCTGTGTATGCAATCGATTCAACTTATTCCATATAGGCCACCATAATTCATAACCAAGAGGCAAAAGATCCTAGCGCTGAACGAAGTCATGTAGTAGTTGATACCTCTCTGCTCACAATTTGCTCCGTTCTTTTCCAGGGTATGCAGCCAGTCCTGGATTGCCTGTCTTGTTCATAGGAAGCTTTTACGGAAGACCGTACTTTATTATTTAATTCTATGGAAGGTAGGTATCCACCAATTAGGCAGCCGTCAATCAAGTGCCAGAACTTCCTCATTCCCTCATTTATCGAAGTACAAACTTCATCGAATCGTGAAACTTCGGCATACAGCATTCATAAAATATTGGCTGATCTAATTCAAAGTTGTGTGCTACTTCATTACTTGGCACGTGCCTCGATCTATAGGGTATCCAATGACCTGCTTTTAGAGGTAAAGGATTGTTATTTTTCAACAGATTTTCCGACATGTGAATCGTGCGTCAGTCCGTGAAATCATAATAAAACTTGTATAATGAATTCATTTTAAAGTAGCCCACGGCTTAGGTCTTATGTCTTCTCTTTTATATCACAATATAAACAGTACTACCAAGGAATACCTCTTACAAACAGAAAAACTATTTAGAGTAGGATTTAGAGTAGATAAAAGCATCTGCCCCACATCGTGCATCGATGAACACTCATGAACTGTAGCCTCATCTAATTTGGAGCTAATCTATGTCAAATATTTTAGGCTTAATAGGAATGAGTCCCATTTGCTTTGATAAGTAAGCTCACTTTAGATATTACCAACGTGACCCGTTTATATGACCAAAGTGAACTTACTAATCAGATTAGAAAGAAAAAAGAAAGAAAAAGTATTTATTTGTGACCCGCACAGGAGACACGAGAAATCAGCTTAAAATTAAACAAAATGATGATCAAGATTAGATGAATCTTATTGGTTTTCTGTGTATTCGTAACTACACTTAGTTTTTTATTGTTTATGGATAAACCCAATAATACTTTACCCAACCTTTGAATGGTATCCAGGACCCTGATCAGCAGTCAGTTACATAGGTGGTGAATGAAGGCCTGGAAAACCTCCTAATATTATAAGGATTCTTTCTGCACCTAACTTTACACTTATTTGCTTGAGGTTTACTCAAGCAAATAAGTGTAAAGTTAGGTACAAGAAAAAGCAGCAAACACCGTATTATATTTATCGTTAGCCACGATTTAAACTTTGCTTGAAACTTAACTGTTAAGCGCTGAGCAGTAAATAATCTGGCATAATAGTTTAAACTGAGTTTAAAATCTCCTCCTCGGATGTAGAAAATTGTATCTCTATAAATGTTTGAGATAGAACCTACAGGTTGTAATTAAAATTATTGGGGACCTAATACCCTGAAGGCTCCTTCTCTTTCTTCTCCTTTAGAGTTTTAAGTCCTACTGAAAATAAATAACACTACCAAGCTCGAGTTTAATTGTCAACCATCGCTGTTATATTTAGTTTTACTATAAGGAGTCCATCGTCCCGGGTAGAAAGAAGCCCGAAAGTCAGACAACCAGTTCTAAACAAGTGTGATTCTATGTAATTGTCAACCATCGCTGTTATATTTAGTTTTACTATAAGGAGTGCCGACGTCACGGGTAGACTGAAGCCCGAAAGTCAGACAACCAGTTTTAAACAAGTGTGATTCGATGTAATTGTCAACCATCGCTGTTATATTTAGTTTTACTATAAGGAGTCCATCGTCACGGGTAGAAAGAAGCCCGAAAGTCAGACAACCAGTTCTAAACAAGTGTGATTCGATGTAATTGTCAACCATCGCTGTTATATTTAGTTTTACTATAAGGAGACCGTCGTCATGGGTAGACAGAAGCCCGAAAGTCAGATAACCAGTTTCGGACAAGTGGCATTCGATGTAATTGTCAACCATCGCTATTATATTTAGTTTTAATATAAGGAGTACTGTCGTCACGGGTAGAAAGAAGCCCGAAAGTCAGATAACCAGTTCTAAACAAGTGTCATTCGATGTAATTGTCAACCATCGCTGTTATATTTAGTTTTACTATATGGAGTACTGTCGTCACGGGTAGACTGAAGCCCCTAAGTCAGATAACCAGTTCTAAACAAGTGTGATTCGATGTAATTGTCAACCATCGCTGTTATTTTCGTTGTCAGTTTTACTATAAGGAGTGCCGTCGTCACGGGTAGACTGAAGCCCGAAAGTCAGACAACCAGTTCTAAAAAAGTGTGATTCGATGTAATTGTCAACCATCGCTGTTATATTTAGTTTTACTATAAGGAGTCCATCGTCACGGGTAGACTGAAGCCCGTAAGTCAGATAACCAGTTCTAAACAAGTGTGATTCGATGTAATTGCCAACCATCGCTGTTATTTTCGTTGTTAGTTTTACTATAAGGAGTGCCGTCGTCACGGGTAGACTGAAGCCCGAAAGTCAGACAACCAGTTCTAAAAAAGTGTGATTCGATGTAATTGTCAACCATCGCTATTATATTTAGTTTTACTATAAGGAGTCCATCGTCACGGGTAGACTGAAGCCCGTAAGTCAGATAAACAGTTCTAAACAAGTGTGATTCGATGTAATTGTCAACCATCGCTGTTATTTTCGTTGTTAGTTTTACTATAAGGAGTGCCGTCGTCACGGGTAGACTGAAGCCCGAAAGTCAGACAACCAGTTCTAAACAAGTGTGATTCGATGTAATTGTCAACCATCGCTGTTATATTTAGTTTTACTATAAGGAGTCCATCGTCACGGGTAGAAAGAAGCCCGAAAGTCAGACAACCAGTTCTAAACAAGTGTGATTCGATGTAATTGTCAACCATCGCTGTTATTTTCGTTGTTAGTTTTACTATAAGGAGTGCCGACGTCACGGGTAGACTGAAGCCCGAAAGTCAGACAACCAGTTTTAAACAAGTGTGATTCGATGTAATTGTCAACCATCGCTGTTATATTTAGTTTTACTATAAGGAGTCCATCGTCACGGGTAGAAAGAAGCCCGAAAGTCAGACAACCAGTTCTAAACAAGTGTGATTCGATGTAATTGTCAACCATCACTGTTATATTTAGTTTTACTATAAGGAGTCCATCGTCACGGGTAGAAAGAAGCCCGTAAGTCAGATAACCAGTTCTAAACAAGTGTGATTCGATGTAATTGTCAACCATCGCTGTTATTTTCGTTGTTAGTATAGTAAAACTAACAACGAAAATACAGCAGGCTTCAGTCTACCCGTGACGACGGCACTCCTTATAGTAAAAAGGAGTGCCGTCGTCACGGGTAGACTGAAGCCCGAAAGTCAGACAACCAGTTCCAAACAAGTGTGATTCTATGTAATTGTCAACCATCGCTGTTATATTTAGTTTTACTATAAGGAGTCCATCGTCACGGGTAGACTGAAGCCCGTAAGTCAGATAACCAGTTCTAAACAAGTGTGAATCGATGTAATTGTCAACCATCGCTGTTATTGTCGTTGTTAGTTTTACTATAAGGAGTGCCGTCGTCACGGGTAGACTGAAGCCCCTAAGTCAGATAACCAGTTCTAAACAAGTGTGATTCGATGTAATTGTCAACCATCGCTGTTATTTTCGTTGTCAGTTTTACTATAAGGAGTGCCGTCGTCACGGGTAGACTGAAGCCCGTAAGTCAGATAACCAGTTCTAAACAAGTGTGATTCGATGTAATTGCCAACCATCGCTGTTATTTTCGTTGTTAGTTTTACTATAAGGAGTGCCGTCGTCACGGGTAGACTGAAGCCCGAAAGTCAGACAACCAGTTCTAAAAAAGTGTGATTCGATGTAATTGTCAACCATCGCTATTATATTTAGTTTTACTATAAGGAGTCCATCGTCACGGATAGACAGAAGCCCGAAAGTCAGATAACCAGTTCTAGACAAGTGACATTCAAAGTCGGCGAAGGCGATAGTCGAAATGTCAAAATATAAGGGGTTGATCACGTGTTTTTTGGATATCACTTGTCAATCTCATACAATTATGCCTTTTTAACAATCACTATCGACACGCTTTCGATAATAGAATGTTACTTGTGTAGGGCCCCAAGTCTTATCAAGGGTTATCGTGATTCTCAACTGGACTATGGAGGTCGGATACTCCCTCAATGTAAAAACATTTTTTTAATAATTTTGATATTCTAGAAATACACTAGGAATTTTTCCTGTATCGTGGTTGCGTACATAAACATTTCAACTTGCATACACAAACACACAGATCCGGAAAAACTATCTGTGGCCTTACAAATACTTATTTTGTGCAGGAATCGAACACACGACACGTAGCGCAGCAGCCGATCGCTCAGTCACTGCACCAACAGTGTCGTCAATAATATTTTGCTGCATCCTGTTAAATTGCAAGCCGGCCACTATACAGTTGGGCAATGATTCTGTAGGCAAAAAAAAAAAAACATGTCAAGTTATAGTTAGTTAGTCTTCGGCTTATAAATTTAATTTTTCTTAAGTATGTTGAAATAATTATTACAGGCTAAAAAAATGGTAATGATACAAATAACGAAAAACTTTTTAACTTTCTTTTCCGAACTATATGCTCGGCGTTTCCTTGTGTAATCGAATCAGAAATGTAGGGATCCGCAAGAGAACCAGGTTTACCAACATAGCCCAAAGAATTGACAAAATTAAGTGCCAGTGGGCAGGGCACATTGCTCGCAGAACGGATGTCCGATGGGGCAGAAAGGTTCTGGAGTGGCGACCGCAAACCGGAAGACATTGCGTTGACAGGCCTGCCACCAGGTGGACCGATGACCTGTTGCAGGTTGCGGGGTTACGCTGAATGCGAGACACACGGGACCGATCAATGTGGTAACGTTTGGGGGATGCCTATGTCCAGCAGTGGACGTTTTCCGGCTGTTATGATGATGATAATGAATTGTTAGAGTACAAGGTCGACTGAATCTATCAACCAGAACTATGTCCTCAGTTCAATGTCACTCCTCCAAACTTACAAATACACCAGCTGTCGGTACTCCGAACTCTTCAAACAGTGGTCACAAAAAAGGGTCAAACACATGTTCTGAATAGAAGAGCTACAAGTGATGTCAATATTTATGGGAAAACTTTAAGTGCCTGTAAACGTCGACCCGCGTCCCACTATAAAACTCTACAACTATTTTCCTGTTCTCTTTTTGTTGTAGACTTGGTTATAATAACTGTTTAGTTGTTTCAGGGTTTTGTATAAAGAGACCATTTTATTTTGTGAGGATTTAAGGAGGTCTCTGTCGTCATCAACGTATCTGCCGAAAGACATCAGCTAATGTATATAAACTATTAAAATACTATCTTTGAGTAACTTAGGCTTTCAGGTAGTTCCTGCGGGATCAGAGACGAATAAAAGCTAGCTAGCAATATAATAATAATTATTGATTTTTAACCGACTTCAAAAAAGGAGGCGGTTCTCAATTCGTTGGAATCTTTTGTTTTTTTTTTATGTATGTTCCCCGATTACTCAAAGACGCTTGGATCGATTTCAAAAATTCTTCTTTTGTTTTGAAAGGTATATTTTCTAGTTGGTCCCACAGTCATGTGGGCAGGATCTGATGATGGTGTAGCAGCTCATACTTACGTTACGTAAATGTATAAACATACAAATTAGAGGCGCACACAACCGCTCGCCACCGTGCGCCCGCGCATACTAGCTAGCCAAGGTGAAAGGAATGTCGATCGGCCGGCTGTATCATCGCGCTCGGACATCGAGGGGAGCGCGGCACATCCTACCGACATTACCGAGATTGTGTTAGTCTTAAGTTTATTTGCATACCCTATTATATTTGATATTGATGAGTTTGTAATGTATATAAGCAGCGCTTTTATAATAAAACATATAGATCGTTATTCGTCTTCTTACTTTCAACACATATTCCTAAAGTGGTGACCCCGCGTTCAAAATGACCAGCGAAGAAGCGATCGAAATGATCAGTATCAAGTCGCGCATTCCACAGTTCTGGCGTGACAAACCTCGTCTTTGGTTTGCCCAGTTCGAAGTCATGATCGCCAACCAGAAGCTCGGAGAAGAAGGAAAATTTGGACTGGTAGTAGCAAATCTCACCAAGCCAGAGGTGGAGCAAATTAGCGACATCATCATGGCCGCTCCGAACACAGGAAGATATGAAGGAGTCAAGAAGAGGCTGGTGTCCGTCTACGAAGAATCTGAAGAGAAGCAATTGCAGAAGTTGCTCAACGAAATGGAGCTCGGCGATCAACGGCCATCACAACTACTGCGCCGAATGCAAGACCTGGCGCGAGACAAAATACCAGATGCTACGCTACGCATGCTATGGATCGGACACCTGCCTGCCGCGACCCGCGCGGTACTAGCCGTAAGCGACGAGTTAAAATTGGACTCGCTTGCCGCCATGGCAGACAAGATGCATGAGCAAATGAAGGAGGTAAACTCCGTTTGTTCCTGCCACAGTCAATCTTCAACAGCACAACAGCAAACATCGTCAGAACAGAACATAATCAGCATGATTGAAACCCTGACCAAGGAGGTAGCTGCGTTAAAAATGGATCGAGAGTATAATTACCGTCAGCGACCCCAACGCTATAGAAGCCGATCACGTTCAAAATCCCGTGATCGAAGGAGTGGGTCGTGCTATTTTCACCGAAAATTCGGCAAAGAAGCTTACCGGTGTAGGAGTCCTTGTAATTACAAGAAAAATACGCAACCGGAAAACTAAAAAAGACCGAAGCTATGGCGGTGGCAGAAGTCGAAAAATTATCAACATACCGCCTTTTCATAAGAGATGTAACGACCGGCCAACAGTACCTCGTCGACACAGGCGCAAATGTTTCGGTTCTACCCGCAAGTGCGAACGAAAAAAAGAATCGGAATCCAAGCAACTACCTTTACGCAGCAAATGGAACGCAAATACCTACATTTGGAGAAAAAACCGTCGTATTGAATATCGGATTAAGGCGACAGTACAAATGGCAATTTGTGATCGCAACAGTCAGTAGGCCGATCATAGGCGCCGATTTTTTACATCACTACGCATTAATGGTGGACCTGCACGGACGGCGACTGGTGGACCAAAAGACAAACTTATCGACATCTGGGTCCCTGTTATCTGCATCGGAAGGAAGCATACGCACCATCGACGATAAACTTCCATATCACGACCTACTAGCCAAGTACCCTGATATCACAAGACCCAGTTCGTGGCAATTGAGCAACAGCGAAGTCGAACATTACATCGAGACTACCGGCCCACCAATGTACGCAAAAGCTCGCCCTCTCTCGCCTCACAAATATAACGCCGCCAAGGAAGAAATACAATTAATGATGGACCAAGGCATCTGTCGACCGTCTAACAGTCCATGGGCAAGTCCTCTACACATGGTGCTGAAGAAAGACGGCAAATACAGGCTATGCGGCGACTACCGTAGACTCAACGCGGTAACCATACCAGACCGCTATCCAATTCCACGTCTGCATGACTTCACCTACAATATGCAAGGCAAGAAGATTTTCTCAAAAATCGATCTCAAAAAGGCATATTATCAGATAAGGAACCGAGAGGTAGATGTAAAAAAAAACAGCCGTTATAACACCGTTTGGTCTGTACGAGTTTACGAGGATGTGTTTCGGATTAAGAAATGCCGGCCAAACATTCCAGCGCCATATTGACAACGTGCTACGAGGATTGCCAGTTTTTACATTTGTCGACGATATTTTGGTGGCGTCTGAAAACGAAGAGGAACACAGAAGAAATCTCGAGGAGGTGTTCCAGCGACTCAATGCCAACGGTTTGCAAATCAACGTCGCCAAGTGTTCCTTCGGCCAGACCAAACTCGATTTCCTGGGCTACTCAATAAGCTCAGAAGGCATTCATCCTACAGAAGAGAAGATAAAGACCATCAAATCGTACCCACTACCAACAACCGTTCAAGACCTACGTCGTTTTGTCGGAATGTTAAACTTTTACCGTTCGAACATTCCACACGCAGCCGAACACCAAAAGGAATTGAGTAAATATTTTCATAACGCCAAAAAAAACGACAAAACAAAGATCCAGTGGAGCGAAGCGGCAAAACTAGCTTTCAAAAAGTGTAAGCAAGATATTGAAGATGCAGTTCTCATCTCCTACCCATCTCAGAACGATCCATTCGCTATCATGACAGACGCGTCGAACACCTGTGCTGGTGCAGTCATTCAACAGAAAATTCGGGGGACATGGAGACCGCTAGGATTTTTCTCCAAGAAATTCAGCTAGGCACAACAAAAATACAGTACGTACGACCGAGAACTGTTGTCTATATATATGGCAATACGACATTTCCGGCGCATATTTGAGGGCCGCGAACTAATCATTTACACGGACCACAAGCCATTGATTCATGCACTGACGGCCACCGGCAACAACGAAACACCACGTAGAACAAGATACCTTGAATATATAGGACACTACACGTCAAATATTCAACACATCACCGGCAGGGACAACCAAGTCGCAGACGCACTCTCTCGAATAGAAACCATATCCTGTCCAACACCAATCGACTACGACGAGCTGGCAAGAAAACAATCCAAAGATAAAGAATTGAAAACCCTAGCAAACAAAGCAAAATACCAATTCCAGGAAATCATCATTCCTAAATCAACCACCAAAGTTACCTGCGAAATGTCATCAAACACTGCTCGTCCATATCTACCTTCAGATTTTCGAAAAGTTGCATTCCAAGCAATTCACGACCTTAGTCACCCCGGCATAAGGGCGACAAGGAAGTTAGTCACTGCCCGCTACTGGTGGCCCTCCATGAATAGCGACGTAAATGAATGGACCCGAGCGTGCGACGCGTGCCAGCGCGCGAAGGTGCAACAACACACGAAGACACCTATTGCGAGTTTTCAACAAGCAAACAGACTCGAGCACGTGCATATTGATATCGTTGGTCCGTTACCCATCTCTGACGGTTATCGATATTTATTGACCATGATAGATAGGGCTACCAAATGGCCTGAAGCCTGTCCACTGGAAGACATAACCGCAGAAAGGGTTGCTAACGCATTGTATGACGGTTGGATCGCAAGATTCGGTTGCCCAGTTACAATAACCACCGACCAAGGGAGGCAATTTGAATCAGACCAATTCAACAAATTAATGCAACGCATGGGAATCCATCGCACCCGCACCACTGCCTACCATCCGCAGTGTAACGGCGTGATAGAACGATGGCATCGCTCACTCAAGACGTCACTCACTGCAAGACTCGAATCATCAACATGGTCACGTGAGCTATCTACGGTGCTGCTGGGACTGCGTGCCTCGATAAAAGAGGATATTGGTGCAAGTACTGCTGAACTACTGTATGGCCAAACGCTGCGATTACCCGGCGAATTTTATGAAGAATCAACAAGACATCGCGACACGGTTTCAAACATCATGGATAAGTTAAATGGAGCGTTAAAGAAGGCCCAGGCGCAACGGAAATCAAACCAATCCCGAGCGACATTTATTCACGACGACCTATATAAATGCTCGCATGTTTATCTACGCAATGACGCATCAAGCAAGCCTCTGACGCCAACCTACAATGGCCCGTACGAAGTGATAAGTCGTAAAGACAAATATTTCACTATCCAGTTAGGCAAAAGAAGCAGCAACATCACTGTTGATAGACTAAAGCCAGCTTTCCGGATTAACACAGAGCCAGAAAAGCCAGTCTCAGATACGTACGCATACGTCACGAAAACAGGCAGGACATCGAAGCCTTGTGTACGTTTCACTAGCGGGGGAATGATGTAGCAGCTCATACTTACGTTACGTAAATGTATAAACATACAAATTAGAGGCGCACACAACCGCTCGCCACCGTGCGCCCGCGCATACTAGCTAGCCAAGGTGAAAGGAATGTCGATCGGCCGGCTGTATCATCGCGCTCGGACATCGAGGGGAGCGCGGCACATCCTACCGACATTACCGAGATTGTGTTAGTCTTAAGTTTATTTGCATACCCTATTATATTTGATATTGATGAGTTTGTAATGTATATAAGCAGCGCTTTTATAATAAAACATATAGATCGTTATTCGTCTTCTTACTTTCAACACATATTCCTAAAATGGAATCCTAGAGAAATCGAGGGAACTCCTCAAATGTTAGAGGCATATATATATATTGCGATTTTGGTATTTTTATCATCAATGCAATCATTTGCACTCAGAAATTATAATTTGGTGAAGTGGAACTGATGAAAAAGACAACAGATGGCCACTGGAACTCCTAAATGCTAAGTATATCACGGGTATATTCTCGAATAGTTAACCGACTATGATGAAGCAAATACTTATAAATAAATGGTACTGATGAAAATGGCACCATCGAACTGATCTGATGATGAAGCCGGAAGGTAGGCACTGCAACTCTGAAATAATACAATATATCCTAGTCGTGTTTGGGCATATTGGAATCGTCATGAGATGTACTTTGGCTAAAAATGATTATCCTGTTAATTGGAGATACCTACCAATACTAAAAAGAGAAATATAAAAACTTTTTAACAAAAAAATCAAACTGACTTCTTTGTTCTGGAAATCGGTTTGATTTTTTGTTAAAAATTTTTTCGTTATTTGTATCATTAACATTAAAACACCGTATTTTATTTTCCAGAAGTGTTGCTGAAGCTACCAGTACCTACACATCTTTTTACACGGCTGCAAGGAAAGGGTTATGTTTTTCGCGTGGATCTTGTATGTATGTTTTTAAATTTCTTTATTACCTCGTAACTTACAAATGGCTAGATGGATTTCGATAGATAAGGTATCGTTATATTCGTCTTACAAAAACCCAAGTGTCCTTAGATAGATGTTTGAAAGAAAAAACAGAATCGCCGATTTTGGGCACCATAATGTGGAGATCCAAATTTTTTATTTCTCTCAAACCCATCGTGTGGGGAATCAAAATGAAGGGTTTTAAGAGGTGATTACAAAAATATAAAACATTTATATGTTTAAAAGTAATTCGAAAAAAAATATAGGTAACTAGAAAGTGACAAATAAAGTAAACTTAAAAATCAATAAACCGAAGCTTAAGAAGCGAACACATCACATCATCAGCCTATTAATGTTCAAACTGCTGGGACACAGGCCACCTCTCTGTGAGAGGGAATGGGCCATTATCCACCACGCGGGCCCAGTGCGGGTTGGTGGATGGCACATGTCTTCGAATTTTTGGTTCTAGGACATGCCGGTTACCTCACGATGTTTTTCTTCACCGTTTTGAGAGCAGTGGTGATGAAATAACTTACACAAAGTAAAGCGCCTGCCTGGGCTCGAACCCACGACCTACAACTTGTAAGTCGCGGCCGATACCACTGGGCCACCACTGCTCGCACAAGAAGCAAACTAATAAGATATAAACAAGAAGAAAATCATGCCGTTCAGTCGGACAATACATAATTATGGTTTTGGTCAGTCAGCTCGCGATTATGAATTCTCCGATTGCACAGCATGATTTTCTTCTTGTTTACGTATTTCGCTTCTTAAGCAGTCGGGCTTTTGATTTTTAATATTTTCCTTTTTGAATCACTCATGTAACTTTTCTTAATGATGATAGAAAAACTTTGACACTTTCCATAATTGAAGGACAAATCCATCATTCAGAAATATTACAAAGAAACTTTCAGCACAAAGAAAACCCACTTTAACTAAAATAACAACCGCTCCACACTATAATACAAATATGATTGTTATACAAAAACATCGAACAAACTTCAAACATTGCCCGAGGCTGACTGAGTTAGACACCGACTTCAAACTTGTAGCCGCAGTTATGATTTATCGGAGCTACTACACATGCTTACCTACTTCAGTTCAGCGCACATGTGCGACTTTGTGCGATTTTGTCTTAAATTGTATTGCCGTAGAACAACTGCAGCTCATGTTACCCAAACTTGTTCGGATCGAAGACAGAGATAATTAATTTGTTGATGATGAAGATGACTATTCCTTTCTGGCTAACCTTTCCAACTAGGTATCTTAGGTTCGGCTTTCAATGAAGTGAAATACTATATTTTGTTACTAGCTTCTGCCAGCGGCTTCACCCACATGAAAGTCAAAAAACCCGGCCAAGTGCGAGTCGGACTCGCGCACGAAGGGTTCCGTACCATTATCGCAAAAACGGCAAAAAAGTCACGTTTGTTGTATGGGAGCCCCACTTAAATATTAATTTTATTCTGTTTTTAGTATTTGTTGTTATAGCGGCAACAGAAATACATGATCTATGTAAATTTCAGCTGTCTAGCTATCACGGTTCGTGAGATACAGCCTGGTGACAGACAGACAGACAGAAAGACAGACAGACAGACGGATCGCGGAGTCTTAGTTATAGGGTCCCGTTTTTACCCTTTGGGTACGGAACCCTAAAAATTATACCAAGGGAACATATTCACAGGATAAAAATTTCAATTTTTTTTTTGCCGTCCTAATCCTTACTCTAGGTACTTAATTTACCAGCGGCATTGTTGGTAGTAAAGTAAAAGCTAATTGGTACCATTCTAGAGAGACTTATAATTAAAAATTATACAATTACCTACTGTAATGTTATTTTACCAACCATTACAAAAAGCAAGCACTAAAACACAGCACGCAAATTCGCCGAAAAACACCGCAAAAGTTAGACGCAAACAGTTTAAACTAACACTTTTAACGCCCTAATTGGCAAAGATTACGCCCGTTTTAAATATACACGAAGAAAATTGTTCACATTAATGCCCACACAAATTGCGCCGCAGTGCGGGGTTAAATCCGTGAGTATTGCTAATTTGTATCAATTTAACAACATGCTCTGTTATATTGCGCGTTAATAAGCTTGCATCGACGATCGTTGGATTTTAAGGGTTATGTGTTGGCACAAGTGTGTTCGTAATTTTTGTTGTTCTCAACTTGGTGTTACTCGTTCATTTGTTTAGTTAGTTAACTAAAAGAAGAACAATGCAATTAATATACAGATGTAGATAATAAGCAACAGAATGTATGCATGAGTATTTCTTCAGTTAATTTATTTAAGTATACATGTATAACTTTACAGGTCAGGAGTGGAATTCCCTGCCGGAGTATTTGTTTCCTGATAGCTACAACCTAGAGGTCATTAGTCAAGAGTGAATAGGTTACTTCTAGGCAAGCGTGTGTTAGAATCATGAAGGAACTCCATATAAAAAGTATCTACGTCAAACAGGATAGCAAGCTTGGAATGTCCAGATGGTTGTTGGTTATTTACTGTGTATCAGAGTTCCTATTTATGGGGTGTGTAAGATAAGGGTTTTATGAAGAAAATCACAGAAAGACAAGACTAGGTATTTGTTTCAATTAGACTTGTCAATTAATTCATATTGAGAAACTTCAGAGAGCTTACCACCTTTTCGCTAAACTAGTTCTCGTGGAGAAGAAGGGCAAAAAACTCCACGGAAGCTCTTCTATAGTATTTCTTGATATCTTTTACAATCATAAACAGTCAATTAATTACTACGGTTTTGTGGGGCCTTTGTATATAAGATACTTACAATTATGTGAATATAAATACATAATAAAAAAAATATAAACATCGTTTATCACAATAAATATACAATTCTATGATTACCTAATTATATGATGAATCTGAAACCATTTCACAATGTTACAGAATTAAAACAACAAAGACAAGGCAAAGAACATGACTATCCCTTAAATCGATTTAACATATTATTAGGAATAAAGGCCGTAATATGATACAGATACAGTTTTAACACAACCATAAGCAATAATCAAGTTATAATATCAAATAACTTACGTGAAGCTGTGTGACAAGCTTCAAGATAATTAATTCATTATTTTAATAATTAATTTTAATTAAGTAATATTTAATAGAAATATCATCATTGTGGCTTAAATGTAAATTTAGAGTTATTTCCTGTACATAACAATATTTACAAATATATATTATATATATTTGTATTTATCATTTTTTTTCTATGTAAATAATATTGTTGTGTTTGTTGTTGTTGTTTGATTGTAATAATAATTTAGGTGGGTACTTTGACATTTGTCGGTAGGTGCTTAATAAATATGATAGTTTGTAATATGTAGCAAACCATTGTGACTTATAAAGTGGAAATTCATGATTTAATGTCACATGTACTTCCAATTCTTACACGTGCCGTCGACTACATCATCACATAACATCAGACGAGATGGTGGTCAAACGCGAACTTATCACAAAACAAAAAAAAAGGTCACAACGAAAATACTGTGCGTGTGTGTGTGTGTGCAAATAAAATAAGAATAAAAAATCTTTAAACGTAACTTATCTCAATGAATTAACGGGCTTCGTCGATAAGAGATTGCTTTGAAGTAAATACAAGAAAAAGTAGCAAAAATAGATATAATAATAATAAATAGATCTTCCATTCAGTAATAATCATCACCATTTCAACGGATACTCGTCCATCCCTGGGCATAGACCTCTCTCAAGCGCTTCCACATCGACCGACCTTTTGCTTTGCGTATCTAGAGGTCTACTGGGACATTTACCGGTTCACTTTTTAGAAGTCCTTCCATTCATCCAACGAATAACAATCCGGGAAACAAAATTCATTTAAAAGTTTTTCGACGGAATGCTTCTGGAATGCGCTGAATGATTCAGCAAAACAAACCTACACTTTAAATACCTATTAATACCTACACTTTACCCAAATAAGTTTTTATTACTCGAAACATGTCTAACTTGTACTTACGTCATACATTTCGGATCATAAGCTCGCTGGCTAAAGACTGACATAATATTCGTCAACAAAGTTGTCTATTCACAAAATTTGTAAATTTATTATGAACCGGCGAATTTTAAGACAGACGTCACATTGTGAACCCAGACAAGTCAAGCACTAAGTTAAATTAATGTGTGCTAGGTATATTCGTGTATTAAAACATATGAGACAGACAAAGAGTAAGTGATTTTAGGGAATAAATGGTGTGTTTCTTTAAAGTATCAATGAGCTTGTATTAATTTTCGCTCATCCAATAAAAACCATCTGGGATGACAAGGAATTTAGGACATGCTTTTAATTTTTGTAGTCACATCATTAAAGTCAAAGAATTTCACAAACATGGAATAAGCAAATACAATAAATTTTACATGTAGTTATAGATGATTGGAGAAAATACACGTAAAAAGATTGAATACTGTAGTAAACGCCGCTACAATTCCAATCAGCCCATTGCTTAACCTGACCTTGACACCTGCAAGAAGCTAAAAACTAGAACGGATAAATAAAATAAGTTTGTTCTCCCGGGATGCAGCAAAGAGAGAGTACCAGAGCTGAGGCGCGATTTACCGGCAATTCTAGATCCCCAAGGGCATGCTCTGAAAATCTACTAAAAATGCCCACTACGTGAGAAAAATTCGTCATAAGGTTAGGTTTCATCACTTCAAAACAGAAAGTATTTATGAAAATACACCTGATTTCAATGGACGTTACATTCACCTATATTCAGTTAGGCAGAGAGGCATCCATCAATACTACCACACAAGACAAACACAATTGGAATACTTATGAAAAAGACACAGCTTTTACCAGTAGCATCTTCGAAAATTTGCCCAAGGAATCAAACTTTAGGCATAAAAGACATTCTGTATCCAATTCCTGGTCATCTACCTGTGTACAAAATTCAGCCGTTGAAGCATTATTGATATACAAACATCCAAATATCTAGACCTTCAAAAATACACTCTCATATGAGCAAAAAGTGGGATTATTGAACCATACGTCATCATACAACTTAATTTAAAGTTATATTGCTTTTATGTTCCTAATTATTCTATTTCAGTTAGACACTTCTGACACACATTCAACTCTCGCTAACGGAGTATAAATCAACAACATTATCGTAAACAGTACATTTCTCATTTTCCCAGCCAGTTGTTAAACGATCAAAAAGTTCCTCATAAACTGTCTGTATCATTTTACATTTTAATATTCCTCAAACATTTTGTACCGCGAGTTGCAATGTACAGTCGAGTTGTTTATACCTTCGTCAGTTTTCCAATTATTTCCTTTACCTAATCAGGGTACATGATACCTTAGGAAACTTCGCCATTGACCAGACTCCTGCATAGAAAACTAAATTTAATATTAAAAATAAAAGTCGAAATAGCGGTATACTTTCGCCATTAGTTTCGCAAATTGACAAAAAACTAAAACCGTTTTAATATACTTTACCATTATATGATTGCTTATACGCTTCAACATATCTGATGACAAGGACTTAGACCGGCTCCTCGTCAGCGCCGGCTTACGTAGTAGCTACGGACCTCCTTTAATTTTATGAAACAGAATCAAATATGTCCCAATGAAGATGAACCAATTAACCGTAGTTTAAACTTGGAACGTTGACTAAGGTCCAGAATATCGTATAGATGTCAAATTTTGTGACATACGTTATGGGCGTGAAATCCAAATTTACATTTAAATCATATTAAATACCTTAAGTACTGAGACTGGTTGACCCGTTACTCGTATTTGTTATAACTAATCTGAGGAATTCCAAAATATTCACAACAATAATATAATTAGAATTAATATTTGTTTCGGGATATATACCATGTATATTTCCCGAAACAATTATTAATTCTAATGATTGTGACCATGTCAGCTTAAAAACTAATAATATAATTAGGAATTAATCAGTAAATCAGTGCCTCTAGCGACGAAATCATACATGGTAGCCCCCATTAACAATATCACTGTCATTTTTAATTAGCAACGAAGTGTTGTCACTCTGTCTCAGAATGACACTTTCTGTACGTAATGTTACAGAAAGTGTCATTCTAAAGAAAGTGATGATACTTTCTGTAACATTACGACAATAAGGGTATACAATCTTGGCTGGTAAAGCAATAAGATTCTGACATGCATGCAGCAAACGCAAACCGACCTTAAGTGACGAACACATTTTTACGGTGACTGTACCACAGACCGAAACATTTTGTACCACGACACCGACCGTATTTAGTTTCATCGAATAGTTGAAGGTTTAACTTTGAAAAGTTCAAATGAGTTCCGGTAGGTAATAGTTTAGAAAACAAACATGGTCTATCCCCATATTTGTTTTAGATGTTGGAATTTTGTTGTACGATTTGTAACATGACTATGTAATAAGCTAGATTATTTTGTCAACTGGATTTCGTGTTTCGAAGCATTTTCAATTTTTTTTTTTTTTCATTTTGCTTACCGAAATGATTCATCATTTAGTTTCATATAGATAGTTATTTCAAAAGATTATCTGCAGAAAACTTTTGCTTGTCCTTGGAATCAAGTTTAGACTAAAATGCTCGACTTAATTTTAATTTATCACATTTTACCAAGTTGCACCAACAGGCACCCAATTTTCTGCAATCCACATTTTCCAGTTGCATTTTCGCGTATACTGCTAGTCTGTTTTCAACTTATAAAACTTAATAAAAAGTCTCATCAATCGTCGCTCATCCCTCAAAACAAGATCACCGTTCAATTACCCCCTTTAAATACGCACTAATCACTTGGGCACAAAACTTCTCTCCACCTCTTAAATATTCAAATCTTACGTCTCAGGGTTTAAAACGGCCTCCCCCGGTGGGTTCCCGCATTGTCGAGGTGGGGGCGCTCTGTAGCCGTGGCTTGGTCACCTAAGTTTAAGCGAAACGAAACCCGAGGAGGGGCCGCTCGTCAGGGCTATTGCCGATTAAGCCGACGACGTAGCGGCCTACAAGTAGGTTGCGGTGCCACTTGGTAACAGAGGCGACGTCACAACTGAGGCGCAGGCCGAGGCGGAAGAGGAGTGCCGGTATTACGGTGCACCGCTCTCCCTATCTTCCGTGGCCTTTACGGGGTCGCCACAGTCTGACGGCGGATGCGGTGGGGACGCAAGGGAGGTCCCTATCCCCTGCGGCCGAAAAGTTGTAGGTGGCGGAGCCACTGATCCAAACCGTCACAGGGGGACTAAGGGTGCTATACACGGGGTCGTCTGGCACAAATGTGCTGGTTTGGTCCCTGGGGTGGTGACGGCGAGCAATGTGTTCTGGTGCGCCGCTGATGTGGGGTATCTCCCAGAGGAGCGTCCGTTGACGGACAGCCGCGGCGGGTTCACGGTGAGTGCTAACACGTGCTCATGTTCCCGCCATAAGCAGCACAGGAGGACACCGTGGAGTTTAAGTGAGTTGGAGTCCCGCATAAATGCGCTTTCTCCCCGTGGTGGCGCAGTAAGCATGAGTATTTCTCCTAGCTAAAAAATATAGTTTAAAACGGCAAACTGTGGTGAAAGCTGCTTTGGCGCCGCGCCCATCCACCGCAGCCATTAAGAGATTTTTTAATATTTTAATACTGTGCATTATGCATCGCACTTCAACGCCAGACATTGTGACAGAGTTTAATCCCGGTGAAATGGTTCAAACGGTTTCATTATGAACACTTTGTCTACGGATTACGCGGTCGAAAGTTGAAGTTGCAGTGTGTAGATCAAGTGACGGGGGAAACTAATGTCAGCTGGTTTTCGGGTTCGTTGAATGTTGTCGACGTAGTTTGTGCATATTCGGTTCAGTTTTCCCGGGCAATGAGATAATTGTATTTACTTACCTTTCGTATGGGCACAGATAATATAATACTAGCATACAGATCTATACAAAGAAACCGTGCCGACGTAACTAGGGTTTTTCATCTGATTATACCGATTATTTTTTGTAAATCGGTCGCGTTCGGTTCCGTTCCACTGCGATTGATAGATCACCATCTATATCCGTGGAACGGAACCGAACGCGATCGATGTACAAAAAAAATCAGTATAATCAGTACAGTACGTCGGCACGGTTTCTTTGTATGGGATGAGACACCACTGGTATGGATAAGTCTGGTAAGTCTCTACTTTTAGAAAGATACTTTAAGTCCTTTTGCATCTACAATCTACATCTTAATTCCCTGGCTTTCTTAAGTAACCGTTACAGTTCTGGTTTCACCATCAGCCTACAGCAGTCCACTGCTGGACACAGGCCTCTCCAATCGCTTGCCTTTTATTTAGATTTTTGCCAATTCTCATCCAGTTACTACCAACCACCCTGCGAAGATCGTCGTTCCACTTAGCCCGAGGGCTTTCCAGCCTACTTTTACTAATATGGCCGGTCCATTGCCACATTAATCGGGTTTATTTCGAAATTTTTATGTTGAAAATAAAACATCTATAGTTACCACATTATAAACGGCCCTTGGAAGCCTAATCCCTTCAGAAATCCTCCAGTCTACAAATAAGTATCTACCTAACCTTCTTGTAAATACGATCCACAACATTGAAGCCTCTTAGAATTCAACTCGTTCCCGAAGAAGGGCGTGAAAATAAGTAATTACAGCTTTCGAAACACGAAACCGTTTGGCAGACCATCTGAAAACTCGATAGATATTTCCGAAATTAAATTAGAGAAGTAACTCGAGAAGTATCTAAAGTATTCTGTGTTCAGGTGCCTGGAGTTACTGAATAAAGTCAATATTGTTTCATTATGTATACCGAAGAACGTCAAGTACGTACTAACTAGTTCGGTATTCAGATGATCGCAGTTTGGTAATTTTATATTTGTGTCGTCTGAATACTGATGGTGTCTATTGGCTAACTTGGCGATATGATTAACCGATGCCAGACAAAACTTATGATAAGTACGCAAAAATCTGCCTAGCGTTTTCCCATTGCATGAAGCTGAATCATCATCATCAGCCTTTTAATGTTCCCACTGCTGGGACACAGTCCGAAACGCGGGCCCAGTGCGGATGGTGGATGTCACATAACTTCGAATTTTTTGGTTCTAGGACATGCCGGTTTCCTCACGATATAGCTGAATACCAGCTACATATTATTTATTTTTAACCGACTTCCCAGAAAGGAGGAGATTCTCGTATGTATGTTCGGGCATTACTTCTTCATATATAAAATAATAAGCAAAATTCTTTTTTGTTCGTTTAAAATTTATTGTGAAATCCCATTTAAATTTGGTAAAGATCTGATGACGAAAGACACAAAGTGAAAAATAACTTCAATTTCGAAAGTCAGTGTTCCTTTTTTTGTTTCTTCGTATTTTAACACCGACTTCCGAAATTGAAGTTATTGCCACGTTGCTTTTTTTTGAAGTCGTTTGTATTTTTTTGTAAAAACGTTTTGTTTTAACTTCCATTGAAAATGGAGGATCCTCCGAGCAGACAAGTGTCTGGTACGGGCAACTGCCCGACGGTTGATGTCGGAGTGTTGTATGTTCAAGTCGCGTCGTAAACTTTGTTGCACGATGCAGGATTTTGAAGTCAGGTCATTAGTTCGTAAGTAGTGGCATAGATGCCGCTACACAAAGTCTGAACATGCTTTATTATGCTCTTTGCTATCCAATCATCAAAAGAGCTTCAAGCCGTTTGTCCATCAAGAGTTTAACTAAGCAAAGCTACGCTAAGTTCAACTTACCTTAGTGTTAGTTTAACTTTTCAAACAGAGGTAATTTTCACACAGCATGGTTTGCGTTGTGAAACAAATAAGATGTGGTTTTCAAACAAATAAGAAAAATTACCTAAGTTATGCCAGCCCAGCTTAACTGATCATGCTCATTGATATATGCGAATCAATTTTTTTACCCGATAGCTGAGGGAGGGTAATGCTTTCGTCAGTATCCATACAACAAATATAGATCCATATGTATGTTTTTTCCTATGTGGCGGTCTAGAGACAAAATGCGTTGACCGGTTTGATGATTCTTACATCAATCAATTTGTCTTAACCTTGCGATTGTGCATTTTTTCTTCCAAATCTATCTTGTGGGGTATCCTAATAAAGGATTTTAAGATGTGATTTATAAATATATATTTTAATATATATTTTAAAAAAAAGTGTTATCTAGAAAATTATAAATAAAAAAAGTTAATAAAAAAAAACCCGACTGCTTAAGAGCGAACTTAATTGTTAATTGTATTTTGGTAAGCACGGACTCTGGCTGGGAATTCCACTCCTTAACTATAAGCACAACAAAAGTATTCCCAAAACATTTAGTGAGCAACTTTCTGAGAGATTCCTAGTAGCTCTATTTCACATTGTCATCCCCATTCTACACAAATAAGATACCATTATTATGCCTACAAAGTCATGTCTTCATTACAGGAAAAGCTTCTGTTCGCTTCTCATCTATTTGCGAAACTTATAACAAGCGTATCCTGGCGTTCGTGTTTGTTTAGGGTCTTCATTTGTTTATCGAGTAATATGCAATGTATTAGTAATACTATAGATATTTCAACCGATTATTGCAAGGGGGGGAAGGAGCGAGGAGGGGATTGATAGAGAGTGAAATAGAGAGAAGAGGATAGAAAGGTTCTTCTAGAATTATTGTATATTTTTATTACATTATTGTCGCTTATAACATATTGCCTTTGTTTGTAGTAGCTCTTGTCTGTAATGTTTTTATGTATTTGTTTTTTTTCTGTACGCGAAAACTTTTAATTGGCCTCAATTTCATTATAATTACGAATAAAATAAGATACAGGATACAAGGGTCTTAATCATGTGTATAGCTATTCTTTGTATTTACAACACTGATGTTACCTAGGCTAAAGTTTAAAAAAAAAAAATGATAACTTACTGTCCTAATGATTATTAAAGGCTAAAGAGGTCCTTTTAAAACTATGTTATTTTCCAATGATTCGTAACATATTAAAGTAGATTTTCTTGCGGCTTTGCTCTTGTAGCCAAGTTCACAGGAATCGATCATATTTTCGGGGACCAAAATCCTATAGCAATCGACGATAGTGTAGCATTTTTGTAATCGGATACATTTTTTCACAGAATACATTTGCAAATAATAAAATTATATTATTTCAACTATAAAATTACCGATAACACTGAATGTAGTGTTGCGCCAGTGGTTAAGGCCTGCCTGTCAGCCATGGTCGTGGGTTCAAATCCGGACAAATGCCAAGGTCCATTTTTCAATTCATATGTACTTTCTAAGTTCATCTTGGACATAGCTGACATTGGTGAAGGTAAATATCGTGAGGAAACCTAGACTTTATACCAATATTATAAAGAGAAAAGACTTTTTGTTTGTTTGTACCGAATAGGCTCCGAAACTACTGGACCGATTTAAAATATTCTTTCACCAATAGATAGCTTATGTCACTTCAGAATGATGTAGCTTACATCATTCTTAAATGACATAAGCTATTTTTTTATCCCGAAAACGGGTCCTGTGGGGTGGTCCACGGGAGTGAAGCCACGGGAAACAGCTAGTAGTTCATATAAATTTAAAATCACCAACCCGCCATGAGGAAACTTTATAAGCAATGTTCGTGCCTTCTCTGCATGAGAAGTGGCATTTGTGCTGCAGTGTGATAATTGCAGGTTCTTATTTATAACTCAATATTTGAATCACATCACATCACACATCATCAGCCTATTAATGTTCCCACTGCTGGAACACATAGGCCTCCTCTCTGTGCTGGGAATGGGCCTTAATCCACCACGCGGGCCCAATGCCGGTTGGTGGATGTCACATGTCTTCGTATTTTTGGTTCTAGGACATGCCGGTTTCGTCACGATGTTTTCCTTCACCGTTTTGAGAGCAGTGAAGATGAAATAATTTTACACAAAGAAAAGCGTCTGCCTGGACCCGAACCCACGACCTACAACTTCTAAGTCGCGGTCGATACCACTGGGCCACCGCTGCACTTTTGAAAAACGTTGCCCCACACTAGGAATTTCTTCCTGTATCGTGGGTGTATTTACAAACATATAAACTCACATACACAACACCCAGAGCCGGAACAACTATCTGCATACAAATATTTGTTCCGTGCGGGAATCGAACCCGCGACACGCAGCGCAGCAGTCAATCGCTCAAGCACTGCGCCAACCGTGCGCCCGAAGGGCCATTCACTTCCATTACTAAATTTGGAAATGATACTTGCTATGGTACCAATAAACATATTTTTCTCAAAAATGGTATGTAATGTTGTCATAACATCTATAAAAAGTATCCAGAAAGTGAACTCTACCGGAGACTTATTCACAACTGTCCAGTAAGAATCGAAATTTAAATTTGGTCCTATATAATTATCAAAACGTAACTTATATCGGATATGTGTTAAATATCATATCATATCGATGTCTATACCAAAATAAACGATATTACAAAAACTGTATCTAATAAAAACCTTACTAGCGTGCGAGAGCGAATAAGTCAAAACTTAAAACCGTAACAATGCGGAAACATACGAACTACGAACAAAACGCAAAGTTCACAAACGATAGGAACCATATGCGCTACCTCTCTTTCTAAGTATTATTTCGCGTTCGTTGTTAGTTTCCTCATCTAAATAACATTTTAACTTATGCAAACTGTACTAAATGATATCAATATCTGAAAACCGTTTTCGATATCGTTAAGAAAACTGTATATCGGTTACATAACCGTTTGTGAAAAAAACCGAAAACACCCATCTCTAGACAGTAGGTCATCCTTTTCAGATCTGCTTAGAAAAAAAAAAACAGGTTTTTGGCGGGATTTTTTCGAGTGAAGTTCAGCGGCTGTTAATATTATTTGCAAATTGATTCCTAGTGGATATTGTGATATAAAATTGGTGTAGTTTTGTGTCTCAACTGTCTACGCAACTGAACAATATGTGAAATTAGTGACAGAAGCGATCTCGGGATAGTGGAGCGGAGAATTTTATTGTAGTATTGACTACCTCCGCAAAGCTTACTGGGAAGGCTGACTCGATACAATTTGCTGCCAAATACTCCAAAAAACATTAGAATATGTTACATCCGCATTCTAATGTTACTAATGAATTCAAGAAAAATACTGATGACTAGGCAGCATGGTCTCAGACCTTAGCCTGTTCCGTAAGGAACAAACAAAAAAAAACATAGAACCAGCCAGACACAGATTAGAGTTGTTGTATGTTGTATGTATATATCTATCTCTCTTTTTGGTATGACATTTTATGGGATAGATATATTTTTGAGTAAGTTAATCAAGACGTACAACAAACAAATATAATTGGCCTAATATGAATGTAACCTTCAATATTAATTAAACGAATTTGTTGTTAAACTTTCTTTCATTTTTGAGAAAAGCATTATACAAGCCTCAACCAGTAAGAAAGCCATCCTGGCCTTGTATTTAACCGGTTAACTCATACTTGGCCAGGAAGGCTTACTTACTGGATTCTGCAGTAATGTACTATTTCTCAAACATGCTTGGAAATTTGAGCATTATTTTGACAACCTTCTTCGAGATAAATCGAAATTGCTTTACTGGCCATATACATGCGAGCAGCGGCCGTAAAAAGTTGTATGAAAATCCATATCTGTCGTGTCTAGCGGCCAAATAAATTACATAGTAAACTAGTAAACTCATATCTGTCGTGTTATTTAAAAATGGAACGATCTTTTACTCCGAAACATGGGAACCAAGGAGGTAACATATCAAAGGTTTTATTTAAATTTCGAACTGGCTTGCAAATAGAACGCTGTTTATTGAAAAAAAAAAACAAAAGAACACTAACGCGGGATCAATTATTGTTGTTCGTCATTGATTTTGACAAAATGAGTTCTAGGTACTACTTAGTTTTAATTTCCGCGCATTATTTGAGAAAAGTACTATACAAGCCTTGGCCACAACTAGGCATTGATGGACTTACGTATGTGTGCCTCGGCTTCGCATCGGCCCACATTTACACGTTCGTTCGTCCATCAATGCCTCTTTTGCTGGCCGCTGCAGTGATGTAAAATAATTTGCAAAATAAGAGATTATAGGGATATTATTTATGGGTTCACCATAAATAATATCTCTCTATTCAGCAGCAACTTTACCACCCTAACAGTTTCAAATCCTCCCCATTTTCTTTGAATAGACCACATGAACTGTAGCCGTTGACGGTACTCTCCGTCATATTGACAGCAAACGACGAAAACCTTTGATGGCTTATCTAAATACAAATCCAGTCGGCAAAAACGACTGAGTTACGAGCATTAAGATGGAACCTCCTTTTAACTTCAATAGGAAAACTTTTTTTGAAAGGAGATATTTGAAACTAGCTGTGCCCGGGGCTTCGCTCCCGTCATCTGCCTGCCAAGCCAACCCTACCCAACTTACCTTCCTGCCTACCCTACATACCTACATACCAATTTTTTTTCAAGGGTCATTCTTTCGCGTATAATCTTAACACTGCCATTCAGAAAATGACTTCAAATGCACAACGCCATCTATCGAATATCGAGTTCAACTGTACGAGTAACTAAATTGCATGTGCTGTGATAATTTTACTTCTTGAACACTTTAAATTCATCTAACTTTTGATAGAGTGAACCGATTGCGATGAAACAAAAACTAAGTACGTACTTCTTCAAGTTACGCACAATTTTTATGTATAAAAGTTATATACATTTGTTTCGTACATTTCACGTGATGCGTGCACAAATAAACAGAAAAAAAGACAAAAATTCCAAAAATGCTGGAAATGGGTTCTGTTGGTTATCCTTTAACACCCTGGCATTTTTTTTTGGAAATTTATTCGATGTACAAAAAATATTTTTCTACAGATTTATTATATGTATTGATGTGTAACTGCGATAATTACTAAGAACTAAATAGACTGATTAACGAAACAATTAAAGTTATTTTACCTATCCTCGAAATCTTTCGAAGATCCTGCTATGTCCACAAAATAAAACGTTTGCTACCAAAAAATCTGCTACGTCATAAAAATACTTATAACTTATAAACGTCCAAATATTACTGTTTTATTAGTTCCTAATAATGTAGAATCAGTTGTTAACTGTATTTTTGGTTTTAACCTAAATTTGTAAAATGAAAATTTATTAAGTACTAGCTGTGGCCGCGGCTTCGCTCCCGTTATCTGCCTGCCAACCCTACCATACTTACCCCTGCCTGCCTACTCCACATACTCAAAAAAACTTTTTACAAAAAAATACTACCGACTTCCAAATAAAACTACAAAGTGAAAAATAACTTTATTTTTGGAAGTCGGTGTCTTTCGTAGGTACCAATTTATTGCGTTATGGACACCGACTTCCAAAAATAAAGTTATTTTTCACTTTGTAGTTTTATTTGGAAGTCGGTAGTATTTTTTCGTAAAAAGTTTTTTATTTTCACTTTTTAGTTTTTTTTTTTTTTTTTCTCTTTATTTATTTATAGGGCCTTTTACAGGAGTTCAGCAGTGATTCCGACATCACCCGGCGCCTTGTTGTTTTTAAGCTGTTTCAGAGCCATCCTAATCTCGTACAGGCTGACATCCGGGATATCTTCGGTATAGTGTCGGGTCAATCTAGCTCTTGCGTCGTTTGCTAGATTCGCAATGGGTTTACTGGTTGACGTGTACAACTGCCCATAGAATCTCTCGATCTCCCTCAGAAGCTCCGGTTTGGTGGAAACGATCCTGCCATCATCGGTCTTCAGTTTTGTGAGCTGGCTTTGCCCAATAGACAGATCCCTTGCAAAGACCTTGGAGCCCTTATTCCGCTCAATCGCATCTTTAATACTTTCAGTATTAAAGCGGCGGAGGTCGCTTTTCAAGGACTTTGAGATCCGTCTATTTAGCTGCCGGTATTTCACCGCATCGTCTGAAGACTGCAGGATCATCTCACGCCTCTCCTTCATTAGCTTTAGAGTTGGATCAGAGAGCTTTGCTGAACTCCTGAAGGCGGGTGGCAAACCGGTACTTAAGGCCCTTCAGAAGCTGTTTGACTCCGTCATACTCGAGGGCAAAACGCCACAGGCATGGTGCGGGGGTGTGGTGGTACTCTTCTTCAAGAAGGGCGACAATGCCCGGCTGAAGAACTATAGGCCCATCTCACTTCTTAGCCATGTCTACAAGTTGTTTTCAAGAGTCATCACGAATCGTCTCGCGCGCAGGTTTGACGACTTCCAGCCTCCCGAACAAGCCGGATTCCGAAAAGGCTTTAGCACCGTAGATCACATACATACGCTGCGGCAGGTTATACAGAAGACCGAAGAGTACAACCTGCCTCTCTGTTTAGCGTTTGTGGACTACGAGAAAGCCTTCGATTCGATCGAGACTTGGGCTGTACTGCAGTCTCTCCAACGGTGCCAGATCGACTACCGGTACATTGAGGTGTTGAAGTGTCTGTACAGAAACGCCACCATGTCAGTCCGTCTTCAGGATCAGACCTCGGAACCAGTCCTTCTCCAGCGTGGCGTGAGACAGGGAGACGTCATTTCTCCGAAACTGTTCACTGCTGCACTGGAGGATGTATTCAAGGTTCTGGACTGGAGCGGCCTAGGCATCAACGTTAATGGCGAGTACATCACTCACCTTCGGTTTGCCGACGACATAGTGGTCATGGCTGAGACCATGGAGAGCCTCAGTACAATGCTCGATGACCTCAGTAGAGCTTCCGAAAGAGTGGGTCTGAAAATGAACATGGACAAAACCAAGGTGATGTTGAATGCCCATGTTACACCCATTCCTATCAAGGTTGGAGACTCTACACTCGAAGTTGTGGACAACTATGTCTACCTGGGACAAACGATCCAGTTGGGTAGGGCCAACTTCGAGAAAGAGGTCAACCGTCGAATCCGACTCGGCTGGGCAGCGTTCGGGAAGTTGCGCGGTGTCTTCTCGTCCAACTTACCACAGTGTCTCAAGACAAAAGTCTATGACCAGTGTGTGTTGCCAGTTATGACATATGGCTCTGAGACGTGGTCGCTAACAATGGGCCTTATCAGAAAGCTTACAGTCACTCAAAGGGCAATGGAGAGGGCTATGCTCGGCGTTTCCTTGCGTGATCGAATCAGAAATGTTGAGATCCGTAAGAGAACCAGGGTTACCGACATAGCCCGAAGAATTGCCAAACTTAAGTGGCAGTGGGCAGGGCACATTGCTCGCAGAACGGATGGCCGATGGGGCAGAAAGGTTCTGGAGTGGCGACCGCGAACCGGAAGACGTTGCGTTGGAAGGCCTCCCACCAGGTGGACCGATGACCTGGTGAAAGTTGCAGGAATCCGCTGGTTGCGGGACGCACGGGACCGGTCAATGTGGCGACGCTTGGGGGAGGCCTATGTCCAGCAGTGGACGTCTTTCGGCTGATATGATGAGGGCCTTTTACGCATAGCGTATGTCAGTCCCATCGTATCCTAAACAATTGTACTTTCACAACACGTGGGCCATGAATTTGAACAAATCTTTCGCATCATCGTCATTTGGTTGGGTTAGAATTGTATGGAACATGCCTACATTAGTTCTGTTCAAATTCAGGGACCTTACTAAATTGTTTCTACTTGACTCATATTGGACACATTCCATCAATAAATGTTGTAGGTCCTCGACAACTCCGCATTTCTCACAATTGGGTGAAGTGATTTTCTTCATCATGAAGGCAAATTTCTTGCATGGAATGTGTCCAGATCTGAGTCTAAGAGCAGTAACAATAATTTTTCTACTAGCATCATTATTCATAAACCAGGGCACGCGAAGAGGTTCACACTGTAGGGTTTTATACCATAAACCTTTCTCTAGTGACCGTTTATTAAAATATTCCTCCCAATAATCATAGCATATTTTTTTAAATTGTGGTAAAAATTCTGAATAATCTAATATAATATTTATTTCTTTTCCATTCCTAGCTGCTAATTTTGCCAACGTGTCAGCCTCTTCGTTGCCCTGCAACCCAATATGCGATGGAACCCATTGCAACCTCAGTTGGATGCCTTTTATAGTAATTTCATCAATGTTAGATAGAATAACATAAGCTATCGATGCACCTCTGTGGCCAGAGGCGCATCGAGCTTTGTGTTGTAATGAACTTTTGCTGTCTGTACAAATTACAACATTTTTATATCTGCAACGATTAATTATATAAGTCAAAGCCTCTGAGATTGCAATGAGTTCCAACGTCATAATGGATGTAGGTTCACTTATTTTAAAACAATTATCCTGTGTGCCCATATCTATATTAGGTATATAATATGCAGACCCATAACCTTCTACACTCTTCGACCCATCTGTAAATATGTAAAACCAACCACTATACTTTGTATATAACTCATTAATAACTTAATATTTTAATATGTTACTATCGTATGAACGTTTACATTTTTTTAATGATTCTAAATTTACTATAATTATTTCGTTTACATAAATATTAGTTATCCATGTTCGTAAAGTATACATTAATAATGGACAGGAAGAAGCTACCTTTAGCTCTTTAACCTCATTCGCAACAGTTACCAATAAAGGATTTTTTTTATTTTTCCAATAGCAATTTTGTCGAAGAGCGTAGAGATTCTCTAATAACTAACAATTTAAATTATTTTCACACTTTTTAGTTGTACCTACCTAATAGGCAAGTTGTTTAGTAAGTTACCTACTCGTATAACGCCAGAATATATTATGAAACTTGCTTACCCAAATATCATGAAACTTGAACATAACCGGTGAAATGAGAGATCTGCGTACCCCTTAAGAGCGTACTGGCGTGATGTTATGTTATGAAATGGTATAAACAACAAACAGACATGCGATTGCAGCAATCCCGAGAGATTTGCCGTTATTTACTGAAGAGTTCTGTTGTATATCTTCGATTTTCATCGTCAGTCCTACACCAAATTAAAATGGGACCAATTTCGGAACAAACTCTTTCAAACAAAAAAAGATTTTTTGAACTCGGTCCACAATTGACGGAGATATCGGTGAACATACATAAAAAAAAACATACATAATGTCGAACATAGAACCTCCTCCTTTTTGGGAAGTCGGTTAAAAAATATACATACTACTTACCAATTTTTTTTTCTACGGTCATTCTTTCGCGTAAAATCTTAACACCGCGTTTCAGAAAATGACTTTAAATGCACAACGACATCTATCAAATAGCGAGTTCAACTGTCCGAGTAACTGAATTGCGTGAGCTGAAGTCGATATATTATATGCAGTAGGGATACACATATATACTTAGCAGATATACCTGATCCTTATGCGCTTTGACCACACTTTTCTCCCTACTCAATTCTCCAACTATCTTATGTCTAACTTTCAATATCTATGTTCTTCACATGCTCGGAACCTGCGTTCTTCTAATAATCTCCTCTTACTCTGTCCTTCTCATACTACCGATTTTGTTCACTCTTCCTTTCATATACAGTCCTTCCGAGATCAAGATGGCCACCATTCGGAATGCATTCAAGTGGAACTTGCGGATTTACTTTCAAAACAGCTAAGCAGAGTCATCTCACTTTCTTCTTTTCTGTTACTTTATAAATATATATATTTAAATAAGTGTATGTTATTATTCATCATCATCATTATCAGCCTATATTAATGTTCCTACTACTGGGACACAGGCATCCTCTCTGTGAGAGGAGATGTATCAAGTATGTATTATTTTCAATATATATGTACGTGTATTTTATCTATTTTATTAACAATGTTATAATATAATAATAACTGGTTTTATTTTTATTATAAAACAATGCACCTGCCATGAAGAGATATCTTTACCACCCTTGGTTGACTGGTAGAGAATGACTAAGGCATTAGGTCTGCCTTTGTACATTTTGTGTATGAAGTCTAAATAAATAAATAAAAAGTAAATATATTTTTTGAGTAAAAAAACTCTTACGGTCATCGTTCATACATCATTTAGATTATAGCACTTCCCTGCGCTACAAAATGTTCATCAAACAAAACTAAATCAAACATGGCCGATCAAAATATTCCTTCCCACCGAAAATGACAGAATTATCAACATCATTATTTAACAGAAACAAGATATAATAACAGGGTTACCTCCTGCAGACAAGATGAATGGACGTTATAAAAAAATTTGAAGGTAAAAAATATACAAAAGGTGCGTTTTTCAGCAAAGTTTATTTCTTAAGAGAAAAGAGGGTCCCTTTCAGGTGGGCCAGGAATTTATTATGTCTACTCGCTGAGTGTCAGGGACAGCACAGATCTTTGATTTTACTAGATGAAACTACCAATATAAAAAGGACATGGCTAAATAAAGTATGGACGATTGTCCTAGCAATGGATAACTATTTTAACTAGTAATATGTAATGCTGAATAGCTGAATATTAGTATTTCGTATGAAAAAAGTTACAGACACATTATATATCGTCACAATCCTGAAAATAAAATCGTAGAAACTCCTACATTAATAGGTATACAAACTTGTAAAAGAATAAGATTTTGCTATGATACTTTATTAAGGCGTTTAGAGGAGCTCGTGGCTTAATAATAACAGCCGCACAGGTCGATCTTCAAGGTTAAGCAACGCTAGCCAAGGTCATTCCGTGGTTCCATCGTGTACATAGCGAGTTTCCTTCGTGCCTTGGAAAGCTAGATAAGCCGTTGGTCCCGGCTGTCATTTGAAGATCTGTCATCTGTCAATACGCAATTGAAACTTAAGATCATACGAACTCTGTAATTAATACCCGGCGAAAGGAGCATCGTTCAAAGTGAGTTCCCACGACACCCCCAACATGTTTTTTTATTTGGTTCTAATCGAATCAAGTGTAATCTAGAAGAATCGACTGTAACTATTTAGTGTCAGCACTATTTATGTGCCGTTTCTTTCCAGATTTTGCCAATAATTTCTAGAAATCAGATAAATGCAAAGAAAACAACATCTATGATTCTATCTCTAATGTTTTAAGATGTATAGCGAAAGGTACAAAAATCAATAATAATGAATACTGTTCGTTTCGATTTACGCAAATGTACTTAAAAGTAGGTTTATTGACTACAATTTTTCGTAGAACGGAATCTTATGTTCTTCTTGTCAAACAAAAATATGAAAAAACTTTTAATTATTTGATTAATTCACGAAAGTTCTAAAAGAATAATAAAACTGTATACATACATACATACATACATACATAAACTCACGCCTTTTTCCCATGGGGGTAGGCAGAAACTACAGAACGCCACCTGCTACGATCCTTACATACTTCTTTTGCTTCACTCACATTCATACATCTTGTCATACACACACGCCGGTTATGAGTACTGCGCACCTTGCCTTTCTGAAGAACATCACCTATAAGGTCTATATATGTCTTCCTAGGGCGTCCCCTCCCGGCGTTTCCATTCACGTCTGCCTTGTAAATACCTTTCGTTAGTCGCCTATCATTCATCCTCTCAACATGGCCAAACCATCTTAACATACTCTTTTCAATTTTAGTCACTACATCTTCTTTTAAACCACAACGTTGTCTTATTACCTCATTCCTCAGTCTATCATTTAAGGTTACACCACACATACTTCGCAAGGACCGCATTTCTACTGCATTAATCCTACTTTCATGTCTTTTTTGCCATACCCAACTTTCACTATAATCAATATTTCAGATGTATTGCGATAGGTACAAAAATAAATAATAATGAATATTGTTCGTTTCGACTTACGCAAATGTCCTTAAAAGTAGGTTTATTGACTACAATTTTAAGTAGAACGGAATCTTATGTTATTCTTGTCAAACAAAAACATGAAAAAACTTTTAATTATTTGATTAATTCGTGAAAGTTCTAGAAGAATAATAAAACTGTAATAATTAATTAATGAATATTTGAATGTTACGAGCTAGTGAATAATTTCTATACATGCTTAGGGCAGTTGTTTAGCCATGTCCTTTAAATCATGTATTATTGTTAAATAAGTAGTCTTGCTTAGGTCTTCTGATTTATTTAAGTATTTTAATATTATTAGTTTACAGTATTTTATTGTGTTCATATTAGTACATACGACCGGCTAGGTCAGAGGTTGGAGGCCAAAGGGTGTAGTGTTGCCAACACACAGAAAAAGAGAAAATAGTTTTTTTTTAATTTCTCTCCATTACATCATCCCCTTGTAACAAACAATTTTTAACTTATATTAATGGGGTTTACAACCTCTTAAATTATTAGAGCAAGTTTACAACTCAAAAGTTTTTACAACTATTAAACAATACTATTATTCAATAAATTTCAATTAACTAAAATTTCAATTTCCTATTATTAGAGTAAGTTTATAACTCAAAACTTTAAAAACAAAACTATTTTTTATTTGTTAAAACAAAATAACACATTATACTTCTAATCATAAACTCTTCCTCCCCTCCTAAGGAGTAAAATTAATCAATGCAAAATGTTATATATGTCGGGTTTAGTCAATAGTACGGACGTCAAAACAAATCACAAGCAAGCCCCTAGCGGCAGTCAATGGCAACTACGCATTGGCGCGCTTTTATAAGCACTTGCGAGGTGCGGAATATGGCAGTTGAGTACTAACAGCCGTAGAGCTAAGACGTCGTAGAATCAGTGTCGATCCGTAATATTAGTAAGCAGGAATGTAACTTGTGTCTATTTGAATAAACCCAGTGTATCGAATAACTTATGTGATTTCATTTGCACGATTGTACCCACCGACCTGCCCACACACGATGTCTTAACCTACGGGAATACATCCTGACTTCCCGATGGTTTACATCTATCGGCCAGCCTTGATGCGACATATACTTATACTATAACATCAACTTATACTTAAACTACATTGCAGCTACTCGTTCAGCCAACATAAGTGAGGTAGAGACGAATACAGAGCAAGCCCATTTTGGAGACTCATCAAGTTATACTGGTCGGATATAGAAAGAGGTTCTTGTATATAACACATTATTATTATCCACTAAGTCATAAGCTCTATGCATTAAGTTTACCCTACCTCACGTCAGGCAGGTTAAAACTGATGTGTTGATAAAGGGCGAAGAATTGAATCCTGAAAATAGCACAGTATATATAAAATAGGCTTAACCTTGGATGCTAAGCTTTAGTGGGGTCCACATGTAGATAAATTGTCAAAAAAGCTAAGCTCCGCAGTATATGCTGTTAGTAAAATTCGTAATTTAACTGATATAGAGACAGCCCGTTTAGTATACTTTAGCTATTTTCATAGTGTAATGTCGTACGGTATTCTGTTGTGGGAAAACGCCGCCGACATCCAGACTATCTTTGTTTTGCAGAAAAGAGCTGATCGTTCAATTTATAAATTAAGCCCGAGACACTCTCTCAGAGAGAAATTTAAGGAGATTAATGTAATGACTGTGACTTCTCAGTATATTTATGAAAATCTTTTGTATGCCCATAAAAATATAAAATTGTTTAAAAAATACAGTGATATCCATAACATAAATACTAGGAACAAACACAAATTTGTAGTACCAACAACAAGGCTCAAGAAAATAGGTGGCTCGTTTAGATGTCAATGTGTGCGCTTTTATAATAAGCTTCCAAGCCACGTACAAGTTCTAAGTCTTAATAAATTCAAATCATTCATGAAACGTAAGTTGTGCCAGAAAGCGTTTTATACCATTAAAGATTACGTTGAGGACAAAAAGGCTTGGGACTGAGCTGCTCCAATTAAAAATTGATTTTGTTTTTTTTATATTTTCCACCGTGAATTTTGTTTTATTTTTTATTTTTTGGTTTTCTTGCAATGACAACATTTACTTTTAAAGTATTATATATTTTTTAATTATTGTGAATGTGAAGACTATGTAGACCATTTATTTTTTGTTTTTATTTTTAATTTATCTTAGTTTTTAATCGTGGTCTGGCAGTTTGAGTAGTTTATGCGGCATACCCGAATGTCCTTTCTTTGGTATTGTTCGTCGAATCGTTGAGCTCCTTAAATTCTGTGTTGAGCTGCTCGGATATTGACAAATGCGTGCACTGACTGGACAGGTCCACTCAATCTGGCTGGTACTTTCCTCAAAAGACCATTTCAGACATAAATCTACATGGTCTTCACATGTGCAAACCAAGATTTTGTCTGGACTTTAAAAGAGACTGTGACTTCTGAGTTTGTTTCGGCCTTTCTTCTCAGAGTAGTCAGATAGGAAACGCCGACCTCACCTAGTTTTAAAAATATGATCGACTTGTAAAAGTGTTTGTACAAACCAGCTGTCATTTATCTATATCCATTACTGCTACTGATTTTACCTTGAAGCCATGTTTTATCATTCATGTCTTTTTAAACCATACATTTTGCCCTGCAGTGAACTCTTTTTTATATCTATTTGTTCTGTTATATTTGTTGGCATTGCGGTTTGCAATTTTATTAAATTCTGCCTAAACATATATATTTATTTTAAGTTTTAAATACTGGTGGGAAACTAATAATTTTGTTTTTAAATATCTCTTCACTTAAATCAGTCTTATCTTCACAGCATTTAGTTAATATTTTCTTACAAATCTGGACGGCTCGTTATGTCATTCCATTCGACTGAGCATACCTTGGACTAGAAAAGGTAAATTTAAGACAAAAAATTGAAGCAAATTTCTTACATTCTTTAGAGTCAAAAGGGACATAGTCTGAAACTATTTCACTTGGAATTCCAAAGTTTAAAAATACTGTTATTAAACAATTAATTACTGAAGTTGAACTTAAATTAATTAGGCATAAATTTCATATCTATTCATTTGGAGAAATAGTCTACGATTACAAGGTATTGGAACGAAGTTCCTTATCGCGCGTTGTGAAAGGGGGCTAGACGTAAAAAATTCTTACGAAAAGTTGGTTGTCACGACACTTTTTGCTATAGTTGTAAGCCGTGCGGCGTGCGCGTGTTTCGTGCGTGTTCTAGCCTATACGCTGTTGTGTCATATATATATATAAGTGTACATGTATATATGTGTGTATGTATGTATATATTTAGTTTCTTAACGCCAGACGTACAAAACCCTCCACTACAGGCCGACTCGAGTCGACACTACTCGAAAACCGACCCCGAGCCGCCACTATAATAACGAACCGGCGATCTAATCAGAAAACCTAAAAACCTCCATATCTCGGCAACGGTTGGAGCTAGCTCAATTCTGAGTAAAAATTTACCCCCCTGCCCTCAGTCGCTTCAGGCCGGAGAACAAGATAGGATAACCCCCCCCCCCCATAACTGTTCACCTTCCCCCCCGCAATTTATTTTTACCCCATTCAAAAATATCAATATGAAAAGTCTATAAAATCGTGCAACAAACCACTCCCCCCCTCACCCCTCCCCCCACACCCCCTCACTCCTCACCCGCTCTCATTTACTCGAAATCCTTATCATAAAATAATTTTAAAACATTTTTTAGGTGAGATCAAAAATATACGAACGACCGAACCAACTATTCAAATTGTAAAATCCACTTGTTAACCGTCACCTAGCGCCATCTGTCGCCATCAGATGGAATTAAAAAACATTAATTTAAGAAATAAAATTATATCTCGGCAACGGGAGGAGATAGGCCAAATCTGACAACAGATTAGAATATACTATAAATATGTTATAAATTGTAATAAATATAGTATATTCTAATATATATATATACATATGTATATATACTAAAGGAGCTTCGTTCCATCCGGGTGTCCCTTGACACCTCTCAAGTTTTTATTTTTATTTTTAAGTTCCATGATGTCTATACCCAGTTTAGAAAAAGGTAGATCTGGTATCTCATGTGATAATAGTGGCTCTTTAATATTATTATTTTGGTAAGTTTGACATACAAAACCCTTTTTTATGAACTCTTCCAAATGGTTATCCATTTTAGCCTAGTAATACATATTCCTAGCTAATTGCCTCATTTTTGTTGTGCCTAAATGACCCTCATGTAGTTTATGCATGACAGATGTTCTGAATGACTTGGGTATCAATAATCTGGATTTTAAAAATACTAAAACCTTCATCGATTGTGATATCACCTCCTTGTGTAATAAGCAACAGCCAAGTCCATCTTTTGAAGCGTCACATTGCAGTACAATAGGTAATTTAGTATTAAAATTTTGTATAATGGGTGCCTCTTTCTTTCTCTTTCGATTCATTCATTTCTAAGTTGTAAAGGTCATTAAATTTTTCAAAATAGAAATTCAATATCTAGGAAAATAATAAATTATTTTAAGTACATAGACGAAATTGGAAAGACTATGAAACTTGTCATAATAGTATGGTTTAAGTCATCCAGCTCACAAATATGTTTCCTCCGACTGCACTGCATAATTTGCTTCTTGTTAAATAACATCTTTTAGTTCTTAGCTCTTCAGCTACTTAAGCAGTCGGGTTTTTTGATTTTATTAACTTTTTTTTCACATTTCTATTTTTGTCCAGCTTGGTGCTTTTCATATTTTAATGTTTTTAGTGGGATCATTATTACACCATTGTTATGTCTTGTTACCATCCAATCTTCGTCGTATGTGGAGTCGTGATCTTTAATGGATATTTGATGCTCTGTCTATGGCACGTAAGCATGATATAATGTATGTTTCGACGAATCGATGCATTTATGTTTGTAACTTATACAACCTACTCTTTTTTAAAATTCTGAATCAATATAGTGGCAACCCAAATAAATCTGTCAAGTTTAGCTGTCAATTATCGAAACGGCTGGAGTGGCCCTTCTGTATACTTTCTATTTTCCATATTCAAAAAAAGAAGAGAAAAATATTCAAGGCGACAAAATATTATGCGGTCTCTTCCAGCATTCTTGATCTACGAAACAGTTTTATGCAAATTAGTGAAACAGGTAACCCAAGCACAACACAATGTTATTATGTACAGTATTCTGATGAAAGTATTATGTACCTGGTGTATGGTCGGCGTCCACCTGAATATTACCTATTATTCTGTCGCTATTGTTTGGTGTACAAGAGTCTTTATAACGTAAAGGGAGAGCCAGTATTTTAGGGGTGAAGTGAATAGTGAATCCAAAAATATTCTAAATCCGACTTTGAAAATTTTGAGTTTGTATTAAAAAACCGGCCAAGCGCGAGTCGGATTCGCGCACCGGTGGTTCAGTATAAAGAAATAAAAAAATTGTACTTACATTACTGACGTTTATAAACAGTGAAAGCACCGAACATTGCTCTAACGAAGGGACAAATAAACTTTGTCCCCCATACATCAATATAGTTCTCGGGTAGTTCGCCAACTGCAAATAAGTTACTAATCATTATTTTTTTATGTAGTTACTAATTCAAAGTTTATAGCTTTTTCATGTAATTGTGCTGTAAGACATAGCTTCTTGACTAATTTCATGATTCTAGGTCCCCCCTTTAGGTTTTGATTCCCTTACGATTCCTCAAATATACGACATACATGGCTATAGCTTTTGATCGCGTTGATTTAGAAGTTAGATTTTTCTCAGCTCCAAGCGTTTGTAGACCTGAGTATATCACAATAATTTCAATGAGATGCCTCTAGTCATTCCAGAGAAAAAGGTCTTGACACACGGAAAGACATACAAACAGACAGCGAAGTGATCCTATAAGGGTTCCTTTTTTCCTTTTGTGGAACGGAACCCAAAAAAGCTTAGACTTAAGCCTACTCTTGGTCGTTTAAGTCTCCATTACCTAATTAAGGTTGGTATAGCCCGTTACTGTCCTACTGCAGGACAAGGAACTCTTCTTATACAGAACACGGGCATTAATTACCGCGCTTGCTCAAGACAGGTTGGCGATTTCAAACTAATCCATACTATACCCATCATCTTCCTGCCCTTTTCCCATGTTACTTGGGGTCGACGCAACACGTTTTCATTTTCCATAACGTCCTGTCCCCCGTCACGCCATCACTGACTTCCTTTTCTTTCCTATAACTCCTCACACAGTCCATCCATTTTTCTTTGGCCGTCCCCTCCCTCTCCATCCATCGACATTAATATTCATAACTCTTTTAGTAACATGCGTTTCATCCCTCCTCATTACATCATTTATCCATACTAATATTATAAATGCGAAAGTAACTCTGTGTCTGTCTCTCTGTCTGTCTGTTACCTTATCACGGTTAAACCGCTGAACCAATTTAGATGAAAGTTGGTATGGATATAGTTTGAGACCCGGGAAAGGACATAGCCTACTTTTTTTTTCATAAAACTCTAAGGGGGAGAAATGGGGGGTGCGGTAGTTTTGTATGAAATATCTTATTATGGCTTAAACCACTGAACCGATTTAGATGAAATTTGATATGGAGATAGTTTGAGACCCTGAGAAGGACATAGGTTACTTTTTATTGCATAAAACACGAAGGGGGAGAAATAGGGGAGGGTTAATTTTGTATGTAACTTTGTATTATGAAACTTCTTCTTATTATAAACAGATATAGATGAAATTTGGTATGGAGATAGTTTGAGACCCTATAAAGGACATAGGCTACTTGCATAAAACACGAAGGATGAGAAATGGGGGATCGGGCGTAAATTTTTTATGCAAATTCTTAATTCTTTCTTCGGTCTTAAACCGATGAACCGGTTAAGACGGAATTTTGTATGGACATTGTTTGAGATCTTGGGAAGGACATAGGCTACTTCTTTTTGCATAAAACACGAAAGGGGAAGAAATGGGAGAGAGGGTTAATTTTATGTGTAACTTCTTATCATGCAACTTCTTGTTATTATAAACCGATTTAAATGAAATTTGATATGGAGATAGTTTGAGACCCTGAGAAGGACATAGGCTACTTGCATAAAACACGAAGGTGGAGAAATGGGGGATGGGGCGTTAGTTGTTTATGAAACTTCTTATTAGGGCTTAAACTGATAAACTCATTTAGACTGAATTTGGTATGGAGATATTTTGAGATCTTGGGGAGGACATAGGCTACATCTTTTTGCATGAATCACGAAGAGGAGAAATGGGGCGTTAGTTTATTTGAAACTTATTAATAGGGCTTAAACCGATGAACCGATTTAGATGGATGTTGGTATTGAGATAGTTTGAGACCTTGGGCAGTTCATAGGCTACTTCTTTTTGAATAAAGCACGAAAGGAGGAGAAATAGGAGAGAGGGTTAATTTTGTATGTAACTTCTTATTACGGGACTCCATCTTATTATGAACCGATTTAGATGAAATTTGGTATGGAGAAAGTTTGAGACCATGAGAAGGACATAGGCTACTTCTTTTTGCATAAAACAGGAAGGGGAGGGACGATTAATTTTGTATGTAACTTTTTATCATGCAACTTCTTCTTATTATGAACCGATTTAGATGAAAATATGTATGGATATACTTTGAGACCCTGAAAAGGACATAGACTACTTGTTTGTGCATAAAAATCGAAGGGGGAGAAATGGGAGCGATAGTTTTGTATAAAACTTCTTATTGTAGAGATCGATTCACTTCAAACTTTGCGGAAATATTTCCGTAACAAATAATTAAAATGTATTGTTTTTTTTAACTACCCCTAAAAGGGGGTTGTGGATGTAAAGATAAAATGTACAAATATTCTGCATGAAGCTGAATTTTGGCAGGCGGTTAGTATAAAGACAGTAAACGTTAGTTAAGAAAGGATTTTTGTAAATTCGAATTTTAAGGGGGTAAATGGGAAAAGCTGAACTTTGTATGAAACTTTTTATTGCGGCTTCCGATTTGGTTGAAACTTTGCAGGCATGTTTTTGATAAAAAATGTTTGAGATCTGCATATTCATTTTGATTATGTAATGGGATGATTCTTTGTATTACACATAGGTGCCAATATATTAACAGGTATGAGAAAAGGGGAAAGCGTGTTCATACGTCGAATCCCAATAATCGCCACTGACCTATCATTTCAATTCAAAAGACTCCAGTTTCCAATCAAACTTGCAGCTAAGTTTACTATTAACAAAAGTCAAGGATAGCAGGGTGCATTTGGAAAAGCCATGCTTTACCCACGTAGCCATAGCCCCCATGTACTTGCTGATGTGCGCGTATGTCCAAGGCCCAGAATGTGTATGTATTAGCATCAAATGAAAGGTCAGAACATAGGATATAGCAGCGTCATAAAATGTTGTACCTATGATTAACGGAATAATTAAGTAATGTAAATTTTCTGTAGATACAATTTTATTCAATTAAATAAATACATGATCGCTACATGTCTGCGTTTGGGTGCTCCTAGCGGAGCTCCACATCGTTGTCAATGTGGTGAAGCAGTCGACCGCCTCGGACACCATGGCCTATCCTACAGTAGAAGTGCTGGTCGGTTAGCACGGCACGCTAGCATTAATGACATCATACGTCGGGCTCTTGTCACCGCCGGGGTGCCAGCTGTATTAGAACCCAATGGCTTGGCGCGCGACGTTGGGAAGAAACCAGACGGGATGACCATAATGCCTTGGAAGGTGGGTAGGCCTTTGGTGTGGGATACAACATGTGTCAACACCCTTGCGCCATCCCATCTTCTTAGCACGGCGGGCTGTGCTGGGGCAGCTGCTGCTGGTGCAGAAAACCTCTAACGGCGCAAATACAACAACCTTATTGGAAGTTATATGTTTGAGCCGTTTGGGGTTGAAACATTAGGTCCGAGTGCTCTTCGAGTATTTCGAGAAGTAAGTAAACGGTTAGTCGACTCTTCACGTGACTGGGCTGGGCTTTTACTTAGCCAGAGAATCAGCATTGCCATTCAACGTGGCAATACTGCCAGCGTTCTGGGCACTTTTCACGTTGACAGCGATGTGGACGAATTTTTTGACGCCCTATGACCCCTGCCCTTTTATACGCGTTCGTAGTTTTATTTTATTTTTATTTAAGTGTATTTATAGGTATTTATTGTTAATTAAGTATTTTATACTATGTAAACATTAGGTCCGAGTGCTCTTCGAGTATTTCGAGAAGTAAGTAAACGGTTAGTCGACTCTTCACGTGACTGGGCTGGGCTTTTCCTTGGCCAGAGAATCAGCATTGCCATTCAACGTGGCAATGCTGCCAGCGTTCTGGGCACTTTTCACGTTGACAGCGATGTGGTCGAATTTTTTGACGCCCTATGACCCCTGCCCTTCTATACGCGTTCGTAGTTTTATTTTATTTTTATTTAAGTGTATTTATAGGTATTTATTGTTAATTAAGTATTTTATACTATGTAAATTTTAGATTATTAATAAATAAAATCAGCCGATAAAAATAATTAAAAATGTTAATCGTTTTTACGTTAATGCTTCCTGTACCTATACAGACTGTGATTTCCAAGTGTGCGTGGATGGCCAAATCATCACTATGAAGAATAGCACAAAAAAATCAAAGGAGTCACGGGGCCGATTTTAATTAAAACTAAAACTGCAACATTGGATTTTCTCACCCCGACAACCAGAATTGATAAAACTTATGTTAACGCAGGTGAAGCTGCGGGTAACAGCTAGTAGGAATTTAAATTATCATTTTTGATTTTGTCTACACTAATGATTGCCCTATGGAGCATGACCAGCATGTTTCCAAGCATTGTTATCTTGAATATACATTTGTAATATGCTTGTTTACAAAGTGTGCTTTTAACTAAAGTTTTAAATTTACTTTCATTTAGTTTTAATATACTATCGCAAGGTATTTTTTTTAACTAGTCTATAAGATGGTTGATCTAACTTATCGATAGTGCATACATAGACCTTGTAGGTGATGTTCTTCAGAAAGGCCAGGTGCGCAGTAGTCATAACCGGCGTGTGTGTATGACTAGATGTCTGAATGTGAGTGAAGCTAAATAAGTATGTAAGGATCGTAGCAGGTGGCATTCTGTAGTTTCTAAAAATGGCGTGAGTTTATGTATGTATGTATGATAGTGCATATAACCCAATGTCTACCTATTATTCTTATTAGTTCCAATAACTTGTTTCATTATGTTTGGGTATTTTGAACGAAGCGATATAACTTATTTTAATATTGGTACATATCGTTTGATTGCCCGATTCAACACCTTTTCATCAAATTAATGTTGATTGCATCATTCATTAGATTAAATGAGTACCTCAAAGTTGTGGCAGTTAAAAGGATGAGAATAATAATAAATCAATATCTTTTTTTGATATTGATGATCCGCGTTTGACCGCTATGTCACTAGATGGTATAAGCGATGACGCAGTCGACGATAGAGCACGCTTTATACCTAGAAGATCCGCCGGTTACCTACATACATTGTGCTAGAAGTAACCTTTTCACTCTTGACTTAAAGATCCCAAGTAATGAAAGTATTTCAAAAGGTTTCGTGCTTATGTATAAGTCATTCTAAGGAAGCTCTCTCAGGATAAAGCAATGCCTATGTATTTTCAGATTTAAATTCAGTCTAAAATGTCTGAAAAGTCATTTTATTACCTATCAGCACCCCATCAAACGGGGCACATTGCTCGCAGAACGGATGGTCGATTGGGCTGAAAAGTTCAGAAGTGGCGGCCGCAAACTGTAAGACTGCGTTGGAAGGCCTCTCACCACATGAACAGATGACCTGGTAAGTGTGTCGGGAGACCGCTAGAAGCGAGACGCACGGGACGACGACTTGGGGAGGCCTATGTCCAGCAGTGGACCGCTTTCAGCTAATATGATGATGATGATGATCCGCAGCGCAGAGCGTCATTGAAAAAGAAAGCTAGTTTAGAAGAAAGAAAACTAGTTTATTTGGCACACACAGATACACACAATGTTGGTTCAAATAAACGAGAACCATGCAACCGTTATAAAAAAAGGTTGTATTCATCACGAATAGCTCTGTCCCTCTCTCTTAACAGGATCATAAGGCATTGGCACGTCATAGTAGTACTTCATCAGGGTTGTTGCTAATGTAGATATTTTTCACATCCACTGATGCTATTTATCATTGCCATCAGCGGATAAGATACTGACCATTATGAATGTGTATCCAAAAGTTGCTGCTTACCTTGGTTTTGAAATAAAAGATTGTTTCATAATTTTGTGAGTATTAATAAACAAAGTATTTGGTCAAAACACACAGTCATATCACGACGCAAACATTAGCATTAATAATCAGCATCTATCAATGCTGATGCTGATGTAGATATTTAAAAATAATTTAAGGGTGCGGCGAAGCATGAATTGTCCATACAAACGTAATACCTAAATCATTTGTTAGTTGAGTTTATTTCCACCATATTATGCTGATATTCGGATTTAGACAGTATTTATCTAGGTTCGTACGTCTTTATTTTTTCAAAATACTTACCTAATATGAAGTTTAAGCGTATTCCATTTCGTACATTTTTACCGCGTAAATGACATGTTTTCTTATTGATTTTTCTGTATTATAAAAAACAATATCTATAATATTGTCGTAGCAGGAACATAGCTCATATTATCAAGATACAAATAATTGAAAAGTAATTTAAAAAACATTAAGTTTTCATTCATAATTTTTGGTATTACGGAACACATCAAATTAATCATACTTTTTCAATAGCTATTATTGCTGTCGCGTCAAGCAAATGTCAATGTGTGCGTAGATAGTCGTACTGCTCACGTGCATCGTTCGTACGGGGTTTGTTCGGGGCACTTCGGGTGTGCTTCGGGGATGTTTCACTGTTTGTTGTATTATTTGTGATTTGTCGATTACTTTACTTACTGTGCTGTAAGTGCGTATTTATTTACTTTCTAAATTGTACTTATTGTAATATTTCTGACACTATTGACCTATTCTATTAATTTTGATTTAGATTTGCTTTGTTATTGAGTATTCTACTTTCTTACGAACTACGTTGTTTATGGACTTTGTTATTGTTTACAATTTGGTTTGGTTGCCGACATGGACATTGGACTCCTAACCTTGGCATGTTTCTCACAGTTTCCCAATGACATAATAAAATAAGTTACATAAATAGTACCTATATATTTTATAAATTAGTATTTACCTACCTATCTACCAACTTACGAAGCTTTGTTTTTTTCGTTTTTTAGGGTTCCGTGCCCAAAGGGTAAAAACGGGACCCTATTACTAAGACTCCGCGATCCGTCTGTCCGTCTGTCTGTCTGTCTTGTCTGTCTGTCTGTCCGTCTGTCACCAGGCTGTATCTCGTGAACCTTGATAGTTAGACAGTTGAAATTTTCAGAGATGATGTATTTCTGTTGCCGCTATAACAACAAATACAAAAAACAGAAGAAAATACATTTTTGAGGGGGGCTCACATTCAACAAACGTGATTTTTTTGCCGTTTTTTGCTCGATATTAATAACGGCAACAGGTAGACGCTAGAAATATTCACGAAATATTTAGCTGTATATTCACTTCAAAAAATAGTAATGATTAAATTAAAATAAAATGAATTAAGGGGGGCTCCCATACAATAAACGTGATTTTTTTGCTGTTTTTTGCGATAATGGTACGGAACCCTTCGTGCGCGAGTCCGACTCGCACTTGGCCGGTTTTTATTCATGTCATGAATGAGACAATGCGGGCGTAGGTAATTATCTCAAGGACACCGCTAAGACTTACCTACACTGCATTTTTAGGGTTCCGTACCCAAAGGGTAAAAACGGGACCCTATTACTAAGACTCCGCGTTCCGTCTGTCTGTCTGTCTGTCCGTCTGTCACCAGGCTGTATCTCATGAACCGTGATAGCTAGAGAGTTGAAATTTTCACAGATGATGTAGGTATATCTGTTGCCGCTATAACGACAAATACTAAAAACAGAATAAGATAAATATTTAAGTGGGGCTCCCATACAACAAACGTGATTTTTTTGCCGTTTTTGCGATAATGGTACGGGACCCTTCGTGCGCGTGTCCGACTCGCACTTGTCCGGTTTTTTACTTACCTACTGTGACGTTAGTTCGGCTCACCCAGGGTAGGGTGACCATACGATCGGATTTGCCTGCACAACCGCGGCTTTATGCCCTTGGTCCAGTTTGGAACGTTTTTTTGTTGATAACTGGCTGGCTAATCGACTTCATAATAAAATGCAAATCTTTATAATTTTAAACTCTCGCTGATATGTATTTTATGCAAATATTTATATGTGAGAAAACTTTTAATTGGCCGTTTTTTGCATGTTGTTTCTGCGTATTTATTGTATTAGCTGTAATTTTTCCTAAGATTGATAAAATAAAATAAAATTGTAAGTACTTACCTATAAACTAAAAAGCAGTGCGAACATAAACTAAAATACTACTATTACTAACGTTTTATTGCGGTCGATTATCTTCTTATGAAGGGTACCTACTGCAGATTACCTATTTATACATATTATTATACCTACAAGCAAAATCTTATAAATCAGCGAGTTTTGTGTGGATCTTTGACACTAAGTTTAAAGGTTGTCTGTAAGAGATTGCCCTGTGCGATAAGACCGCCCATTGTACACTTTGTTTTTGAAAATGTTTGTCCTGTATGTTTTTTTTATTTTGTGGTGTACAATAAAGTTTATAATAAATAATGATAATAAATAAGTTTTCTGACTATCATTATTGTATTTTTTTTTATTTCGTTCAGTCGACTATTTATGGTTACCCTAGTTACACGATTTTATCACGTTTCGATTTATATTTTTTAAACAGATGAATGATGATCTATAAAGTAAGAACATAACAAAATAAATGTTTATTCAAAATCCGTATTTTTATTTTTAATATTCTTAGCTCAGAGCACTGTTATTTATCTGCACTTATGTGTAAATAGTCATAAATTATTAGAATATTAGTATTTTACTAATACTTTGCCTAAGTAACGCTTGTATTATTTTACTTGCTTTCATTATTTATTATTATAATACATATTTGAGGTTTATTAAAAGGAATACCTACATAAATAAGACAAAAGAACGCCAACGGCGGCGCCGTTCGCGTCGGCCGGCTTACCCCCAAGACTCAAGACGCTTTGCCTGCGACAACGATGTACCTACTTATTTATTCAAGAACACCAATATTATAAAATTACCCATTTGGAAAGGTACGCATGAGGTATCTGCTATATTCTTTCTATAGGTACAAAGACAAGTGATAGCTAGCTATCCTAAACTTGAGATATTGTAAAGAAATTTCGTAAAAACGCATTACTAGTCTGTACATTTACCAACGATTCCCCAAAGTAGTCAACAAAAAAAAGCAAATAATGAACATACCTAAATAATAATATTTAAAAAATAATAATAAAATGCTTTCGAGTCGTTATGACGGACGATTAGGAAGCTATCTATCGCGGCGCTGTGCGCAGCCGTGTGTGTGCGAGTATCTACCCGCGCACACACACAGCGCCGCGTGTGTGTGCAAACTGAGATAGCAATACTCCGAATGAATTTTTCACTCGCCTCGAATTGCATTTGCGAGCTTAGTTCGCCGCATTCTTAAGCGCCGCGGATTGCTGCATGATGTTCGCAACAACCCTGCTCTGCATTAATAATTTCCTTCCGACTTTTGGATAATGCACGGATTTCACAATAACGCCATTCCTTTTACATTTGCAGCCAATACATTTTATTAATATAAATTCTACACATTCATAGGATTCCTATAAAAATTTAATATAAATAAACTACGCGAAAGATGGAAATTGTATTCGTGGCTGAGCTTGAGATGAACTGCCTGCGTGCCGACGCGACGTAGTGGCTTGGAACTTTATATAAGATGCTGTTCCTTATTTTTGATTTTGATTTTGAATATGGTCTATCTTTTCTAAAAATCAAATTTATTTGAAAATGTGGCTTTAGCTAGATGGATATTTTTATTCAGAAACAGTGAAGTCAAGAAGATCAGCAGTTTAGTGCTGGCTTCTTTATACAGAGTGTAACAACACAATTCCTTAAAAGTGATCATGAACCACCTAATTTTTATACCTCGTGATCTCATAGTTGGTCCCATACTATGCATAATAATGAGTGTAAAGTAAATAATGACCCTTCTCAGGATTTGCGATAATTCAGTATTTCATTACCTTGTATAATTACCTACTATCTTTTTACAGCAGCTTCGTCATCTGTTACAATGCAAATTTTAACAATCGAGTGGAATGCCTCAGAAATTAAAAAATGCGCCATCTATTGGCATCAATTTTAAATGATCCGTACAAATAATCTTTGAAATGTGAATTAAGAGCCCAATATTCCATAATTTTGTACTTAGGAGAGTTGATTAAACGAGAACATAAAATTTTTATGTTCAATTCCAGAAAATGTTAATTTTACACACATTCAATAGAATTACATGTCGCGCCATCTAGTGAGATTTATTTGAACCAAATTTTCTTTCTTAGCAATGAGACCCCGTGCTAACTGTACCTATATGTTGTTCGTTGACTTGTGTGTGTCCTTTTTCTTTTTTTTTTTTTTTTTTTGGTAGTTGAGATTGTGTCATGCTCTCTCTGATGGTGGCACATGTGTTGGATCATTCGGTTCCCTTCATGATGGTTGAGCTGAGTGGTACCAATCCATGCGCCATGTTCGTGGTGTCATCAGTTGGGATTGATCATAACTTAGTTAGCTGCCTTGGCCTATTTTTAATTACTTATTGTATTTTTGTTTTACTCTAGACGCTTTTACGTGCACGTCTTTTAACATCGTTCTCACATATATTAATTTTTCTAACAATAATGATGTATCCAAATACTTGTAATTAAATCTGATGGAAAATAGTTTCCGTGGAGTTTCTTGGACGTTATTCTCTATAGAGACCTACTGACGCTGTGCAACAACATAGATCAAATCTTTTGTTTGACAATTCAAAAGTATATTTAGATGGTTATTTGTTTTTTTTTTTATTTAGGTTTTTATTATAATTAATATTTTCTATTATAATACTTCTCCAGGTAGAACCTGTCGTCTCACTTGTGGTAGTTAGCGATAATGGTTGCAACACTGTACAACTAATGCAGCTTTTTCCTTTCATAATTCACATTATTGTAATATGTGTTTTTGGTCATCCAAAGGGTAATGGTTATGGCTATGCTCGGAGTTACCTTGCGTGATCAAATCACAAATGAAGACATCTGCAAGAGAACCGTCGTAGCCCGAAGGATTGCCAAACTTATGTGGTAGTGGTCAGGGCACATTGCTCGCAGAATGGATGGTTGATGGCGTCGAAAAGTTCTGGAGTGGTGAACGGGTATCGGAAGACGCAACGTTGGAAGGCCACTCTCTAGGTGGAGAGATCCTTGGCAGGGCTACGGAAATACGCTAGATGCGAGGAGCACAGGACCTATCGATGTGGCGATACTAAGGGGAGGCATATATGTCCAGCAGAGGACGTCCTTCGGCTGAAATGATCATGATGCGCTTTTGGACTAAATAAAGTTGACAACGTTCCTGTTTTACCATTGAGGCATGATTCTACAAACAGCCAAATAAACATAAACTTCCACAATACAAATATTAGTCGGATCTATATAGGTTATTTTAGTCTTGTACAACAAAGTCAAAGAGTTTTTCTCAGTGGTCAGGTTTCTTCTTAGAAACTTGTTTTCTCTTGGCTTTGTAATACTAAAGAAATATCCACAAATTAGAAGTGATGTTTTTCTTTACCTTGTTTATAAAAAAATATAAAAATGAGAAAAAAATGTTCAGGTTGAAAATGTAAGGTTGAGGTCTGAAACAACTATAAAGACAGTCTAAACTAAACTTAAACTTAAGAAAAAACCGGCCAAGTGCGAGTCGGACTCGCGCACGAAGGGTTCCGTACCATTATCACAAAAAAACGGCAAAAAAATCACGTTTGTTGTATGGGATCCCCACTTATATATTTATTTTATTCTGTTTTTAGTATTTGTTGTTATAGCGGCAACAGAAATACATCATCTGTGAAAATTTCACTTCTCTAGCTATCACGGTTCATGAGATACAGCCTCGTGACAGACAGACAGACAGACAGACGGACCGCGGAGTCTTAGTAATAGGGTCCCGTTTTTACCCTTTGGGTACGGAACCCTAAAAACGTTGCCCACACTAGGTATTTCAGCCTCTATCGTGGGTGCGTTTACAAACATATAAACTCACATACACAACCACCCAGAGCCGGAACAACTATCTGTAGGTCATACAAATATTTGTTCCGTGCGGGAATCGAACCTGCGACACGCAGCGCAGCAGTCAATCGCTCAACCACTACGCCAACCGTGCGCCACCGCCGTGCGTGCGTGTATCTGGCTAGTAATAATCGATATATTTTTTACTATGTTATACCTTTTAGAACCTATAAACTTTTTATACATAGCAACTACTGTTTTGCTTATCACAATTAAACTAACTTAAGTCTTTGAATAAAGTTATTACTTCCCTTAAAATAAAATGTCTAACACGACTATAAATCTAAGTTATCTTAAGGTTACACTAGTCGAAAATTCTTCCATACAAACGTAGTCTAGGGATTATTCCACTGGTTGACGATGTACGTTCAAAATAAAAAGTGATATCAATTTTTCTCATCATTATCTAGGCCTGTATGGAAGCAAAAAAGTAAAAAAAGAAAATATTTGAAAGTTATGAGCGTCGAAAGTTCCTCATTTCGACACTAATTTTAACGCATTTTTGGGCGCGAATAAATACCATAAGAAGACGGAAAATTGCAAAACGGCCTCCATACAGGCATAGATTAGTAGTTCAACAATGCAAATAATTTTATTTTGAACAGATACGTTAAGTCGTTTTTTCATGATATCCAAACTCCCAAAGGTCTGTTCATAAAATTTCGCGCGATCGGTTTCGTCCTAAATCATTATCCACTTCGCTACAAATTTGCAAATGTGTGTATTCGTACGCGAACTAACTTCCTACTGCTCATCACAGCATCTATCTCTTCCGCACGTGTTGTCGGTTGATATAAAATGCATTTTAACCCCGCGCACAAAATAGTTCGTGCCGTTGACTAGTGTACCCTTAATTGAATTTGATGCATTTAACAACAACAAAAAAATAACAAATCCATTAGATGGTTTTGTAATTTTTTGCGTTGTTCAATTGGTGGATATCAAAACAGCTATAAACTCGTGTAGCGAGTCACATTTAATTAATATTGTTGAAAATAAAAGAATATTGTAATCTAAAGATGTATTTACCATACTAACTTTACAAAAGAAAAATAAATTACAGTGTTATTATTTATTAAATATTTACCACACCTTATCCAAATCAATCAGATTCATTAGCAAGTCTGTTTTCTGCCTGTTTGTTTTTAAAATAATATTATATAGACAGCTACAACCTCGGGGTCTTTAAGTCAAGAGTGAACAGGTTACTTCTAGGCGAGCGTGCTAAAATCGACCAGGGGGGTTACCATAAGCTCTTAGAGCGGTATTAATTTGGTATCGAGTAAGTGACAGATGTATACAAGTCATAAACATCTGTCCCTTATTCGATCTCAAATTGATACCGCTCTAAGAGCTTATGGTCACCCCCCAGATCATTGCTTACCATCAGGTGAGAATAGTGGTCAAGCGCGAGTCTATCAATAAAGAAAAAAAAGAATTATGTAATTAATTTGCCGTACAATAATAGTATATTCTATTTTATTTAAGCCCTACACATTTACTCTTGTTTCCATTGCTTTGTAAAATATACGTATGATTTTCCCAAAACATTTACATATTTTTGTGTATTTTATACACTTATCATGGTACCATTCAATATATTCAGTCTCTCTTTACGTGGTTACAAAAAATAATTTCATGTGAACTCTTCCCCAAAATTATGTTTTGTTTACAAATGTGAAGGACACCTAATCCTACCGGCCATAAAACTATAACATTTGCCGTATATTGACGATTTTGCAATCCGTGTTTTAAATGCATTATAGTTCAGTTTTGTTCAGCAAATGTTTTCGCAGTAGCTATTTTAAAGTTTGTTTCCACTTGCGATGGTTTTTTTGTACAGTATATAAGGTTATGGTTTACCACCTTAGCCAGTAAATTGATTCAAGCGGTTAAAGATACAAGATGAAGTATTTTCTCGTGTTCGCTATGTTTGCGGCTTTTATAGCCTTCGTTTGTGCAGGAACCATAAATCCTGGTGAGTGTCTTTTCTATCGCCTTATTTATCTGAGAAATCTTTATCCTTCGGAATGTAGCGTAACAGTAGCGACTTATATGAAGGACTACGTTGAAGATAAAAAATTTGGCTTTAGTGGTCAAGCGCAAGCCTACCTATACTAAAAAAAAGCTCCTTCTGCGCATGCAGCTTCCCTGGTAACTCATAAACGGCACAAATATGTGGATGTATCTAATTATTCTCAATCTCATTTTATTCTCTTCTTTTAATTAGACTATTTACAATGGTTTTCAATCATCTTTATAGCCCTTTGCTAAGAATAGTTACAGCACTGATAACAACATTTTTTGTGCCACATGTTAAATTTAGTGTTGTTACCTAAACATATTTTTTTTATTATGTTATTTACCTTTCTATAGATTCTTTTACCGATTGTTTTGTGAATGTGTGAACATTGTAGGCCTTCTAGATGCTTGCTTACTTTTTATTTCGTTTTACTTTTTTTTCAAACTCCTTATTACTTGTTGTCGGGCCTACGTTGTCCCCCATATCTAAGTACTAATGCTGTAAGATGGAAATATTGTAAAACCAAACCATTTTTTTAAAAGAGTAACCGTGGAGTTTCTTGACGGTTCTTCTTCATAGGAAACGACTAACCCGAACTGTGCACCTTTTGTCGACGTTTTATAAGTGCCCATTTAGGCCTATGTAAAATAAAAATAAAATAAAATATTTTGATTATGTAATAGTGACACTGCAGGGGCTTGCAAAAACAAAATGATTTCTTTATGTAGTCCCTACAAAGCTGAGCAATAATTCAACGCCCAACACATCGTAGGCTCAATTCCCACGTCCAGCAAGGTGATATTAGTGCCTTTGATTAAATAACTCTGAAATTTGATGTCGTGGTGCCCCAGTGGCTAGGACCTCGTATCTCGTGCTTGAGCTCGTAGATCCAAATCCAAGCCAGTTCCAATGTGACTTCAACTCAATATATACTATCTAAGTTTATCAAAGACATCGCTGGCAACGGTGAAGGAAAACATTGCAAGGAAACCTGGACTTATGCATTAGTTAATATTAGTTTGAAATGGCCAACGCGCTTGAGCAAGAGTGGTAATGCTCGTGCCTCTTTTACATGAGAAGGGGCGTTTGCCCTGCAGTGGGACCGTACTAAGCTGGTGTACAGTGTCTGAAATGCGCAAAATCACCTCCTGTACATGGCCATTCCTAAGATACTCCGACTTGATAATGGAACTAGTTAAAATTGTTTTAAAATAAAATAGCATAAAATAATCCGGCATTTCGTTTCTAGGAGATGACATTGATTTCAAAAGGGCCCCCTGGAACAGGGTGCGTCGAAGCAGCTGTGACTTCTTCTTCTGCCAACGATACTGCCACAACTTAGGACATGGCACTGGCCCCAAGGGAGGTGGCGTTTGCGTCAATACAATTTGCGACTGTAAGGTAGTCCCGGACGACCCATTAATTGTTAATTATGATATTACGACAAGTAAAGTTTAAAAATCCTCTTACACATTTGTATTTCATCCTTTTTTAACTACATAATTTATTTGGTAGTAAACACAATTCGATCGACAATCTATGGAACACGATATCTTGCTTGTGATTGAGAATATAAAAAACTTAAATTGTAGGTTGAATAAAATAATGATCAAAACATAACTTGTAGATATTTAAAATTAGTAAACACATTTTTATAATTTCCATTTACCTACCCCATCGTACATAATCGCAGTCAGATGTAGAATATGACATAAAGACGACGCAACAAACTTGAAGGAAAATAAATTACTTTGGATGAAAAGAATTGGTGGAGGTGTCAACCCTTGATGGAAGTATCCCACCTTTTTGGATAAAAGTACCTCCCAGACATCATGCTGTGGTTTAAATAATCTAGAGATTTTAACACGGTCACTCTGCATTAAAAATTCTGCGTCCAAGGTCTCTCTTGCGAAATAGTACATTGCAGCACGTCGTTGCACTTCGAGATCGACTGGCAGTACGCCAGCAAGTACCGGTAAGGCCACAGTACTAGCCGTCCTATACACTTTGCATAAGAATAACAAAGTTAAATGCTGACCTTGAAGTAATTTACGACGTATGGTGGCCCTGTCGGCCCTAACAGGTGCACCGTAGCACACACAACTCAAGTAAGTATCCATATAAATAGTCTTTAAAGTTAAAAATGACAGACCCCACGTATATTTAGATATTCTTATTAAGGCATAGAAGTTCTTTTTTGATTTGTCACAGTCTTTTTTAATATTATGATCTATAAATGCAAAATTCCTCACAAACACCAGGCCAAGATAGCATACGGTCTGCTTCCTTTTTACGGGAGCGTTATTCAATTTTATAGTAGGACACGATTTAAGTTTACTTTCGGAATGAGAATACATACTCATTGCAAATTCCTTTGTCCCGAAAGGACTTTAGCCACGCGTCCAACATGACAGCGCTAATCTGATATTTAATAGGTGATGGAATCTATATTGGTCGACCGGCACAGAGAATCAGGCACAATCATTAAATTAATGTGGAACTCACCCTAAATCGGGGCACACAGAGTCGTGAGGATCGAAAGATAGTTTATTCAGCTAAGCGAGCGGAATCGAAATTACCGAGCCACAGCGTGCCGGAAAATTAGAGTTGTTCCGTGTTTTTAGAGGTGTGGCTATTAACCGTAACAACTTACTAATTTTGATATTTAGTATCATTCGACTATTTTCAGTTGAGATCCTCACAACGCTACAAGGTAATGTATAAATTTAAAGGTGCGAATTGGGTATTCCTTAGCTTGCATTTTGCGTGCTACGCCAGCATTCTGATTGGGAGTTTCTCAGCGGTATCAACCAATCAGAACGCTGTATTTGCCAACTGATTTTATTTGAACTAATCGCGATTAATTTCATTGGTGAAATCGGCCCTAACTCTACGGTTAAAATGGCCGATCCATTGCCAAATCAACTTACGGGTTTAATTCGAAATATTTATGTTAAAAAATAGTTAATTTAACACCCGACTGCTTAAAAAGCGAACTAAAAACACATAAACAAGAAAATCATGCTATGCAGTCGGAGGATACATCTGGTTTTGGTCAGCCAGCTCGCGAACATATATCCTCCGACAGCACAGCATGATTTTCTTCTTGTTTATGTCTTTTTAGTTCGCTTTTTAAGCAGTCGGGTGTTTTGATTTTTTTAATTAACTATTTTTATTAATAAATTTTAGTTATTTTTTTTAAATTAGGTTCATTTAAACATATAAGTGTTATATATTTTTGAAATCACCTCTTAAAACCCTTTATTTTGATAACCCACATGATGGGTTTGGAAGATAAGAACAGTTTGGAGCCCCACAATATGGCGCCCGAAAGCCGCGATTTTTTTTATTTTCCAATTTTAATGTGGCCAGTGACACTGGTAGGATTAAGGCAAATTGATTGACGTAAGAATCATCAAAATCGGCCAACGCGTTTGGTCTCTAGAACGCCACATAGGAACAAACATACATACACACACACATACATACATACAAGACACATTACCCTCCTTCGGCAGTTGGGTAAAAAATGTAAAGCATCTATTAGGTATCGTATTATTAACGGCCCTTTGAAATCCTCTAGTCCAAAAATAAGTAACCTATTTGTAAATACGATCCACAACATTGAAGCCTCTTAAAATTCAACACATTCCTTGAAGGGTTGAAAATAAGTAATTAAAGCTTTCGAAACACGAAACCGTTTGGCAGACCATCTAAAAACTCGATTGATATTCCGGAAATTAAATTAGAGAAGTAACTCGAGAAGTATCTAAAGTATTCTGTGTTCAGGTGCCTGGAGTTACTGAATAAGGTCAATATTATATCTACTAACTAGTTAGGTATTCAGATGATCGCAGTTTGGTAATTTTATATTTGTGTCGTCTGAATACTGATGGTGTCTATTGGCTAACTAGGCGATATGATGAACCGATGCCAGACAAAACGAATGATAAGTACGCAAAAATCTGCCTAGCGTTTTCCCAACTATTTTGCATGGAGCTGAATACCAACTACATATTACCTATTTACATGGAGCGACTGCCCATCTGAACTACACAGACCAGTAACTGTAAAACACCATACCCCTAGGCAAGGCTGGTATCACATTTTCTAAGATCTACATAAGACAGCCGGGACCAACTTAATGTACTTTCTAAGGCAACGAGTGGTTACCCATCGACGGACCAGCATCGGCATACATTGCTTAACAGCAAGAGCAGCGGCCAGACGAGTGTCTTGTCCGGGCAACTGCCCGACGATTGATGTCGGAGTGTTGTATGTTCAAGTCGAGCCGAAAATTTTGTAGCGCGATGCAAGATTTGTGTGACGTCAAGTCATTAGTTCGTAGTTGGTGGCATAGATACACAAAGTTTGAACATGTATTTTGCGTTTTGCCATCCAATCAACAAATAAGCTTCAAGCTGGTTGCACATCCAGACCACATCAATGATCATATATATTTTCTCCTTATAACCGCCGACCGGACACGGGATTGAACGAGACCAGGACTTACATTTGTCCCCGTGGTGGTCCACGGGGACAAATTTAAGTAAATGTAAGTGTAGATGTGTATGCTTGTAGAATTAAATCTGAGCGGCAGTATCTTACAGTGAAAAAGAACTAAAATTCTCATAAGTCATCCAGGAAACAGTGCAAGTGTGGACAAAGTGTAACTCGAGAAGTGAAAGCTAAAAACCTAACTTTTTAAAATAGTGCTTAAACAAGTGTCTAGTTGGACGAAAACACTCCATATAAAGTATAAACCGGCAAAAACTCGCAGAATAAGTATTTTTAATAAATAAAACGTTACTCTGAAATCTATTGAACAGTGTATATTAAGTAAATAAAGCTAAAAAAGTGTATATTTCTAAAGAAACAAACGTGTGGCATGTGATTGTCAATTAAACAAAGAACTGACCTTTGGACCCTGCGAAAAAACATCACACATCCACTAGAACAAATACACGAACGTTGTTCGCAAGTGCACCATTATTTCACACTAAAAAATTAGGTACCGGCTGGTCTCGTCTGAAATACCTCGACTGAGACACACTGTGGCGGTGGTTCGAGCCCTGGTTCCCGTAGTACTTTTTGTGAACCTTTAATTGTTAATTCTGGTTTTCTATCAGTATATGAATACCAAAATGGAGCAGCAGCGAACACCTCCAAAAATTGTCGAATTAAATAAGTCGCAATCATATTCGGATTCGGCATTGAATCTCCCCGAAAATGTTGAAGAAGAGGTGAATGTTACTAGAAGGTTCAAACGAAGACACGATCATGAACATTCCGAATGTATCGAAAACTTGACGTCACAAATGAAGTTAATGTTTACTTCATTTCAAGACCAACAGAACCAGAAATTTGATCTACTAAATCAGTCACTACACGTGATCAAAGAATTGCACGTTGAACTAAAGCAGTCAGTTGATTTTGTGAATGCAAAATATGATGAATCATTATTGAAGATTGAGCAACTCCAACAAGAGAACAAAACCTCAAAAAAACAAATTTCTTTCTTGGAACAAAAATTAGAATATTATGAAAGGGCCTCTAAAGCGACGACACTCGAAATACGAAATATTCCTAAGATGGAATCAGAAACAAAACAGCAACTTATGGGAATGGTTGTGGAACTTGGAGCTGCGATTCAACTTAAATGTAAACACAACGGAAATACGTGACATATATAGAACAAAAGGTAAAACTGAATCGGTTGTAGTTGACTTTACAACTGTTGCAAGAAAGTCTGATATTATTGGTGCGGTGATCAAATACAATAAATCACAAAAATTAAAAAAAGGGCTGCCATTAAATACTAATGACATCAAGATTAAAGGAGTCCCCAAAAACATTCATGTATCTGATTCTCTGACAGCAAAGACAAAACAGCTGTTCTACTTATCCAGACAACTCACTAAAAGACAAGATTTTCATGGGTGCTGGATTTCTTTTGGAAGAATTTATATACGGAGGAACGAAGGTGACTTACCTATTCAGATTAAAAATTCTGAGGATTTAGATAAGATCATATGACTCCTCATGTTCTCAGATGAACTGTTTGCTATTGTTTTTAGATTTTGTTTAAGAAAACATATTTTTAGATTTTGTAAAAGAAAACATGTTTTTAGGTTTAGATTTTTTATATTTTGTATAAGAACACATGTTTTTAGATTTTGTTTATGAAAACATGTCAATACACTGAACATAATACACTCCACATTTTTTTCCCTATTCTTAACATCACAATTAAACAAACAACACACACACACACACACATACACCCATTCTTACAAAAAATCAGTTTTTGGTTCCCTGGAGATAAATCAATATTATACATGTGCAATGTCTGCACGCCAGGCTGGTTGAATCCTTGTTCAGGTTTGCTATATTCATGCACTATTTTTGAGTTCTGTATCTTAATCTTTACATTATTCAACGTGGAGAGTAATATTACGCTTTCTATGTCCTTATCAAATTGTCCTACGAGTGTTATAAATGACAACATTCGCTGCGGTAAATGATTTATTAAATAACTTGGACCAATTTAATGCTTCTGTCTCTCTAAGTTGTAACCCAGAACAGTGCTCCAAATACATACCAACAGCTAGCAACTATATCAAAATTTTACAACAAAATATAAGAAGTATCAATCGTAATTTCGATGAATTTTCAGTGCTTTTGTCTAGATTGAGCTTTAAATGCGACGTTTTGGTATTGTCGGAGTGCTGGCTTCGTCAGGTATCTAATCTTCCTGTTATAAACGGTTATAATTTCTATAAAACGAGTCGAACTTTGAATCAAAATGATGGAGTGGTAGTCATGGTCCGTAATGAACACTATTATACAATAGAAGAACCACTTCTTTGTGAATGCAACTGTTTGTTAATTAAATTTGGGACTAACACAGTTGTTGTGGCAATCTACAGACCACCGTCTTTTAGAAGTTTAGACTCCTTTCTGCAATCCTTTCACAACATTCTTGAGCAGTTAAAATCATTTCAAAATATAATCATAGTGGGAGACATTAATATAAATATATTAAATGCGGATTCCAGTGCCTCGTCATATTTAGATATTGCCTCATTTCACGGTCTACTTCCGGCACATTACTCACCTACTAGAGGTTATAGTTGCCTGGATCATGTTTTAGTTAAGAGCAAGTTACAATCCTATACATTTAATCTTCATACTTCAATTACTGATCACGACGCTGTTCTATTTTGTCTCAAGCATGGGGGCTCAAAAAAACCCATAAATAGTAGAGAAGTCAGAGAGTTGGACTGGACCGGGATCATCACTGACTGCTCAAAATTGGATTTTAGTCAAGTTTATGCTGAAAACGACTTAAACCTTGCAACCGAGAAATTCATCGAATTATTATCTAATTTAACACTACAACATACGTCGATCGTTAGGATGCCACGAAATAAAACTAATTTAAAACCCTGGATTACTTCAGGGCTACTGAAATGTATTAAAAATAGGGACAATTTGCATATTAAAACTAAAAAAGAACCACGTAATGAAATACTAAATGTAACATATAAACGATATAGAAACTATTGCAACAATCTTCTTAAAAAATTAAAACGACAGTATGAAGAAAACCAACTGAATGTGGCTAAAGGTAACTCCAAATTGCTATGGGATGCTATTAAATCTATAACGAACTCCAATAAATGTCATAAATCTCCTGAAGAACTGTTACACACACATCACAGCCCTCAATCATATATCAATCATGTTAATACCTTCTTTTCTACTGTTGGTAAGATATTGGCTCAACGCATACCCTCGAATGTTCCACCTTTCAATAACACCTCCGTAGTTAAAGATACCTCCCCTAGCAACTCATTCGCACTACTCAAAGTGGACACTGAAGAGGTTAAAACTGTAGTCCTGAAGTTAAAGAGAGAATGCTCACCTGGATGGGACACAATCTCATCTATGCTACTACAACACGTTGTGGATTTGGTAGCTCCTGTTATCACTTATCTCATAAATCGTTGCTTTGACACAGGTGTGTTTCCTAAAGCACTGAAAAAATCAATCGTTATCCCCCTATATAAGGCTGGGGATACAGGCTGTGTCAACAACTATAGGCCCATCTCTATCCTTTCTTCACTATCGAAAGTTTTCGAGCGTACTATTAATCAAAGGCTAATAAATTTCTTAGAATCAAATAAAATCCTTGCAGAAACACAATACGGATTTCGAGCCCGCAAGTCCACGGATGAGGCCGTTCACACTTTTACTGACTTCGTGGTAAGAAACATGTACAATAACAAAAAATGCTTAACAATCTTTCTCGATCTTGCTAAAGCTTTTGACACAGTCTCTATCCCCACCCTAATTCAGAAACTGGATAAAATGGGAATACGAGGAAATGAATTGAAATTAATGTCCGATTATTTGTCAGATCGTACACAGCGCGTTAAAATCGGGAACCATTTGAGTGATGAACTTCCTATTGAGCACGGCGTGCCACAGGGCAGTATTCTTGGCCCTACTCTGTTTCTATGTTACATAAATGAGCTATGTCAACTTAAACTAAAAAATTGCAAAATAATATCATACGCAGACGACACAACTTTAACTTTCATTGGTGATTCTTGGGAGAGGGTATATTCACTTGCTCAATTAGGTCTAAGTACGGTTTGCCACTGGCTCGCTGCAAACTCGCTCACACTTAATGCTGATAAAACTAAATATATTCCATTTTCAATCAGGAGCATTAAAAACTTCTTCCAAAATAAACCCCCCCTAGTGGTGCATCAGTGTTGTTTTCCTCCCTTGAATCAATGCAGCTGCTTGAGTGTACAGCCGACACGGAGTATTCGCTATCTAGGTGTTGCCATTGATAGAGGGTTATCTTTTGATGAACACATTCACAACTTATGTAAAAGAGTGCGGAAAATTACTTATATTTTTAAACAGCTTAGACAAGTCGCCAATGGTAAAACACTTAAAATGGTATACTTCGCACTTGTTCAATCCATATTGACATATTGTGTAACAGCTTGGGGAGGTGCCGGTAAAACAAAAATGTTGGAAATAGAAAGAGCTCAAAGATTGATTCTAAAAGTAGGCCTCTCAAAACCACGACTCTTCCCCACTACCGCCTTGTATCAGGAAGCCGAGGTTTTAACAGTACGCCAATTATACATCCTCTCCACTATTCTGAGACAACATTCGGAATCATCTTCTTTCGATCTCTCAAAATTAACAACGAGAAGGCAGTATGCAATATGTAATACCATTAAAGTGAAATCAGGTTTTGCCCAAAAATTTTATATTTTCCGAGGCCCTGAGCTGTTCAATAAGTTAAACAAAGAAACAGGTATTTTTAATTACAGTAAAACTAAAAGTAAACGGGTACTAACAAACTGGCTACTTAAATTGAACTACACTAAAACAGAAGAGTTACTAGTTATAAAAATTTAATAGGAATTAAAAAGAAATATCCTTCATTTGTCATACATTTTAGTTAGTTAGATAATGATCCCACTCACATTATACCCTTTCATCCTAATTATACTCTAACACACACACCAATACAGACAAACACACACACGCACACAGGCATACAGATAAATTCACCAGGCACACACACACACGCACACATATACAGACAAACATATTAAACGCACCTACATCCCACACGCACCTTATTCTCCACATCTTGTCTCCACTACACTTCAGACAAACTTAAGGTTCTATTAATATTTTGTTATTAAATTATATTGTATTGTTCTTTCCATCAAATATCCATATATGTATATCTATAATTACAATAACTAGACACCAGTATACCTAGTTATTTTAATAACCAATTAATGTAATTTTTGCCTATAGGGGGGAGTCCCTGGTGTCCTAAAATACAAGTTTAGGCTTAGTTTAGGCACCAGTCTCCCACAAATAAATATAGCGATCATTTTCAATTAATTGCATGTGTTAGTTTATAAGTATTATTTGTGGAAGAAAAGTAAACATTTTTATTATTATTATTAATTGTAGGACGTATCACTTTCCACCTTTACGGGAATCGGTATCCCAAAGAACAAACTCCTAGTTATCGCTGCCGCGTTCGCAGTTTCGCGGGTACAGACCTTGTAGGATCCTAAATCAAAACATTGCTCATGGGCCCCAGTGTTGCCTCTTGGCTTGTGATTCGCAGGCCTGTATTGAACATATAACCAAGCAAAGCTACGCTAAGTTTAACTTATCTTGGTGTTAGTTTAATATTTTAAACTGAGGTAATTTTCACACAGCAGGGTTTGCGTTGTTTATGGTCTTTAAACAAGTAAGAAAAAATAACCTAAGTTATGCCAGCCCAACTTAGCTCTCGATCTGCAGGCACCTTCATTGAAATGTGACTCAACTTTTTTATTATTATTATTGATTGGTTCGCGTTTCACCACTATATCAACTGAAGGTAAGCGATGATATGGTCGACGGTGAAGTACGCTTGCCTAAAAGTAACCTATTCACTCTTGACTTAAAGATCCCAAGGTTGTAGCTATCGAGAAGCACAGACTCTGGCAGGAAATTCCACTCCTTAACTATAATCACAATAAAGTTTCTCAAAACGTTTAGTGAACAACTTTCTGAGAGATTCATAGAACATTTTATCCAACTGAGTTTCGATCGATTCCTAGTAGCTCTATTTCACATTGTCATCCCCATTCTACACAAATAAGATACCATTATTATGCCTACAATGTCATGTCTTCATTACAGGAAAAGCTTCTGTTCGCTTCTCATATATTTGCGAAACTTATAACAATCGTATCTTGGCGGTCGTGTTTGTTTAGGATCGTCATTTGTTTATCGAGTATTATGCAATGTAATACTATAATATTTCAACCGCTTATTGCAAGGAGGGAGGGGACGGGGGCGAGGAAGGGATTGATAGAGAGAAGAGGATAGAAAGGGTCTTCTAGAAGTATTGTTTTCTTTTTAGATTGTTGTCGGTAATTACCTTTATTTGCAGTAGCTCTTGTCTGTAATGTTTATATTTATTTGTTTTTTTATGTACCTGAAAACTTTAAATTGGTCTCCATGTTATTATAATTTCGAATAAAATAAAATACAGGATACAGGAGGAACGGGGCCCTAATCATGTGTAATAGCCCAGTCTTTGTATTAACAACACTAAAACTCACTCTTCCTTTCATTATACAGTCCTCCCAAGACTCAGGACGGCCACCAGTCGGTATGCATTCAATCGGAACTTGCGGATTTACTTTCAAAACAACTAAGCAGAGTCATCTCACTTAAAAAAAAATATAATATGTATGGTTTCTAGTAATATTGTGAATAAAATGTTAGATATTGGGAAAAATACGTTCGCAGGATATGCAAAGCAGTTGTTTGCAAATTTAGATAAAAACCTCGAAAACTTTTCCCATGATGATTATTGTATAATTTATATAGGTGAAAGAGATTTCGAAGTCTCCAATAATTATACGAGTAGATTGTTAATCGACAATATGAAGAAGCAGCTTGGTAATATAATCAATACTAATATTGTGATCTGTTCGCCTAATTTTAGATTAAGTACCAATTTTTCTATCTATATATATAAAACCGAAAGATCACTTATTCAATATCACGAAATATCGAAAACCGCTTGACATATGAAGATGAAATTTGGCAGGGAGATTTAGCGACAGGGCCGGATTTAGGGGTCTAAGGGCTCTCGCAAGTTTGTATGAAAGTTCCGTTTTTTTTACTACCGTCCTGAAATTTAACAAGTCTAGAGTTTATGAGTAGGAGATATATAAGCTAAGAAAGAATTTTGTGATAGCCTGGACCAAGGTTTCTCGCAAGTTTATATGAAATCCTTGGCTTTTTGTACCTGATAATTGGTAAAAAGATAGAATATAGTTAAGACATGTCAGGAAAGAACAGATTTTACGACAGGGCTGGTTTAAGGGAACATAATCGCTTTTGCAACCATATGTGTTCAACAAAAAATTATTGATGACTTACTACAAACAGAAAATACAACAAAATTTATTTAAACGAAGATAGGTATTTATATTCTTTTAAAAAAACATTTACTTAGGTAGTTTCATAAAGTTATTGTTCGAAGATTTTTTTGTATTTTCCCCTGGGTACCTCCGTGACGCTTTTCCGTGGTGATAAGTATCTTATAGTACGTTGAACCTGTTATTCACATATCACCATATGAAATACCACTTAGAACTAAAAATCCGAAGATATGTTACATCCACCAACCCGCACTGGCCCCGCGTGGTGGGGCGGCTCATTCTCTCCCACAGAGGGGAGGCCTGCACGCACAACGGACCAAATGGGAGTCTAACCCCCGGTTTCTCACCACTCGATTATCGGGCTGTTAACGTAATTGATGAATAATCGACGGTTATCTGTTGTGGTTGGCCGTTGAAAATTCATTAAACCAATCTCAGCTGATAACGCGTGCTTGACAATTTGTCACATTAATTCTGCGATAATTTAGCACTCTCACGAAATATCGAAAGCCGCTTGAGGTATAAAGATGAAATTTGGCAGGGAGGTTCCTCAAGTGACTAAGAAATTATTTTTGGAAATTACACCCCTACGGGGGTAAAAGGGGAATGAAATTGCAACAGTTTGTAAATTGGCCACGTGAAATTTTACATTTATGCTCCTGATTTATAAAAAGAATTCATATATTTATTGTTTTTTGGAAATTCTACGCCTTACAAGATGAAACAGGTAGAAATGATTATGATTAAAAAAGAAACTTTATGTGTTTTTTTCGGTTTAGAAGGTAAAACATCTGAAATCGTTGGTTTACGCTCTTGGCTAATAAAAAAACAATGATTTTTTTTTTAATTTCGGCAATTCCACCCATAAGGGAGTGAAAAGGTAGTTGAAGCTTTGTATAAATTTTTTACAGATGGTAAGTTGGACACCTGAACTTTTTTATTTATATTCTTGGTTGATAAAAAGAATTTATGTATTTATTGGTTTTTGGAAATTCCACCCTTAGGGAAGGTTGAAAGTTTGTTTGAAACTTCTACGCTTTTAAGTGTGACACGTGAAATTAAAGATTTACACTTTTGGTTGATAAAAAGAATTCATGTACCTATTTATTTATTTTTTTGGAAATTCTACCCCTAAGGAGGTGAAAAGGAGAAAATTTGTTGGCCTTTTATATTTGAAACTTGGCATAAAGATTTTCATTATAATTTATTCAAAACTACTCCTACAAGACTATTAAGGGGGCGTTAAGGATTTTTGAAGAATTACGGGCTTATTTTTATGATGTAGGGGACTTTAATTCTCTTTTAGCTCTAATTGACTAAGAAGGCATTTTTAGAAAGTAAACCTTTAAGGGGGTTAAACTAAAAAGTCATATTTAGGATAAAATACGGATCACGCGAACGAAGTCGCGGGCGAAGTGCTAGTATTTAGTAAGCGTATTGAAATGTTTAATCATTTGATGTATTTGGATAAGGAACTATGGGAATATGCTTATCGTTTGATGCCAATTATTGTGTGGAATACACATACAAAATGTTCCGAAAACATATTGCAACAGTAAACAATAAAGCAATTGCTATAATCTTTAAACATTTAATGCAATATATTAAATATCTAGATTGGAAGAGGAGCTCGTGGCTAAATAATAACAGCCGCACGGGTCGATCATCAAGGTTAAGCAATGCTTGACGAGGTCGGTCCGTGGATGGGTGAACTTTTCAATATACCGAGTTTCCTCCATGCCTCGGAAAGCACGTTAAGCCGTTGGTCCCGGCTGTCATTTGAAGATCTTTGACAGTCGTTACGGGTAGTCAGAAGCTTGAGATCTGACAACAGTCTTGCCAATGGGTACCGTGTTACCCAGTTACTGGGTTATGGAGGTCAGATAGGCAGTCGCTCCATGTAAAACACTGGTACTTAGCTGAATCCGGTAAGACTGGAAGCCGACCCCAATATAGTTTGGAAAAGGGTAGGCAGATGATGATATTAAATATCTAGATTCAGAAGCAGAAATTAATGAAGTTACTTGTCATTCTCGTCGTTGTTTTGATGGTACTGCTGTCGGGGATATCTTTAAAGATATCCCCGACAGCAGTACCAATCAGTCAAAAATAATAACAAGTTATATAGTGATCAGTTAACCCAAACTGAAAACATTACTAACAATACGGAGCATTTGTTTTTTCGTTTATGATTATATAAATAACTTACATCAAAATATTAATGGATTAATAGGAAAGTCAGATTTGTTAAGCATTAGTATAAATGAACTTTTATGCAGTGGGAAAGCAGTGGATGTTAAATGCATCACAGAACACAATATGAAAGATGATGATACCATGCGCTTATTTATGCCTGAATATAAGCTTGCAACATATTCTTCAAGAGACACCAGGAATGGTGGTACATGTATACTTATTAGACATAGATACGAGTTCAAGGTCATAGACATCATTAAAGAATTTAGTGTGCCCAGTTTTATAGAATGTTGTAGCCATCGAACTGATAGCTCACAAGTTGATTATCATTTGCATTTATAGACCTCCTAAATACACGAGAGATGCTACTTCTATTTTCTTTGAAGAAGTTGATCATATTTTAAACTATTGCGGCAGAACCTTGGGAAAATGGGTTTTGCTTTGCGGTGACTTTAACATTGATATTCTTCAAAAAACAAGAATATCCACTGAATTTCAACATCTACTACTGAACTACAATGTTAAGTCGAGATATAAAAGAGCCCACACGTGTAACTAGTGGAACCTGTATCGACAACGTTATGCATAGTGTTAGAGGTGGTACTGGCGAAGTTTTAGAGTTGGCCCTATCAGACCGCCCAGCTTTTTAGATGTCGTGTTATAAAATCGTGTTAAATTGATCACTGGTATGTATTAAGTCGAGATTATAGCTCTGAGAATATATCTAAGTTTATTGAAGTCATAAGTAACTTAAGCTTTACTGAAGTGTACAATAGGACAAACCCGGATGTAGCTTTTAATTCATTTTTTTGAAATTTTTAAACTTTTTACGACTTGTGATTCTTACTACCTTAAGGATGAAAAAAATTACCACTCGTAAGACTCCGCGATAGATATCTAATGGTATCAGAAACTGTAGTAGACGGAAAAGAAGTTAATGGCTTATGGTTGTACAGGCGATCACCAAATATTGAAAACAAACAATTACTTAAACAATATTCGAGACGATTAAAAAGAGTAATAAGTCTGACACAAAAGTCTCGAAAGAGCCATATTATAAAAAGTGCAGAAAACAAAACCACAGCTACGTGGAAATTTATTAATAGTTGTAAATTTAACTTTCCCCGGAATCTGTAAAGCAAATTATTATTCGTAAAGCAAATTAACGATCCTAAAGACATAGCTACGGCTTTCAATGATTATTTTATACAATCGGTGCATCCAAACGGTACTGCTATATCTCTTATAAGACACTTCCCAAAAACACTTTTTATGGCACCGACAGATGCTATGGACATTTTCAGAATCATTAATCAGCTAAAAAATACCAATAACACGGGATTTGATGAAATTTCTACGAAAATTTATAAATTAGTGTCGCATATAATTGCACCCGTACTAAGTTTTATAATTAACCTATGCAAAGAGCATGGTCACTTTCCAAGCTTATTAAAACGACTATAATTAAGGTACTTCATAAGAAAGGTGACAAAGCAAGCAATTCAAACAATCATCCAATAGCTTTAATACCAGAATTATCAAAAATGTTTGAGAAAGTTATTTATAAATCCCTTAACTCGTTCTTTGAAACAAATGATGTACTCGCTAAAGAACAATATGGTTTTAGAAAAAGTAGAAATATTAACAACGCAGTCTATGATTTAGTGGCAGAAATTGTTAGTTATGTTGACAAAAAAATACCTATTGCCGCAGTACTCATAGACATGTCTAAGGCATTCGATCACGTGGATCATACAATATTACTGGGTAAATTAGAGCGTTATGGTGTCCGAGGAAATATATTGACCCTAATCAAATCTTATTTCATCATCATCTGCCTAGCCTTTTCCCAACTATATTGGGGTCGGCTTCCAGTCTTACCGGATTCAGCTAAGTACCAGTGTTTTACATGGAGCGACTGCCTATCTGACCTCCACAACCCAATCAAATCTTATTTATGTGGAAGAAAACAAATCACGGTTTTTAATAGAATTTGTCCCAATTCTAAGAGACAAGTTACTCACAAGTCGTCCATTAGGTATACAACTTGCGGTGTACCCCAAGGGCCTTGGGCGCTTGCTTTTCCTCATTTTTAAAATGATTTGCCGAAGTGTACTGACTATCAGACCGTCCTGTTTGCCGATGATAGTACAATTATCATACCGTGTGAAGACTTAGAATCATATGAAAATGAAATAAATAATTCCATTCATTGCATTATAGATTGGTTACGTAAGAATAAACTTAAAATAAACATAAAAAAACACAGATTATGACGTTCCAACAAAGAACAAAACAACTAAATTTAAATATTAAATACGTAGACCAAAAAAAACCTAAAACCAACAATGCTAGATTTCTGGGTATTTACTTGGATAGTCATCTAAATTGGAAATGCCATGTGGAACCTGTTTGCAAAAAACTAAATCAATATTCTTATGCGCTTTATAATCTCGCGAAAATATCACGCGAGTCTGTTGTTTTGATGGCATACAAAGCGTATGGCTCATCAACGGTGCGTTTTGGAATAATGTATTGGGGAAATTCCACTTACAAAAACATTACGTTCAATGCTCAAAAGAAGTGTGTACGAGCTGTATTTGGGCTGAAAAAGACTGATAGTTGTAGGCCATTATTTAATAAATATAAACTTCTTACTTTGCCTTGTATGTACATCTACGAGACAGCAGTATTCGCAAAATCAAACTTGCATCTGTTTCAAACACTGAGATCGAAACGTCGCAATGGAGAGATTATATGCTATTCCACACAAGACTGTATTATACTCAAAGAGCTTTTTAGGAATGACACCCAAGTTATACAATAAGTTGACCATTACAATAAGAGATCTTGACAGCATAAACCACTTTAAAAAAGCTCATTTTGATCTATTGGGCGAGAAAGCTTACTATACAGTCAATGTCAAAGTACCTGGAAGACAAATTGTAATCTTATGACATTTTATTTATTAATTTTGAATGTATTATTATTTCTTACCAATTATTAATTAAAATTAAAATTTCAATATTTGTACGCCGTTGACGGCGAGACATAGCGTTCATTTTATTAACATTGACATCTGTACCTTTTACAGTGAAACTTGATTAAGTAGGACCGTAGGACCTGGATAAGTGAGAAACCTCCATAACTGGTACTCATGCTGAGGTCCCAACACTTTGGCACCGAATTACCCCTGTTAGTGCGACGAAGCAAACCTCTATATCTGGGATTCATTATTTCTATTTATCATCATAGTTACCTCTATAACTGAAATAAGCGAGTGAATTATTATATAACATTAAGATAACGACCATGACCATGGTCCACCTTTCGTCATGCGCGGCCTGCCCTGTCACCTGTGCATATGAAGGCCTGAAGGCTGCGTCACCGGTTGGTATTGCCGTGGCAGAATTCTGGGCCAACAACATTTAGAGACTATTTTTGCCATCGGCACGCTAAGAAGAAGATTAAGATAACATCGTTTTGTTTGTTTACTTACTTATTCTTATTCTACCCGCAAATGCCGCACTTAACTATGTAAGTACTTTTGAGCCTCAATTACCTCCAGTTTTTGTTTCGCTTTACTATCATACGGATGTTTATTTGAAAAATGTCAAAACGAAAGCTAGGTAAAATCTTTATCAGAACGTGAAAAACTGAAGTTTATATCTGTTTATGAAAGTGAGAAGTAGTATTTCATTAAATTTATAGCATCGAAAAACATCTGATGGCTGATACTTCCAAAAGACAAACTAAAATGACAGATTTTTGCAATTGATCCATTCTGTTTCCATATTTGTAATACGTGTGAACGTGCTTTAATATTTTTGTTTATTACATTAAATTTGTATGATTACCTTTAGTATTATTTTTTTATTAAAACTCATTTATAATATTTACGTAATACGTTAATTTATTTAATAATCGCACCTCTATATCTAAAATAACCTGTACCTATTCTGACCTCTATTAATGGAACCCTTAATAAATGAAACAGATATTTATTTATACCGCGATATCTAAGACAATGGGTAAGTGGAATACCTCTATAAGTTAAACAACATTGCAGGTCCCTTGATGTCTCACTTATCCAGGTTTCAGTGTATTTACCTATATTCTACAAATAAAAATATTTGAATTTGAATATTGAATTTGAATTTCTTTTTCTCTGTTACTTTATAAATATATATATTTATATATTATTTTTCATCATCATCATTATCAGCCTATTAATTTTCTCACTGCTGGCACACAGGCCTCCTCTCTTTGAGAGGGGATAGATCAAGTACATATTATTTTCAATATATATGTACGTGTATTTTATCTATTTAAGTATGATTTATAATAACTGGTTTTATTTTTATTATAAAACAATGCACCTGCCATGAAGAGATATCTTCACCACCCTTAGAGAATGCCTAAGTCATTTAGTCCGCCTTTGTACCTTTTGTGCATGAAGCCTAAATAAATAAATAAAATATAACTATATTTTTTGGGTTACATCATTTAGATCATAACACTTCAAACATGGCCGATCAAAATATTCCTTCCCACAGAAAGTTACAGAATTATCAACATCATTATTTAACAGAAACAAGATATAATAACTGGGTTACCTCCTGCAAACAAGATGAATGGACGTTATAAAAAAATATGAAGATAGAAAATATACAAAAGCTGCGTTTTTCAGCAAAGTTTATTTCTTAAAAGAGAAGAGGGTCCCTTGCAGGTGGACCAGGAATTTATTATGTCTACTCACTGAGTGTCCGGGACAACACAGATCTTTGATTTTACTAGATAAACCCATGATGATACAAGACGAAGAGCACTATCCCTTTTTCACACCGGGATTATGATGGCGTTGTCACGTCAGGCCCATTTGCTCGAAAAACTTAACTCAGAGTTAGTTGCTAATGGTGGGTACAAACGTATCACGTAAACGTACATGCACGATAAACTTTATCGAACTCGAGCAAGTACGAACGTGTGTACCATGCAAGTCTCAAGACAAATGCTCGAAGCCAACCAAAATGTTCGATTTGAACAAGATTCAAAAGTCCTCACGTGTGTACCCACCATTATACTTTTTGCTTAAACCAAACTCAAGGTGAAAAAATATGCGGTCTCTTCCAGCATTCCCCTTGATCTAGGAAACAGTTTTATGCAAATTAGTGAAACAGGTAACCCAAGCATAACACAATGTTATTAATATGTACAGTATTTTGATGACAGTATTATTAGTACCTTGTGTAAGGTCGGCGTCCACCTGAATATTACCTATTTTCCTGTCGCTATTGTTTGGTATAGAAGAGTATTTATAAAGTAAAGGGGAAGCCAGTATTTTAGGGTTTTTTTTTTTAAATTTATTTTGAATGTTATTTATTTACATATGTACATTATAGGGGTAAATTGAATAGTGAATCCAATAATTTTCTAAGTCCATCACTTCCAATACCTCTGAGTACTGTGGTAACGGCTTTTGAAAAGTATGAGTCTGAATAAAAAATTGTTTGCGTGCAACGTGCAAGGAAAATTTTGCTTCCAGCTTAGCATAGCTTAGGTTCTCTTTGCCCAATACCTAATTTAGTTTTGTATAGCCCGTTACTGTCTTACTGCTTTATACCTACAGGGCACAAGCATTAATTACCACGCTTGCTCTTTTTTTTTAATTTCGTACAACTTATTGTCGGGCCTACGTTGTCCCCCCATATCCAAGTACTAATGCTGTGTAACATGGAAATATTGTAAACACAAACAAATTTTTAAAAGAGTAGCCATGGAGTTTCTTGGCGGTTCTTCTCCATAGGAAACGACTAACCCGAACCGTGCACCTTTTGTCGACGTTTTATAAGTGCCCATGTAGGCCTATGTAAAATAAAAAAAAATGATTTTGATTGATTTTGATTTTGCTCAGGTTGGCGATTTCAAACTAATCCTACTATAATCACACTAATAGTATGAGTATAAAGGCGAAAGTTTGGATGTATATTTGTTACTCAATCACGCTAGAACGGCTGAATGGATGTATATAAAATTTTGCAAAGAGCTAGATTATAGTCTGGAATAGTACAAACGCTACTTTTTATACCGGTACTAGCACTCTGCCCGCGACTTCGTTCGCGTGATTTCTTTTATCCTATAAATGATTTTCTTATATGCAGTTAGTGAAGGCGACCAAAAATAAGCTATCATTAAAACAATAAAAAACTGGGTATCGTAGATATACAGGGTTTATTGTATTGGGACGATTCGTTATTTGACTTAAAGAATAATACATTTTAGGTTACCGCCACAAAGTAAAATCCTCCCCAAAAAACTTATCAACCCCTTTTTGCCCCGTTGAGGGTCGAGTTTTGAACAACCTAAATATGCTATTCACTCTTTTCTTCTCTTTTTTATTTATCGTTTATGTTAGTCAGATTGCGCAGCGAGATTCCTCAAAAAAATCTTTAACACCCCTAACCATATCTGGGAGAGAATTTAAAAAAATGTTTTATGTAAATTTTGATTATCAACTTTATCCCCAGGAATTCGATGTTACATACAAACTAATTTTGACCCTTTTCACCTCCTTAAAGGTTAAATTGCCGCAAAATCGCACCTTAGTACACCCCTAGAACCCTACGTCAAAAACGAAACCCTGTCCAGTAAGATAGCTTGAGTTAGTTTCGAACAAGTAAAAATTTTAAAAATTCAAAACTCCCGGTTTTTTTTGTTTTATCATGCTTTTTAAACTATATAATTTATCTAGTAGTAGACACGCTTCGATCAACAATCTATCAAATACGTAATTATGACACGATATCTTGCGAAAATACTCCGTTTCAAACAGAAAACTGACCATAACTTTTGATCGGCTGAACCGATTTTCACCAAACATAGCTAAGAACACTCTCGACAAAGTCACCTTTCAAACAAAATCACAATCGGTTCATGCGTTAAGGCACTATGATGCCACAGACAGACACACAGATACACAGCAACACACGTCAAACTTAATACACCCCTCTTTTTCCGTCGGGGGTTAAAAACTAATAATGACAACCTTTATTGTTTCCTTAGGTTGGTATTTATGCCAAGTTTCAAATTTATTAACCCAAGAAATAAGATTCTTCAAAATCACTTTTACACCCCTAAAGGTAAGATTCAGAACCACGCTGCACGCAACAGTGCTGCCGCAGCAATGCTGCCGCGACACTACTGGTCCCCATACAATTTCTATAAGCTTATATGAGATTACATTCCGAGCTAGGCAGCAATGTAGTGTCTAATGTCTTAGTGGCAGCACTGCGGCCAAGTTCGGAATCATACCTTGAACCGTCTTATGGGGGTAGTTTCAAATAATAATAATAACCACCTTTATTGTTCATTTAGGTTAGTATTTGTGGCAAGTTTCAAGTTTATTGACCCAAGAAATAAGATTCTTCAAAAATACTGTAATACCCCCTAAATCGTCTTTTGGGGGTAGTTTTAAAAACTAATCATGTCAATCTTTATCATTTACTTAGAATACTATTTGTGCTATGTTTCACGAATTTTTGCCGAAAGAATTAGATTTTTCATACAAACTTTCAACCCCCTTTTTACTCCCTTGCGGGGGGGAATTTCCAAAAATCCTTTCTTAATGCACTATTTCGTCACTTGAGGAACCTTTCTGCCAAATTTCAAGCTTCTAGGCTCCGCAATTTTGGCTGTGCGTTGATTGATTAGTCAGTGAGTCAGTGAGTCAGTCAGTCAGTCAACTTTCGCTTTTATAGATATATTGGGATGATTAAACACTTTTTACGCGGGCGAAGCCTCTGGAATAAGCTAATTAACTATGGCAAATTAAATACTATAAGCTAATTAAAGGTAAGTTCCGCAGCCGTATTGCGTAAGTGAATACGTCAACGCAAAGGAATCGGTTCCCTATCCATTTGCATAAAAACTTTAGACATGATATATCATGCCATACTTTTGTTTATCCTAATTATATTTCCGCATAACAGCTTACGCATAATTTTATTTAGCATAATTACTCTAATCATAATAATGTTTAAGCATAACATTCTAAAGCATAAATGTATTTACGCATAATGATATTAATAGTTATTTTTGGTACAAAGGGACAAAGTAATATGTTGTACTTCCAGGGCGTTATTTTGAATTCAGAGCTAAGCGAAGGATTCTATAGTAACGTAAGCGATGGATTCTAACGTAGAATCCTGAGCTTCGCGAGGAATTCAATATACGCCGCCCGAGAACAAAATATTTTGTCCCCGAGTGATACACACTACTTTTCATCACTACCTAAGAGAAAAATAAAAAGCTACGAGTTATAACCATAGAGAATTGAATGTTAGTTAGTGATATTTTTTTTTACATTAAACCTTCACGCGAGCGCCTCCAACCCAACTACGCAAATCTATCAGAAGCACGAAGCGGACCAATCAGAAGAGAGAAAGCTCAAACTCCTACGCGCGCAAAATTGGATTTGGCTCCCGCTATCCTATATAGACAATTGTCGTTTTTCAAATAGGTGTGATGAAAAACATATTTTTTATAGCATAACAAATACGCATAATTAATTATTATACTCCAAAAATGTTAGACACTAATACTCATTTTTATACAATATAAATATACAATTCTAATTCTATGATTATATGGCATTTAATTTTTCTGGCTCCTCGCTGCGCTCGTCGCACTCGCTCTCGCTTCGCTCGCATTTTTAATAGTCTCTCGTTTTCTGCCAAAAAAGTCTATTTGAAATAACATTAGACATGATTCCAAATCTTTTTACAGTCCGTTCAACCGATTTTGAGTTCTATCCCGTAAACATAAGGATGACATAAAAAGTAACATAAACCTGTTACCAAAACCAACTATTTACTACAGCTACCAGAGGCCTTAGTGCGAGTTTTTATTCACGCTCAATCGCGTTAACGTGAACTACAATTTGTATTGAAACTGGATAAGCGCCGTCTGGTGACGGCAAGGCAAAACCTCTTTTTTTGTATACATTTTGACATAAGAGATCGTTTACGTTATCACGAGTGAGTACGTTAAAAAACTCTCACTAAGGCCTCATATGTCGTATCACCAACGCAATAGAAGTCAAAACCGGTTGAACGGGCAGTAAAATGGGCTAATTTAAACATCTAATGTTATCGCAAATGGAGTTAAGGTTCTTGATACCATGGGAGCCATGTTTATTTCTTTTTTATAAGGTTGAAATAATGAATATACTTCGAAACTTGCATATTTACAAGCAATTGCTTAAAATATACACCTAAAATAATATAATTTACAAAATTTAAAACACACCTACCTTGTCAAAAAGTGATAATTTGAAATGCATGACAGTTACTTAATATTTTATATAATAAATCATTTGCATGAAAATTCAAAATAAATTACGTAAAAATAACTCAAATTTGTTTCTGTTATTCCTATTAATTTTTATGCCTTAATACTATTATGCTAATAGTCATTAGGGATAGTAACATCATGTGAATAAAAATTATGCCATAACAAATTAGTCCTCAAGATAATTATGCCAACAAAAACTATATGCCAAAAAAAATATGGCAAAGAATTATTATGGCAAAACAAATTATGTCACAACAGTTATGCCAAAGTATATTAGGAAAAAAAACATTATGCAAAAAAAAGGATCCCGGTTCAACCGCTATCAATCTACCAATCACACAGACGGAAATCAACATTGCGTCATTCTTCTCGCATGTGATTGATCGATTTGATAGCGGTCAAACCCTTCGCCTTGCCGAATTCACTTGTGTAATTCGGCTGCAAGTTTCCGCACGATGTTTTTTTTACCAATGATAAACTTAGAAAGTACTTAAATATTCACATTGGACCTCAAGCGTGAGTGGCTAGGTCTTAGCTACTGGCTACGGCCACACAATTACCTATAATATGATCTACTTCATTACCTAGGAGGCGGAGGACTTTTGATTTATCACTCCAATAACAGTAATAATTAATTTATAACTTTCATGACTTTTATATCACAAAAATTACTTATTTTTGTGATATATATTTTTTTTTTTATTTTATTTCAATTCCAGTATACTTTTAGTTTTAAATTTTGACATGTTTTACTTAACTTATCATCTGCCTAGTCTTTTCCCAACTATATTGGGGTCGGCTTCCAGTCTTACCGGATTCAGCTAAGTACCAGTGTTTTACATGGAGCGACTGCCTATCTGACCTCCACAACCCAGTAACTGAGTAACACGGTACCCCTAAGCAAGACTGGTGTCAGATTTCAAGCTTCTGACTACCCGTAACGACTGTCAAAGATCTTCAAATGACAGCCGGGACCAACGGCTTAACGTGCTTTCCGAGGCACGAAGGAAACTCGGTATGTTGAAATGGTCACCCATCCACGGACCAACCTCGTCAGGCGTTGCTTAAACTTGACGATCGACCCGTGCGGCTGTTATTATTTAGCCACGAGCTCCTCTACTTAACTAATATTGATTTTAATTATTGACATTACTGTTATTATTACTAATTGACAATCAGTTAATAACAAGTTTTATTGTTTCGTCTTTTTGTAATGATTAATTTATAACCTGAATTATAAATCATAAAGAATAATTTAATGTTGAGTCTATTTTATTTTATCTAGGACATTTTATGTATAATCTCAGTTTTTTATACCAATTTTATTTAAATTCTATAATAGTTTGATGAACATGTTGACATGTTTAATTTAACAAATTTTAATTAATTATTGACATTACTGTTATTCTTATTGTTATTTGACATTCAGGTATTACTAAATTTAAAATTTTTGTAATTTTTTTTTGTATTTCGTATTCGTATCGCAGGCTAATTATTTTTTATTATATACTTTTATATTTTTAATCAATTAATTAAGCTATGTATGCTCGGCTCTTTAAAAGATGTAGTTGCCTATAATTGAGTGTGCATTACTGGATAATGATGATGTGTACCAATTTTTGTATTTTGTGTAAGGTTTATGGGTTTGTAACACTCGATCCTTAAATTAATAAATAAATACCTATTATTCTTAGTACAAGAGAAAACATTTTTTTGCCAAAAATGAAATGACTTAAAAAACCAAAAGCTCAAAATATATAAGAAATAAAACTAACGAAACGAAAACAAAAAATACCTATCCATAGTTGGGATTCAAACCCGTAACCTTGGGTGTAGTGGACCAACGCCTTTATCATAAGGCTATTCAGAAGGCAGCAGTGAAGGTGGTGAGATTACGCATTTACCCAGATGTAGCTAGATCGATTTTTCGCCCAAAAAAATATTATATAATCACGTTCTCAGAAACGGCTCTCGTCATCATCATCATTATCATATCAGCCGAAAGACGTCGATATTTATTTATACCGCGATATCTGAGACAATGGGTAAGTGGAATACCTCTATAAGTTAAACAACATTGCAGGTCCCTTGATGTCTCACTTATCCAGGTTTCAGTGTATTTACCTATATTCTACAAATAAAAATATTTGAATTTGAATATTGAATTTGAATTTCTTTTTCTCTGTTACTTTATAAATATATATATTTATATATTATTTTTCATCATCATCATTATCAGCCTATTAATTTTCTCACTGCTGGCACACAGGCCTCCTCTCTTTGAGAGGGGATAGATCAAGTACATATTATTTTCAATATATATGTACGTGTATTTTATCTATTTAAGTATGATTTATAATAACTGGTTTTATTTTTATTATAAAACAATGCACCTGCCATGAAGAGATATCTTCACCACCCTTAGAGAATGCCTAAGTCATTTAGTCCGCCTTTGTACCTTTTGTGCATGAAGCCTAAATAAATAAATAAAATATAACTATATTTTTTGGGTTACATCATTTAGATCATAACACTTCAAACATGGCCGATCAAAATATTCCTTCCCACAGAAAGTTACAGAATTATCAACATCATTATTTAACAGAAACAAGATATAATAACTGGGTTACCTCCTGCAAACAAGATGAATGGACGTTATAAAAAAATATGAAGATAGAAAATATACAAAAGCTGCGTTTTTCAGCAAAGTTTATTTCTTAAAAGAGAAGAGGGTCCCTTGCAGGTGGACCAGGAATTTATTATGTCTACTCACTGAGTGTCCGGGACAACACAGATCTTTGATTTTACTAGATAAACCCATGATGATACAAGACGAAGAGCACTATCCCTTTTTCACACCGGGATTATGATGGCGTTGTCACGTCAGGCCCATTTGCTCGAAAAACTTAACTCAGAGTTAGTTGCTAATGGTGGGTACAAACGTATCACGTAAACGTACATGCACGATAAACTTTATCGAACTCGAGCAAGTACGAACGTGTGTACCATGCAAGTCTCAAGACAAATGCTCGAAGCCAACCAAAATGTTCGATTTGAACAAGATTCAAAAGTCCTCACGTGTGTACCCACCATTATACTTTTTGCTTAAACCAAACTCAAGGTGAAAAAATATGCGGTCTCTTCCAGCATTCCCCTTGATCTAGGAAACAGTTTTATGCAAATTAGTGAAACAGGTAACCCAAGCATAACACAATGTTATTAATATGTACAGTATTTTGATGACAGTATTATTAGTACCTTGTGTAAGGTCGGCGTCCACCTGAATATTACCTATTTTCCTGTCGCTATTGTTTGGTATAGAAGAGTATTTATAAAGTAAAGGGGAAGCCAGTATTTTAGGGTTTTTTTTTTAAATTTATTTTGAATGTTATTTATTTACATATGTACATTATAGGGGTAAATTGAATAGTGAATCCAATAATTTTCTAAGTCCATCACTTCCAATACCTCTGAGTACTGTGGTAACGGCTTTTGAAAAGTATGAGTCTGAATAAAAAATTGTTTGCGTGCAACGTGCAAGGAAAATTTTGCTTCCAGCTTAGCATAGCTTAGGTTCTCTTTGCCCAATACCTAATTTAGTTTTGTATAGCCCGTTACTGTCTTACTGCTTTATACCTACAGGGCACAAGCATTAATTACCACGCTTGCTCTTTTTTTTTAATTTCGTACAACTTATTGTCGGGCCTACGTTGTCCCCCCATATCCAAGTACTAATGCTGTGTAACATGGAAATATTGTAAACACAAACAAATTTTTAAAAGAGTAGCCATGGAGTTTCTTGGCGGTTCTTCTCCATAGGAAACGACTAACCCGAACCGTGCACCTTTTGTCGACGTTTTATAAGTGCCCATGTAGGCCTATGTAAAATAAAAAAAAATGATTTTGATTGATTTTGATTTTGCTCAGGTTGGCGATTTCAAACTAATCCTACTATAATCACACTAATAGTATGAGTATAAAGGCGAAAGTTTGGATGTATATTTGTTACTCAATCACGCTAGAACGGCTGAATGGATGTATATAAAATTTTGCAAAGAGCTAGATTATAGTCTGGAATAGTACAAACGCTACTTTTTATACCGGTACTAGCACTCTGCCCGCGACTTCGTTCGCGTGATTTCTTTTATCCTATAAATGATTTTCTTATATGCAGTTAGTGAAGGCGACCAAAAATAAGCTATCATTAAAACAATAAAAAACTGGGTATCGTAGATATACAGGGTTTATTGTATTGGGACGATTCGTTATTTGACTTAAAGAATAATACATTTTAGGTTACCGCCACGAAGTAAAATCCTCCCCAAAAAACTTATCAACCCCTTTTTGCCCCGTTGAGGGTCGAGTTTTGAACAACCTAAATATGCTATTCACTCTTTTCTTCTCTTTTTTATTTATCGTTTATGTTAGTCAGATTGCGCAGCGAGATTCCTCAAAAAAATCTTTAACACCCCTAACCATATCTGGGAGAGAATTTAAAAAAATGTTTTATGTAAATTTTGATTATCAACTTTATCCCCAGGAATTCGATGTTACATACAAACTAATTTTGACCCTTTTCACCTCCTTAAAGGTTAAATTGCCGCAAAATCGCACCTTAGTACACCCCTAGAACCCTACGTCAAAAACGAAACCCTGTCCAGTAAGATAGCTTGAGTTAGTTTCGAACAAGTAAAAATTTTAAAAATTCAAAACTCCCGGTTTTTTTTGTTTTATCATGCTTTTTAAACTATATAATTTATCTAGTAGTAGACACGCTTCGATCAACAATCTATCAAATACGTAATTATGACACGATATCTTGCGAAAATACTCCGTTTCAAACAGAAAACTGACCATAACTTTTGATCGGCTGAACCGATTTTCACCAAACATAGCTAAGAACACTCTCGACAAAGTCACCTTTCAAACAAAATCACAATCGGTTCATGCGTTAAGGCACTATGATGCCACAGACAGACACACAGATACACAGCAACACACGTCAAACTTAATACACCCCTCTTTTTCCGTCGGGGGTTAAAAACTAATAATGACAACCTTTATTGTTTCCTTAGGTTGGTATTTATGCCAAGTTTCAAATTTATTAACCCAAGAAATAAGATTCTTCAAAATCACTTTTACACCCCTAAAGGTAAGATTCAGAACCACGCTGCACGCAACAGTGCTGCCGCAGCAATGCTGCCGCGACACTACTGGTCCCCATACAATTTCTATAAGCTTATATGAGATTACATTCCGAGCTAGGCAGCAATGTAGTGTCTAATGTCTTAGTGGCAGCACTGCGGCCAAGTTCGGAATCATACCTTGAACCGTCTTATGGGGGTAGTTTCAAATAATAATAATAACCACCTTTATTGTTCATTTAGGTTAGTATTTGTGGCAAGTTTCAAGTTTATTGACCCAAGAAATAAGATTCTTCAAAAATACTGTAATACCCCCTAAATCGTCTTTTGGGGGTAGTTTTATAAACTAATCATGTCAATCTTTATCATTTACTTAGAATACTATTTGTGCTATGTTTCACGAATTTTTGCCGAAAGAATTAGATTTTTCATACAAACTTTCAACCCCCTTTTTACTCCCTTGCGGGGGGGAATTTCCAAAAATCCTTTCTTAATGCACTATTTCGTCACTTGAGGAACCTTTCTGCCAAATTTCAAGCTTCTAGGCTCCGCAATTTTGGCTGTGCGTTGATTGATTAGTCAGTGAGTCAGTGAGTCAGTCAGTCAGTCAACTTTCGCTTTTATAGATATATTGGCATGATTAAACACTTTTTACGCGGGCGAAGCCTCTGGAATAAGCTAATTAACTATGGCAAATTAAATACTATAAGCTAATTAAAGGTAAGTTCCGCAGCCGTATTGCGTAAGTGAATACGTCAACGCAAAGGAATCGGTTCCCTATCCATTTGCATAAAAACTTTAGACATGATATATCATGCCATACTTTTGTTTATCCTAATTATATTTCCGCATAACAGCTTACGCATAATTTTATTTAGCATAATTACTCTAATCATAATAATGTTTAAGCATAACATTCTAAAGCATAAATGTATTTACGCATAATGATATTAATAGTTATTTTTGGTACAAAGGGACAAAGTAATATGTTGTACTTCCAGGGCGTTATTTTGAATTCAGAGCTAAGCGAAGGATTCTATAGTAACGTAAGCGATGGATTCTAACGTAGAATCCTGAGCTTCGCGAGGAATTCAATATACGCCGCCCGAGAACAAAATATTTTGTCCCCGAGTGATACACACTACTTTTCATCACTACCTAAGAGAAAAATAAAAAGCTACGAGTTATAACCATAGAGAATTGAATGTTAGTTAGTGATATTTTTTTTTACATTAAACCTTCACGCGAGCGCCTCCAACCCAACTACGCAAATCTATCAGAAGCACGAAGCGGACCAATCAGAAGAGAGAAAGCTCAAACTCCTACGCGCGCAAAATTGGATTTGGCTCCCGCTATCCTATATAGACAATTGTCGTTTTTCAAATAGGTGTGATGAAAAACATATTTTTTATAGCATAACAAATACGCATAATTAATTATTATACTCCAAAAATGTTAGACACTAATACTCATTTTTATACAATATAAATATACAATTCTAATTCTATGATTATATGGCATTTAATTTTTCTGGCTCCTCGCTGCGCTCGTCGCACTCGCTCTCGCTTCGCTCGCATTTTTAATAGTCTCTCGTTTTCTGCCAAAAAAGTCTATTTGAAATAACATTAGACATGATTCCAAATCTTTTTACAGTCCGTTCAACCGATTTTGAGTTCTATCCCGTAAACATAAGGATGACATAAAAAGTAACATAAACCTGTTACCAAAACCAACTATTTACTACAGCTACCAGAGGCCTTAGTGCGAGTTTTTATTCACGCTCAATCGCGTTAACGTGAACTACAATTTGTATTGAAACTGGATAAGCGCCGTCTGGTGACGGCAAGGCAAAACCTCTTTTTTTGTATACATTTTGACATAAGAGATCGTTTACGTTATCACGAGTGAGTACGTTAAAAAACTCTCACTAAGGCCTCATATGTCGTATCACCAACGCAATAGAAGTCAAAACCGGTTGAACGGGCAGTAAAATGGGCTAATTTAAACATCTAATGTTATCGCAAATGGAGTTAAGGTTCTTGATACCATGGGAGCCATGTTTATTTCTTTTTTATAAGGTTGAAATAATGAATATACTTCGAAACTTGCATATTTACAAGCAATTGCTTAAAATATACACCTAAAATAATATAATTTACAAAATTTAAAACACACCTACCTTGTCAAAAAGTGATAATTTGAAATGCATGACAGTTACTTAATATTTTATATAATAAATCATTTGCATGAAAATTCAAAATAAATTACGTAAAAATAACTCAAATTTGTTTCTGTTATTCCTATTAATTTTTATGCCTTAATACTATTATGCTAATAGTCATTAGGGATAGTAACATCATGTGAATAAAAATTATGCCATAACAAATTAGTCCTCAAGATAATTATGCCAACAAAAACTATATGCCAAAAAAAATATGGCAAAGAATTATTATGGCAAAACAAATTATGTCACAACAGTTATGCCAAAGTATATTAGGAAAAAAAACATTATGCAAAAAAAAGGATCCCGGTTCAACCGCTATCAATCTACCAATCACACAGACGGAAATCAACATTGCGTCATTCTTCTCGCATGTGATTGATCGATTTGATAGCGGTCAAACCCTTCGCCTTGCCGAATTCACTTGTGTAATTCGGCTGCAAGTTTCCGCACGATGTTTTTTTTACCAATGATAAACTTAGAAAGTACTTAAATATTCACATTGGACCTCAAGCGTGAGTGGCTAGGTCTTAGCTACTGGCTACGGCCACACAATTACCTATAATATGATCTACTTCATTACCTAGGAGGCGGAGGACTTTTGATTTATCACTCCAATAACAGTAATAATTAATTTATAACTTTCATGACTTTTATATCACAAAAATTACTTATTTTTGTGATATATATTTTTTTTTTTATTTTATTTCAATTCCAGTATACTTTTAGTTTTAAATTTTGACATGTTTTACTTAACTTATCATCTGCCTAGTCTTTTCCCAACTATATTGGGGTCGGCTTCCAGTCTTACCGGATTCAGCTAAGTACCAGTGTTTTACATGGAGCGACTGCCTATCTGACCTCCACAACCCAGTAACTGAGTAACACGGTACCCCTAAGCAAGACTGGTGTCAGATTTCAAGCTTCTGACTACCCGTAACGACTGTCAAAGATCTTCAAATGACAGCCGGGACCAACGGCTTAACGTGCTTTCCGAGGCACGAAGGAAACTCGGTATGTTGAAATGGTCACCCATCCACGGACCAACCTCGTCAGGCGTTGCTTAAACTTGACGATCGACCCGTGCGGCTGTTATTATTTAGCCACGAGCTCCTCTACTTAACTAATATTGATTTTAATTATTGACATTACTGTTATTATTACTAATTGACAATCAGTTAATAACAAGTTTTATTGTTTCGTCTTTTTGTAATGATTAATTTATAACCTGAATTATAAATCATAAAGAATAATTTAATGTTGAGTCTATTTTATTTTATCTAGGACATTTTATGTATAATCTCAGTTTTTTATACCAATTTTATTTAAATTCTATAATAGTTTGATGAACATGTTGACATGTTTAATTTAACAAATTTTAATTAATTATTGACATTACTGTTATTCTTATTGTTATTTGACATTCAGGTATTACTAAATTTAAAATTTTTGTTATTTTTTTTTGTATTTCGTATTCGTATCGCAGGCTAATTATTTTTTATTATATACTTTTATATTTTTAATCAATTAATTAAGCTATGTATGCTCGGCTCTTTAAAAGATGTAGTTGCCTATAATTGAGTGTGCATTACTGGATAATGATGATGTGTACCAATTTTTGTATTTTGTGTAAGGTTTATGGGTTTGTAACACTCGATCCTTAAATTAATAAATAAATACCTATTATTCTTAGTACAAGAGAAAACATTTTTTTGCCAAAAATGAAATGACTTAAAAAACCAAAAGCTCAAAATATATAAGAAATAAAACTAACGAAACGAAAACAAAAAATACCTATCCATAGTTGGGATTCAACCCCGTAACCTTGGGTGTAGTGGACCAACGCCTTTATCATAAGGCTATTCAGAAGGCAGCAGTGAAGGTGGTGAGATTACGCATTTACCCAGATGTAGCTAGATCGATTTTTCGCCCAAAAAAATATTATATAATCACGTTCTCAGAAACGGCTCTCGTCATCATCATCATTATCATATCAGCCGAAAGACGTCCACAGCTGGACATAGTGCTCCCCCAAGCGTCGCCACATTGAAAACGATTCCGATACAATTTGCAACATAGGGGTTTGCAGTGGCAAAAGATCGATCTAGCTAGATCTCATATCTGGGAAAATTAGTTTTCTCCACATTTTCACGCAAAAAGAAATAGCCCGCGCAATGTACCTCTTAATCTCGCCAGTGCTGGTGCCGTCTGAATAGCCTAATGATAAAAGCTGTGGCCCACTACGCCCAATGTTACGGGTTCGAATCCCAGCTATGGATAGGTTTTTGTTTTTGTTTCATCTATATAAATATATGTCGCATCAAGGCTGGCCGATAGTTGCAAACCATCGGGCAGTCGGGAAATATTCCCCTAGGTTAAGACATCGTGTGTGGGCAGGTCGGTGGGTGAATCGTGAAAATTAAATCACACAAATTATTCGATACACTGAGTATATTCAAATAGACACAAGTTACACTCCTGCTTACTAATATTACGGATCAACACTGATTCTACGACGTCTTAGCTCTACGGCTGCCAGTACTCAACTGCCCTATTTCCTCCACGCAAGTGCTTATAAAAGCGCGCCAATGCGTATTGCCGCTAGGGGCGTGCTTGTGATTTGTTTTGACGTCCGTACTATTGACTAAACCCGACACGGCCATCCTGCGAGACAGGCGTCCTCGTCTGTTCCTAATTGTCAGGTTTTTAACAGTGTATCGAATCATGTGGAAATCTTCAATGGATGTCCTCAGCCCTTGGGGAAAGCTGAGGGGTCTGTCTGACTCCTACTGACTAAAACTACATGGTGTTCTCTAGGCCGTAATTCCTCTTGAGAGGCGAACGTGGAACACACACGTCGCCTTCTCGGGCCTCTCTCAGGTGACAGATCCCCAAATCTATCACCCGCAGGCATCATCTTCTTGTCCATGCTCCATGCCATCTCATGGTCACCTCGTGTTACACCACACGTCGACTTAGTCCAATCCATCCTGTTTTTTTGAAAATACAAAATTTTCAAACAGTATTTGCTCGTCCAATCCTGACTCATATACTAGAGTGAGGAAACATTTTGAGACAATCAAACAATATCATTCAAATCGCTCTGTTCACTATTGCAAGGAACGAGTAATTCTATTTCCAATTTAAAGAAAAATAGCAACCTCATCGATTTGGTACCTAAAAGCACCCAATCTTCATGATTACAAAGTCCAAGTACCACTGATAGTCATTACTCTCACATGAAATCAAATAAAAGAAACAATACACCAGGTTTCTTATTCACGATCTTTAGCCATCACATAGCTCTACTAGCTATCTCATAGCTCTCTTAGCTATCTTAATTGCTCTACTCGCACATCTCCACGATGTCAGAGATTTAGTACTTGCTACTTCATCTACAATCTCAATTGGTACTTGAGCTTTGTGTGTTACCAACACGATCTACGCATAGTAATCAAAATTAGAAAACCAAAATTATTTCAATTTACGTAATGAGGGCTTGACGATTCGAATGTCATCAACATTAATATGGTGACCTCACCACACGCGTGACTGCGAGTTTACTTTCTTTTAACCTCATGACTCAATAGGAACTTTCTTTAAGGTTCCTAACACAAACATGACTTTTCACACCAGACAGTGTCACACAGACTTACAGGTGCCATACAGGCCTACCGTTGCCATAAAGGCCAACAGTTGCCACACAGGCCATTAGTTGCCACTCAGGCCAACAGTTGCCACTCAGGCCAACAGTTGCCACTCAGGCTCTCAGTTGCCACACAATGCTCGGCTACTCCTGACCAAACTAGATTATTGGTTTCGTGAAAAAAGGGAAATTTGAGAACTCTACTCTTTAAATCATTACCCTGGGCCATGTACCACTAGTCGCCAAACAAACTTTAAAACTCTACTGCTGCAACAACTGCCAAGCTTACAGAAACCCTCGAGTAAAACCGCCAACGCCACGGCTCTCTAGCCGACCAGCAATTATATTGCTCTCACAACGGTCTTTCGGTCTCTCTCTAGACCTCAACCTCCGCCAGAATCCACTGGTACGGTCAAACATAATACGTTCAATAGACTGAATTACTAGACACCTTAAGCTTGTTCATCGTTATCAAAATCTTTTGACATCACCATCGACTGGTACATGACCCGCTGGCATCTTTCTTAACCTACAGTGTACCTACTTGTAGGTTCTAAGCGTACTTATTTAAAGCTTTTGGTGTATAACGATCACCGTCCTGTCATACCAACCTATCGCGGACTTAATACAAGGCCTATTTAGTTTTCGTATTAGAGTTTCCCACACAACACTATTCATTAGAAAAAGGTCCGACGATCAACAAGTTCAACAACTAAACAAAGTAATTGTAACAATGCTGTTACGGTTTGTTATAATTCATAGGCAATGCATACTCAACTCATGAAACTTTCACTGTGATCTGTGCACCAACACAAGCCAGAATCGTATCTACCAACGATTCTTTACATATCTGCCGCCACATATGCTACAACACATGAGGGGCTCTGTGCACCAACACAGACAAGAATCACACCAACGATTCTCCAAAATCTAGCGCAATATGTGCTACAACACATGAAGCGCTCTGTGCACCAACACAGACAGAAATCGTATAAACGATTCACAAAAATCTAGCGCAAATGTGCTACAACACATAAGCGCTTTGTGCACCAACACAGAAAGGAATCGCACCAACGATTCTCAAAAATCTAGCGAATATGTGCTACAACACATGAATCGCTCTGTGCACCAACACAGACAGAAATCGCACCAACGATTCCTTGTAGACCCATCGCCACATGTTACTCATGAGGTGCGGTCTAAAGTTTCGAGTATGAGTGTGCAAGCTATTCTTAATCAGATTTAGTTTCATTACCACTGTCATCAACTATGACGTCTAATTCTCAAGGAACTTGGTGATCAGGGAACCTTCGTACTAGATTCGCTCTTTTTACTCAAAGATATTGGAGCATACCGACTATTAATATGAGGGTTACAATTAAGCCTGATAATATTTGCGTGTTAATAACTTGTGTGAAGGAACTTCACGAATTAACTCTGATCAATATCGTTAAAATCAAATTATCAACAGTAACCCTTTACTATCGCACACTAACTCAGTTTTCATGTAAGGAAAACGATCGCGAGATCTACTGCTATCATAATATTACTTTGAAAGTAAGCAAGAGACGAAACAAGATATTTTCTGAATACAGGTAAATGACCAGTACCGTTACTAACTAACTCGATACAATTTCGTTACCCCACGACATTACTTACTCGCTTTGCCACTGAATATTGCTGGTTCTGCAGTCATTTTGGATATCTCATTTCCTTCTTATAGGATATCTCATCCTAAAGTTCGTACTGAACCAAATGTTTCAACATTAGTAGGAAAATACTAACTAGCCAATAGGAACCTCATTAACTACTTGCTTTTTACTAAGTGTGTCTTAATTACCTAGTGATAGTGCTAGATATAACCACGACCAATTCAGTGGTCAAACATGAACACTCTTAAAGCTCGAACTAGCATCTCTTCACTAGAGAACATTCGACCTCACTATCGAAATAACATGGAAGCGATTCACCGAGTGTTCCATTCGAAACTTGCGAGCGCCCGACTTCTCAGCTGTGGTCGTAATGTTCGGCTACCACCTGCGAACTGCTAGCCTGCCGTTCCTTTTAACCTCTCGGGTGTTGACACATCAGCCTTCGCATACACCATCTGAACCACTAGCCTACAGCAGAGGCTCCACTGCGACGCAATGTGGTATCTGAAACGTGAAAAACATTACGAGAGTATATGTTCACACAGTTATCTTAACCATACTCAGATTTGATGGAAATTAACCGGTGCAGCGGTGTAGTAAACTAAACCGGCACTTTTGACAGCAAAATGGGTTATTGTGGGCATGAACCACACAGACCACACAGTACAGAACCCAAGTGTCCAGGTAGGTATATGGGCTGTAGAGAATCCAATGAATGCCATAGCGTCAGTGGAATTTTAAGTCGCAATTAACGAGGCCTGGTAGGGTTTATCACCTTTTAGATAGTTTGGCTCTCCGACCACAAATGAAGAATACTATGCTTCTGCTCAAACTTAGTTAATTCTCACTACATAAAACTATCACACTACAAAACTAATCAAAATAATTCATTTGGAATTATGATATTTTCCAGACTGAAGTATCAGGTAGGTACGTCACTGTCATCGTTCTAACTTCCAATAACAGTCAGCCAAGGCCAGTCAAGGGCTATTGCCAGTGTTAGTAGAATAATAACTCTTCAACAAAACCAAAACTTGACCATGGATTGTACCTAAAGTGAAACTATGACCCGACAGGGGCCATACCGACGATCCACTGACCGCCATACCGTACACAAAACCAGAATTTTGAATAATGAACACTCTTGGCCAAAGTCATAACAAAATGAAAACGACTCACCAGATTGGCATAAAGATCCGTGTGTATGGATCTTTCTACACGTCTACACGCTCCTCCTTGACCTGTCCAGCTCCTTGGTTGTTACTAGCCTCCTTGCCGCTCCGCTCCAGGCTGGTTTTTAATTATTTAAGAATGAGGGTAGTCGCAACTGACACCACGATTTTTTGCAAGAATGTAACCGACATTTTCACTAGCTTTGTTTTTACGTGTGATCTCATTAGCACGATCGAATCACAATTCTGATGTCGCATCAAGGCTGGCCGATAGATGCAAACCATCGGGAAGTCGGGAAATATTCCCTTAGGTTAAGACATCGTGTGTGGGCAGGTCGGTGGGTGAATCGTGAAAATGAAATCACACAAATTATTCGATACACTGAGTATATTCAAATAGACACAAGTTACACTCCTACTTACTAATATTACGGATCGACACTGATTCTACGACGTCTTAGCTCTACGGCTGTCAGTACTCAACTGCCCTATTTCCTCCACGCAAGTGCTTATAAAAGCGCGCCAATGCGTATTTGCTCTTTATTGCCGCTAGGGGCGTGCTTGTGATTGTTTTGACGTCCGTACTATTGACTAAACCCGACATATAGGTTATATACAGATATATACATATAAACTAGCCGGCAAACTTTGTTTTGCCATAAAAACACCAAACATTCACCTACCCTACACCTACCCTACACCTACCCTACACCTACCCTACACCTACCCTACACCTACCCTACACCTACCCTACACCTACCCTACACCTACCCTACACCTACCCTACACCTACCCTACACCTACCCTACACCTACCCTACACCTACCCTACACCTACCCTACACCTACCCTACACCTACCCTACACCTACCCTACACCTACCCTACACCTACCCTACACCTACCCTACACCTACCCTACACCTACCCTACACCTACCCTACACCTACCCTACACCTACCCTACACCTACCCTACACCTACCCTACACCTACCCTACACCTACCCTACACCTACCCTACACCTACCCTACACCTACCCTACACCTACCCTACACCTACCCTACACCTACCCTACACCTACCCTACACCTACCCTACACCTACCCTACACCTACCCTACACCTACCCTACACCTACCCTACACCTACCCTACACCTACCCTACACCTACCCTACACCTACCCTACACCTACCCTACACCTACCCTACACCTACCCTACACCTACCCTACACCTACCCTACACCTACCCTACACCTACCCTACACCTACCCTACACCTACCCTACACCTACCCTACACCTACCCTACACCTACCCTACACCTACCCTACACCTACCCTACACCTACCCTACACCTACCCTACACCTACCCTACACCTACCCTACACCTACCCTACACCTACCCTACACCTACCCTACACCTACCCTACACCTACCCTACACCTACCCTACACCTACCCTACACCTACCCTACACCTACCCTACACCTACCCTACACCTACCCTACACCTACCCTACACCTACCCTACACCTACCCTACACCTACCCTACACCTACCCTACACCTACCCTACACCTACCCTACACCTACCCTACACCTACCCTACACCTACCCTACACCTACCCTACACCTACCCTACACCTACCCTACACCTACCCTACACCTACCCTACACCTACCCTACACCTACCCTACACCTACCCTACACCTACCCTACACCTACCCTACACCTACCCTACACCTACCCTACACCTACCCTACACCTACCCTACACCTACCCTACACCTACCCTACACCTACCCTACACCTACCCTACACCTACCCTACACCTACCCTACACCTACCCTACACCTACCCTACACCTACCCTACACCTACCCTACACCTACCCTACACCTACCCTACACCTACCCTACACCTACCCTACACCTACCCTACACCTACCCTACACCTACCCTACACCTACCCTACACCTACCCTACACCTACCCTACACCTACCCTACACCTACCCTACACCTACCCTACACCTACCCTACACCTACCCTACACCTACCCTACACCTACCCTACACCTACCCTACACCTACCCTACACCTACCCTACACCTACCCTACACCTACCCTACACCTACCCTACACCTACCCTACACCTACCCTACACCTACCCTACACCTACCCTACACCTACCCTACACCTACCCTACACCTACCCTACACCTACCCTACACCTACCCTACACCTACCCTACACCTACCCTACACCTACCCTACACCTACCCTACACCTACCCTACACCTACCCTACACCTACCCTACACCTACCCTACACCTACCCTACACCTACCCTACACCTACCCTACACCTACCCTACACCTACCCTACACCTACCCTACACCTACCCTACACCTACCCTACACCTACCCTACACCTACCCTACACCTACCCTACACCTACCCTACACCTACCCTACACCTACCCTACACCTACCCTACACCTACCCTACACCTACCCTACACCTACCCTACACCTACCCTACACCTACCCTACACCTACCCTACACCTACCCTACACCTACCCTACACCTACCCTACACCTACCCTACACCTACCCTACACCTACCCTACACCTACCCTACACCTACCCTACACCTACCCTACACCTACCCTACACCTACCCTACACCTACCCTACACCTACCCTACACCTACCCTACACCTACCCTACACCTACCCTACACCTACCCTACACCTACCCTACACCTACCCTACACCTACCCTACACCTACCCTACACCTACCCTACACCTACCCTACACCTACCCTACACCTACCCTACACCTACCCTACACCTACCCTACACCTACCCTACACCTACCCTACACCTACCCTACACCTACCCTACACCTACCCTACACCTACCCTACACCTACCCTACACCTACCCTACACCTACCCTACACCTACCCTACACCTACCCTACACCTACCCTACACCTACCCTACACCTACCCTACACCTACCCTACACCTACCCTACACCTACCCTACACCTACCCTACACCTACCCTACACCTACCCTACACCTACCCTACACCTACCCTACACCTACCCTACACCTACCCTACACCTACCCTACACCTACCCTACACCTACCCTACACCTACCCTACACCTACCCTACACCTACCCTACACCTACCCTACACCTACCCTACACCTACCCTACACCTACCCTACACCTACCCTACACCTACCCTACACCTACCCTACACCTACCCTACACCTACCCTACACCTACCCTACACCTACCCTACACCTACCCTACACCTACCCTACACCTACCCTACACCTACCCTACACCTACCCTACACCTACCCTACACCTACCCTACACCTACCCTACACCTACCCTACACCTACCCTACACCTACCCTACACCTACCCTACACCTACCCTACACCTACCCTACACCTACCCTACACCTACCCTACACCTACCCTACACCTACCCTACACCTACCCTACACCTACCCTACACCTACCCTACACCTACCCTACACCTACCCTACACCTACCCTACACCTACCCTACACCTACCCTACACCTACCCTACACCTACCCTACACCTACCCTACACCTACCCTACACCTACCCTACACCTACCCTACACCTACCCTACACCTACCCTACACCTACCCTACACCTACCCTACACCTACCCTACACCTACCCTACACCTACCCTACACCTACCCTACACCTACCCTACACCTACCCTACACCTACCCTACACCTACCCTACACCTACCCTACACCTACCCTACACCTACCCTACACCTACCCTACACCTACCCTACACCTACCCTACCCTTTTTTTCCCATTTTTTTTTTGTTTTTAAACCTTCCCTGTATTCTGTCGAACAAAACAAAAAAATAGTTATCCAAATCGGTTCAGCCGTTCTCGAGTTTTAGCGAGACTAACGAACAGCAATTCATTTTTGTATATATATATATATAGATAGATATACAAGATTAGTTTCATGACGTTTTAATAACTTTATACAAATGTCTGGATTGGTATTTAGAACGAAGCGATAACTTATTTTAATAAAGGTACTACTGTTTTATTGCCCAATACTCTACACTGTACTGTGTACCGTACTGAACTGTTTTTTCGCTTTACATCAAATGAATAATGATTGCATCATTCATGAGATTAAATAGGTACCTACCTCAAAGGTTGTTAAAAGGATAAGAATAACAATAAATCTTTTTTTTTACTATTGAGGATCCGCGTTTGACCGCTATGTCACCTAATAATAGTAAGCGATGACGTAGTCGACGATGGAGCACGCTTACCTAATAGCCTATTACCTAAGTAACCTATTCACTCTTGACTTAAAGATATTCCAAAATATTCCAAAACGTTTCGTGCTTATGTGTTTCATTCTTAGGAAGCTCTCTCAGGATAAAGCATTACCTATGGTATTCTTAGATTTAAAACCTACCTTGAATTCAGTTTACAATGTCAGCACATCATCATCACATCACCGGCCTATTAATGTTCCCACTGCTGGGACACAGGCCTCCTCTCTATGAGAGGGGATGGGCCGTAATCCACCACGCGGGCCCAGTGCGGGTTGGTGGATGTCGCATGCATTCGAATTTTTGGTTCTAGGACATGTCGGTTTCCTCACGATGTTTTCTTTCACCGTTTTTGAGAGCAGTGGTGATGAAATAATTTACACAAAGTAAAGCGCCTGCCTGGGTTCGAACCACGACCTACAACTTGTAAGTCGCGGCCGATACAACTGGGCCACCACTGCTCTCCAACAATGTCAGCAAAGTCATTATATTACCTAACAGCACCCCATCAAACGGGCCACATTGCTCGCAAAACGGATGGTCGATTGGACCGACACGTGGTGGTGACACTTGGAGGAGGCCTATGTCCAGCAGTAGTACAATTTGAAAGGATGATAATGACGATCCGTTTTTGATACAAATAAAGTTGACATCGTTACTTTTCTACTATGGAGGCGTGATTGTACAAACAGCAAAACAAACATAAACTTCAAAAATAAAAATATTTGTCGGCTCTGTCTTAGGTATTGAAATATCATATTTCTCTGAAAATGTGGCTAATTGTTGGGTAGTTATTTTTAGGCATGTACGACTGAGTCAAACAGTGTTTCCTTGGAAATGGTCAGGTTCCTTCTTGGAAACTGTAGGAACAGCCTGTGTCTTGGCTCTAATATACCACGAAAATACCCACAATAGACGTTTATGAAACTGTTGCATAATAAGGGGTTTTAAAACATAAGTGTGTGTTTTAATTTAATTTAAAAACGAAATAACAGATTACATTAAATTATTACGGATCCGAACGGATCCGGATGAAATTTGGCACAGAGATAGATTTAAGTCTTGAATATTTTTTTTCCCCGTTTAATTCGGTATAACGTCCCATTGGGATAATAAAACACTTTTCATGCGGGTAAACCCGCGGGCAGAAGGCATTGAATAATACTATAATTTAATCACTTTCCTTAATGTTATTACTATCCATCTTTAGATAACAAAATTATTTTATTTTTAAACAATATTAATAAAATGTGACTCGCTAAACTACGCAAAAAAAATACAAAACCATTTAATGGTTTCGTAAATAGTAACTTTTTTGTTCTTAAAACGCATCAAATTCAATTAGGATAACTTAGATTTATTATTTAAAAAGGCAAATAGTAAGTTATAAAAATGCATTCAGTTCGGGCAAAAAATAGGGGTAAGGTATATAAATTCCAAAGATTATTTTAGTGAATAAATTAAAAAGCTTCTGGTCAGCGTTCTAGATTTTTCTAGTATATTTTATATTCACAGATTTTTTACTGCAACTCTCAATATTAGACCAGGGCTTTAAAAATGGAAAAATTTAAATAAAAATTGTAGGATAAAACCCATTGGAAGAGGAAGAGAATATAACAAAAGTGAAAGGAACAATAATTTACGGGCGATCTGAGGTTGGGAAGTGGAAGGGGGTGAGTTTTTAAGGGTAGAAACGGTTTATCTCGATTTCCGGCAAAAGTACAAGTCCTATTGAAAAATGTTAAATGGCAAAGTTGTAGGTAATAATAAGATCTACAACTTTTGTATTAACACTTTTTTCACATTACCTCAAAATTTATGTGAAAATTTCAAGTAACCAAGATTTTGGTTTTGACAAAAAAAAATAATGGTGAAAACTTTGTCCCAAACACACTGTAATGTTTTTGATTTAAAATATTTGATTTTCACCTTATTTTGACTTAATATCGAAAAAAGCACCCTAATTTTAAATCGTCTCACATCAAAATATCTGCTTTTTTTAAAAAGTCGGTGTGCTTTTTGTTCGTTGAAACCTCTACTTTCTGATGGTGTAAAAAAATATACATTATTATGGTAAATTTTCTCAGAAAATGCAAAAAATAAAGTTAGTATTTAATAAGACATCTACAATATTTTGAGAAAGTTGTAGAATCTTCTTCAAATTATATGTGTAGATGCCTATTTATTGCTATTTTAACATAACTTACATACCCGAGTGAGGAAAATTGTAGCCCATCAAAAGGTATTTCATAGGGAAGTGGGGAAGGGTCTAGGAGGGTCTGAGCCATACTACCTGTTATTTTATATTTAAACTAAATAAAATTTTGTTATTGTTATTTCGTTTAATGTAATCTGTTATTTCGTTTTTAAATTAAATTAAAACACACACTTATGTTTTAAAACCCCTTATTATGCAACAGTTTCATAAACTTCTATTGTGGGTATTTTCGTGGTATATTAGAGCCAAGACACAGGCTGTTCCTACAGTTTCCAAGAAGGAACCTGACCAGTTCCAAGGAAACACTGTTTGACTCAGTCGTACATGCTTAAAAATAACTACCCAACAATTAGCCACATTTTCAGAGAAATATGATATTTCAATACCTAAGACAGAGCCGACAAATATTTTTATTTTTGAAGTTTATGTTTGTTTTGCTGTTTGTACAATCACGCCTCCATAGTAGAAAAGTAACGATGTCAACTTTATTTGTATCAAAAACGGATCGTCATTATCATCCTTTCAAATTGTACTACTGCTGGACATAGGCCTCCTCCAAGTGTCACCACCACGTGTCGGTCCAATCGACCATCCGTCCGAAACTGGAACCGCGGAACCGGTGACGCCCCCGACGACCCCTCTAGCTACGCCACTGCAATCACCTTCATATATCCGTAATGTTAACAATTTAAGCTCTTGCTACTCCTAGACAACAAAAATTTATAATTCAAGTAATGTTTAGTATTTATTTCTGTACAAGTGATTTGTAATCTTTAGAAATAAATGAATTCAAACCGTAATGTTTGTGAGTGAGTGTGTGTGTGTGTGTATGTTTGTATGTTTGTTACTTCTTCAACGTCAAACGGCTGGACGGATCTGGACGAAATTTGGCACGCAGATAGATTGTAGTCTGGAATAGCAATAGGATACTTTTTTATCCCGGGAATATGTTCACTTGGGATAAATTTCGACATTCACACGGACGAAGCCGCTGGCAGAAGCCAGTATATTAATAGCTACTTTACGTGCTTACAAAAAAAAAACATTTGCGCTCTTCCCCTAAACTATGTTTCGTTATAAATGTAAACTACACTTTATCACAAAGTTCATAAAACTTGATGTCTTTTGGCGAATTGGCTATTCTTATTTTAAATGATATAAAGTTCAGTTTTGTTTTGAAAATATTTTCGCAGTAGCTATTTAAAAGTTTGTTTCCACTTGCGATAGTTTTCCTGTTCAGTACGAGTATATAAGGTCATGAAAGATCAGCATAGCCACTAAATTGATTCAAGCGGTTAAAGATACAAGATGAAGTATTTTCTCGTGTTCGCTATGTTTGCGGCTTTTATAGCCTTCGTTTGTGCAGGAACCTTAAATCCTGGTGAGTGTCTTTTCTATTGCCTTATTTATCTGAGAAATCTTTATTATTCGGGCTGTAGCATAACAGTAGGGACTTGTATTTAATAGTGACACTGCAGGAGCTTGCGAAAGCAAAATGATTACTATGTGTAGCCCCACAAAGCTGAGCAATAATTCAACGCCCAAAACATCGTAGGCTCAATTACCACGTCCAGCAAGGTGATATTAGTGCCTTTGATTAAATAACTCTAAAATATGATGTCGTGGTGGCCCAGTGCCTAGGACCTCGTCTCTTGTGTTTGAGTTCGTAGATCCAAATCCGAGCCAGTACCAATGTGAATTCAACTCAATATGTACTTTCTAAGTTTATCAAAGACGGTGAAGGAAAACATGGATAAAATTTCCTTTATGGGCCGCTGATTTTTGGTGCGAGGTGGATGGGGGGCGAAGGGGGAGTGGTTTGGCTACCACCCTGTACGATCCCCACCACTCGGAGCCCCATGGTTATGGAGATATCCATGGTTCAAGTTTTCAGGTTTCGACTAAAAATTTCCACAATAGTCCATCGTTTTATGGGGCGGGGAGGGAGAGAGGGCAAGGGGGGTAGGGGGGCTACCCCACTGTACCATCCCCACCCCACGGAACCCCATGGTTATGGAGATATTAGATATATTTTTTACTTAATTATAATTAGCGAGGTAAAGAAATGTGAATTAGTCCAAGAGCGAGCGAAGCGAGCTCGGGAGCTTAGGGCACCCCGACACGGACAGGTTAGGTTCGAAGAGACGACGGGAGCTGAAGTGAGCGAGCAAAGCGAGCGAACTCAGCTCCCGTCATCTCCTTCGTGTTAGGTTACTTTAGACCCTTCAGACAGAAATAGGAGCCACGCGCAGCGGGGCTCCGTCGACTTTGTTGCTTAAATAGTAATCGTAAAAACTTTAACCATGGATATCTCCATATACATGGGGTTCCGTGGGGTGGGGATGGTGCAGGGGGGTAGCCCCCCAACCCTCCTTGCCCTCCCTCCCTACCCGCCCCTTAAAACAATGGACATTTATGGAACTTTTTATTCTAACCTGAAAACTTCAACCATGGATATCTCCATAACCATAGGGCTCCGAGTGGTGGGGATGGTACAGGGGGGTAGCCAAACCTCCCCCCTCCTCCCCCCCACCCTCCCCGCGCCAAAAATCAGCGGCCCATAAAGGAAATTTTAACCGAAAACATTGTGAGGAACCCTGGACCTATACATTAGTTAATATGAGTTTTAAGAGCAAGCAAGAGTGGTAATTAATGCCCGTGCCTTTTTAAGGTTAGCCTATTACTAAGACTCTGCGGTCCGTCTGTCTATCTGTCTGTCTGTCACCAGGCTGTATCTCATGAACCGTGATAGCTAGACTGTTGAAATTTTCACAAATGATGTTTTTCTGTTGTAACAACAAATACTACAAACAGAATAAAATAAATATTTAAGTGGGGCTCCAAATACAACAAACGTGTTTTTTTTGCCGATTTTTGCGATAATGGTACGGAACCCTTCGTGCGCGAGTCCGACTCGCACTTGGCCGGTTTTTTAAATGAGAAGAGGCGTTTGCCCTGCAGTGAGACCGTACCAAGCTGGTGTCCAGTGTCTGAAATTCACAACATCACCTCCTGTACATGGCCATTCCTGAGATACTCGGACTTGACAATGTAACTAGTTATAATTATTTTAAATTAAAATAGCAATAATCTAATGCGGCATTTCGTTTCTAGGAGATGACCTTGATCTCATCAGAGCTCCCTGGAACAGGGTGCGTCGACAGGGTTTCTGCGTATTCCACGCATGTCAGAGATACTGCTACGGCTCGGGACATGGCACTGGACCTGAGGGAGGTGGCGATTGCGTCGATAACGTTTGCGACTGTAACGTAGTCCCGAAAGACCCATTAATTGTTAATTATGATATTACGACAAGTAAAGTTTAAAAATTCTCGGATATAATTATCTTTATTTCATATTTTTTAAACTACATAATTTATCTAGTAGCAAACACAATTCGATCGACAATCTATGGAACACGATATCTTGCAAAAATAACCCGATTCAAACAATAAAACGCTCATAACTTTTGAACGGCTGAACCGATTTTCATCAAACATAGCTAAGAACACTCTCGATAAAGTCACCTTTCCAAAAAATACACAAAATCAAAATCCATTTAGGAGCTATGATGCTACAGACAGATAAACATATACATAAATACCCAGGTACACACGTCAAACTTATAACTCTTTTTCCGTCGGTGGATAATAAAATATATCTATCCATTTATTTTATAATTGCTAGATAATAGTTCATTGAACTTAATCCCCATCAGATCCTAAAGCTTTCCTCCGACAATCACCTAATATCTTCATGATCTCTGTCACCGTTTTTGGTAAGGAAGTATGAAGAACGACACCAGTTCGGTAGTGCTGTTCTGTAACAACGAATAACTTATTTAGGTGAAGTGAGCTTTCAATCATCATCATTAGCCTTTTAATGTGCCCACTGCTGGGACACAGGCCTTCTCTCTGTGAGAGATGGAATAGGCCGTAATCCACCACGCGGGCCTAATGCGGATTGGTGAATGTCACAGGTCGTCGAGTTTTTGGTTCTAGGACATGCCGGTTTCCTCACGATGTTTTCCTTCACCGTTTTGAGAGCAGTGGTGATGAAATAAATTACACAAAGCTAAAGTCATTTCAATGGTCAAACGTGAGCCTATCAATAATTTAAAACAAAAATACATTACACTAACAGCTCCAGCTGTCAAAGCCTAGCATCAATTAAAATGACACAAGCATTAATTGAAATGAAATCTCACTTCATGCTCACATCACTTAAGTTTTCACGATAAAGTTTATTACAGAATCAACTGACTGTTACGTTAAGCTTGCTTTACGTGCTTTTGACTTAGATACAATCATACAAGCCTCACACACTCACACAGCGACCAAGATATCTCAAATATTACTTTAATTTCGATATAATGTCTTTAAGTTATCCTTATATAACTGATGCATTACTATGTTATTGCGTATTGACCATTCTGCACAAAAATATTTCAATTTTCCTCATAATATATGTTTTATGAAACTTGATAATGCTATGGAGATTCATTTACACTTATCATAAAATTCAACCTCTCCCGTTGACCACCAAATCTTTGATCCCAACGTCAAAACAAAATGTTCAAATTTGCATAGTAAATAGTGGCACAGTGGCTAAATTCAAGTTGGTTTTGTACTCAAAATCCTGTACCTGTATAAGGTGATTTTAACCAACTTTCCGACAAGCAAGAAGTTCTATGTTCAACTGTATGGTTACTTTTTTACCGACTTCAAAAAAACGGAAGTAATCAAATCGACACGTATGTATGTAATGTTGTTGGATTTGCGTGGCTTCTAAACACGTGTTCCAAATTTCATGAGTGCATGTTTGTATGTATGTATGTTTGTCCACGCATTTCTCCGAAACTACTTATCGAATCGTAACCATTATTTTTTATTGGATTAGGTATCTTTCAACTTAGGGAATAGTGCAAGTTCCATCAAAATCGGATCAGCAGATTTCAAGATAATTATGGAACATACAACCGAACTCCTTAGCGACAAACAGCACGAATGTGTAAATTGAGTTTCTATGGGTATTTTGTTAATACCTTACTATAGACTTTGCTCAATTTTTAGAAATAAGATACTAAAACTAAAAAGAGAGAAATAAAAGCTTTTCACAAAAAGTAAACCGACTTCAAAAGCAAAATACTAAAAAGTGCAAAATTACTTTCGTTTCGGCAGTCGGTTTCGTAAAACGATAAAAAGAAGTACCAAAGACACCGGCTGCCGAAACGAAAGTTATTTTGCAGTTTTTAGTATTTTGCTTTTGAAGTCGGTTTATTTTTTTGAGAAAAAGATTTTAGTGTATGCCATCACTGATTTCTCCGTCAAATGTGGACCGATTTTGAAAATTCTTTTTGTGTTCAAAAGAGTTATTTTCCCGAGGTCCTACAAAAAATTATTGAAGATCTGATAAACTTCGGAGATATACAACAGAACTCTTCAATAAATAACGGTAAATCTCTCTGAATTGCTGCAATCGCATGTCTGTTTATTGTTTAAACTATTTTATCTCACCAAGGCACACGATGGCACTTCATAGGTAGGTATTTATATTGGGTCATGATGGGCTATAAGTATCTTACTATAGAACTTTCCCACTAGGTACCACAACTAAAAAGGTTTATTTTTGGTAGTTTGTCAATTAAATTGCTTCAAGTCACAAGATGAAGTATTTCTTTGTGTTTGCTATATTTGTGGCGGTTATCACCTTCGTTATTGGGAACCTATGCCTGCTGGTGTAAGTACACAATATAGAAATAACGGACCATCTTGAGCTTCTTGGCGTTACGTTGACATCGACCCTCAATTTTGGTCCATTAATTGAGGCAAAAGCTTAACGGGCTGCCAAAAAGTTGGGGATCCTTGCAAAGGTGAGACGGTACTTCACGCCAGAATAGATGCTCAACTTGAAAAACGGGCCAAGAGGCTCATCGGCAATGAGTAACTGGTCGAGTCGAGGCTCCAGAGCCTTGAACATCGGCGTCAAGTTGCCAGTCTGTCGGTTTTTTATTGGTTACATTTCGAGGAGTTTGTTTTGCAATTGCATGAAATAATTCCTCCTAGCCCTTTCCATCATCGGACTACAAAACGTACGGTGTTGCGTCATCGGTACATGGTGGACATCCCACCCATACGCACCAATCGATTTGGATATACAGTATAATCTCACTTATCCGGCACTTCAATAGACCGATACGTCCAATAATCCGGCACCCTCTGCCCACGCCTCCCTCACCCCTCTACGCCTATGCGCTCCGGTCGCTTCGTCGTCGTCTGGCAGTCTAACCTCAAAACTTAACACGTGCACGTGCATACGTATTTACCTGTTTTTTTGAAGTGAGAATAGTGTGTATTTAATACATTATATATATTCATTATTTAGGTCATTATTATTTTTCTCTATAATCCAGTAAACCGAACATTCCAATAATCCAGCACCCTCTGGTTTTTAATAGTGCCGGATTAGTGAGATTATACTGTACTTTCATTATGCGTACAGCTAAGGAGTGGAATTCCCTGCCGGAGTCTGTATTTCCTGATAGCTACAACCTGGGAATCTTTAAATCAAGTGTGAATAAGTTTCTTCTAGGTAAGCGTGCTACATCGTCGACCAAATCATCACTAAATATCAGGTGAGATAGTGGGCAAGCGCGAGCCCATCAAAAAAAAACACAAGTCTATTTAATTTAGACAGTGTGTACGCGTAGTGTAGTGGGTACGCGTTATCCGGAATATGTCCTGCAAGTTTGTGATTATTAGATACTTACTTATTTTTCACTTGATTGTTGTTGTCAAAAGCGAACAACAGGGTTGTAAGGGAATTTTGTACCGCTAATAAAATTTCGTGTTTTGGGATATTTTTTTTTGATTTAATTGGTATGACAGATAATCCCTTTTTAAATTCTTAGATTTTTAGAACTTAAGACGTAAAAGTTATAACCAGATTTATTTTTTAAGTTTATGTAATAGTGGACCAATGTAGATTGTTACATAATGTGTAAAGAAAATTGTTTGTTGCTATCTTTGTAGTGTTTTATTTACTATTAAGTAGGTAGATTGAGATGAGTATCGTACCTACTCAAGGCATATGGAGATACCTAAGTCCAGCAGCAGACTGTAACAGTTTGATAATGATGAGTTTGATATTGTTTAACCTCTTGTATGCCAGAACGCAGATCTAAGTCAGACAATACGGTTAATATTCTGTTTCTAAATAATAAATTATCATTTCATTATTTGTGTTATTTTACATAAGGCAACTTCTAAAAACGTACGATTTTATTACGGTTATTTGTTACAAAAAAACGCTGCTCTCAAAACGGTGAAGGAAAACATCGTGAGGAAACCGGCATGTCCTAGAACCAAAAATTCGAAGACATGTGACATTCACCGACCCGCACTGGGCCCGCGTGGTGGATAACGGCCCATTCCCTCTCACAGAGAGGAGGCCTGTGTCCCAGCAGTGGGAACATTAATAGGCTGATGATGTGATGTGTGATGTGATTTGTTACAATCTTTTTATTGATATTATTAATTAATCCGAAGTTCTAAAAATAGTAAACTTACATGAAAATATATGGCTTAGTTGCCTTAATAAGTGGTACAAATTCTATAACCAAATAACAAAAAAAGTATGCGGTATAAAATCTACCGTTCACCTTTTAAGGAAAATAATCAGTTTATTAATTTGCCTTAAAATTCAAGTCTCTATCGATCTAAGTATAAAAAAATAAAATAAACATGTTAAAAAAATCCAATAATTCCCTAAGGATGTTGTTGTTGTTGTGAGAGCAGTGGTGGCCCAGTGGTATCGGCCGCTACTTATAAGTTGTAGGTCGTGGGTTCGAGCCCAGGCATGCAATTTACTTTGTTTAAATAATTTCATCACCACTGCTCTCAAAACGGTGAAGGAAAACATCGTGATGAAACCGGCATGTCCTAGAACCAAAAATTCGAAGACATCCACCAACCCGCACTGGGCCCGCGGGGTGGATAATGGCCCATTCCCGCTCGCAGAGAGGAGGCCTTTGTCCCAGCAGTGGGAACATTAATAGGCTGATGATGTGTGTGTGTTGTTGTTGTTGTTTGTTCACCATCATAACATTTTAAGAGAGTAGTAAATAAGAGTACTTATTATTGATTGAAAGTATTCAGTCCTTTTTACCAGTAAAACTATGCAGGCTTAGTATACAAAGCCTGCATAGTCTTGCTGTTCAAAGGTGCAAAGCCTTTTTCTCGAAACATTTTGTGTTTGTGTTCGGTTACAAAAACCATATTTCATATGCCATCTTTCCCAAAATGTATATAAAAATTTTACAAATGTATGTTTATGTTAATTGAAATCAAAACTGTAGAAAAAAAGCTTGTAGCTGAACAATAGTCGCTGCAAGATCTTTAAGATTATACATCGTTTGCTAAGATCGGTCCATGGATGCGTGACCATCTTATCGTTCTTCTTATTTCTCCGTGTCTGCCATTTGTACATCTTTGGCATTCGTTACGGATAGTCAGAAGCCAGGCAATCTGACACCAGTCTTGCCATAGAAATGGTATCGTATTACCCAGTTACTGGATTGTGGAGGTCGGATAGACAGTCACTTCATTTGAAATACTGGTAGTCAGATAAACAACAAACAATACAATAAACAATATTTAATTGTTCAAGAGTTAAACCTATTTACAATGATTGTACCTTAAATTAGACTCATCATGTTAGTGGCTAGATACAAAATATGTGCAACTGATATAAGCACCAGTTACTTCCGTCACCACCGTGTTCGAGCCGCCATTACAAGTGTGGTGCGGTGCAAAAGTAAGTATCAAAATTACACTATAATTAATTTATTACTATTATGCGTAAGAGTGTGCATATGAGTATATATGAACATATGTGTGCGAGTGGGATTCTAGTGTGTGGTGTGTTTGTATTTGTGTGGGTGTGTATGTGTTTGCGTGTGTGGATGGGCTTGACTGGTTTTATTATTATTATTTTATTTGTTTTATTTTATACTTTATATAAGTTTTAGTAAATTGTCAGTGTTTTCATAATTATGAGGGAGAAGGATTTTATTTATGGTAAGTTTTAGTTTTTTTATCGGTAAGTTATGTAGCTGTGTATTTTGACTTATTTTATTATATAGGTACGGACCCAGGTAGCACGGTTGTATCCTGAGAAAGTCTGTTTTATACGGTTTCAGGTCATATACTATGTCCTTCCTACGTTTGTTTTTCAGTCTTTCCGGGTCGTACGTTGAGCCTTTATGGCTTATAAGCAGAACCCTCCTGATATAAAGCTGTCGAACCGTTAAAACCATAAAATCCTTTTAATACTGAAAGTTTTTTTTGTGTATTACTTAGAGAACTGGTCTCTGGGCCCCAGATAGAGATACAGTATTTCAGTACTGACTGGCACAGGGATAGACATATTGTTTTCAACAGGCTCGATTGGCACACCCAACGTAACTTCTTAAAAACTGTTGTTAATTTCCTAACTCTAGAGCTTAGTGTTTTTACGTGGTGGTGGAAGTTTAACTGGTTGTCTACTTGTATGCCGAGATATTTTATACTTATTGTTTTTTCAGTAGGAAGACATCTGCATTCAGTGACACTGGAGCCTTCTTTATCGAGAACATGAGATATTTTGTTTTTTCTACGTTAAGGGTAAGTAAGTTTAGGTTAAGTTATCCAAGAACTGTTCTCAGCCCGGCGTTTGCAACCTCTGACCATGTGTTTCCATGGAAGATGATTGCCGTGTTATCTGCATAAGTTATTATTTTGTAGATTGAAGTTGCATATCTCATTTATATAGATTAGAAATAAACTAGGACTGAGTATACTCCCCTATGGTACACCAAAATCTATATTTGCACTATTACTAATGTACTTGTAATTTTATATATCTGAATTCTGTTAGTAACATAGTCCATAAATAATTTAAGAGGGGTTCCTCGAATCTAATCTATATTCTCCATCTTCTTCACCAGCCTGGGGACAGAGACGGTCTTAAAAGCTATTGCTAGGTCTAGAAATACTCCTATGCATTTATTTTTGTTGTCTTATTTACCTGCAATATGATCTGTTAGTTTCATTAGCGCGTCCGCTGTAGATTTGCCTGATACAAAGCCATATCGTCGCTGATACTGCAATACCGCGTAACTAACAACAGACAAAACGGCGTAACTTAGGTGTGGCAAATTTTACAGGAGAGCGAAAAAACTAAAAATCTTCTGCTGTACTTATCAAATAAGTGTCTGAACTTTAAGCTATTTAGAAATTTGTACTAGTTAACTTATATCTTATTACTTAATTCAATCCAATCAATATTTAGCTAGAAAATACACTTACGCTGTTTTTCATTTTATATGGCATTTGATATTTTAGCATTATTGGCATTCCCGCGGAATTGGAGGGAGAATAAAACAGAATTATATTATTATAAATAAGTTATATTTGCTCAAGTAATAACAATCTCATCATTTTACCTTTGGTAGTAACAAGCTTAAACTATCCGATCATTAAACCGTCGACATAAAAACTTGGTAGTGACATTTTAGCAAAATTATTATGATTTTAGAACAAGCATAAAAAAACAAAGAGCTTACAAATCAAATAATAATAAAAGGCTAGAAATAGTCAAAAGATTATATAAGAACCCAGAAACTAAAACAACAGGTCTGGATGATGAGGATTCAAATGCCACGTATAAATTGTAAAGCTGTGATTTGGACTGAATTAGAGGTTCCAAATATTGCTTTGTACTTGATTGAAACAAACTTTGGCGTAACTTTGGCAAGACCGATAGATAGCTTGTAATATAATCTCGCATACTCTCAGTACTGCTCTCTCACTGTTAGGGAAAGAATATTTATTTCCAAGATATTCTTCCTTAACATTCTATTTTTTCTTAAGGTTTCTATTCCATGTTATTCTGTAAGCTTTTCTTTTACTCAATCTTGACTGTATCCCAACTTCTGCCTCAGTATCTTTCTCACGAAACCATTCAATATAATCTGACGACTCGATCGGTTGTACATTTGTGACTTGCGACAGAGAAACATAATCAGAGTCAACAACAGGGTCATCTGAAAAATCCAACATTGACTCAGTAACAACTGTTGGAAGTCCTGTTGAGCTAGGGACAGGTTCTGAAATTGTGGTCAAAGTATCACAGTCAGCAATAGAGTTTTCGATATTCGTAGCTGTGCATGGAATTTGTTCGACAGGTTTTTGAAATATCTGTGGGTTGCCGGCACGCTTTTGATCAAAATGTGCTTCCTTATAATTACAAGTGCCTGGCGTCGATTTTGAAGCTCTTGTAATGTGACAGAATTACTACTCAAGTCGGCATTTCTCCATACTACAGCCTCGTCAACAACTGAATCTTCTTCCATGATCGTCTTAAACAAAAATAAAAGATATTGAGAAATACTCGGAAGCTACCAACGAATTGTAATTATTTTTAAGCCAAGCGCTATTGGTCTGCTCTTGAATTAAAAATACTTAGAATCAAAGTATTTCTGAATGCATTAATATGATTATTTCTTGAAACAAAATAAACAAAAACGCGTAACACATAAAGTAAAACATAAAAATTAATAACCAAGGAACTACCTTCACAACAATGATTGCAAATTTTCCTTGTAAAATAAGTGAATTTATTGATTCTAATAAGTTATCAAATTTATTGAGAAACAAGCATTAAAACAAAATACAAAAAACATACCGATCAGCTTCGTATTACTCAAAAAAATTGGTTATCTGTAAAGTCGGTTTACGGACGTTAGTTTAACGTGACAACGTCATAACAAAACATTGATGAAATGATTGCATATTTAACGATACAATTAACGTCATTGTAACGTTACAATGAGCGTAACGTTGACTCAATTTAACGTAAAGGAAGGAAGGTAACGTTACATTGAGTCATCCTTTTTCGTGCGTGCAGTCGGCGTTCATCGATTTATTAGACGTCACGTCAAAAATTGGTTGTCTGTAAAGTCGGTTTACGGACGATAGTTTAACGTAACAACGTCACATACATAACGATACAATTAACGTCATTGTAACGTTACGATTATATCGTTAAAATGAGCGTAACGTTACATTGAGCGTTTGCAATTTTCCGTCTTCTAAGACGGAAAATTGCAAACGCGATTAGCGCCCAAAAATGCGTCAAAATTAGTGTCGAAATGTGGAACTTTTTTGCTTCCATACAGGGCTAGATAATGATGAGACAAATTTATATCACTTTTTATTTTGAACGTACATCGTCAAACAGTGGAATAATCCCTAGACCACGTTGTATGGAAGAATTTTCGACTAGTGTAACCTTAATGTGACCGATTAAGGCGATCAATCACGAGTAAAATCTATTAAAACTAACTTCATTAAGGCCCAATTTTTTTATCCGTAATTAACTCAATGAATGGTTAAATATGCTAACCAATGCTTTTGTAAAATGCGTTTTTCATCAATTGTTAGCCTCACAAACGGTCAAATAAGTTGGAGAGTTAATTATTTTAACATTTGTTAGATTAGTCTAACTAAAGTTAAAATAATTGATGAATAAACATGTTTTACCGAAATTTGGCATCATTGGTTAGCATATTTATCCATTGGTTGTGTTAACTAAAGATCGAAAAACTGGTTCTAAGTAAGTTACGAGTTCAAACTAATGTGTCTTCTTATGTTTGGTACCTCTTAGCTATGATGAAAGAGAATGTCGTGAGAAAACACAAAATTTCAATCAATGGAAAACTGTCTGTTTTACACAAATATGACGCATTTTTCATCGCGATAAGAGCTTGAGCCTTATACAGAATGACATTTTATAAGCGACTAGCTGTTGCCCGCGGCTTCGCTCCCATGGACCACCCCACAGAACCCGTTTGCAGGATTAAAAAATAGCTTATGTTACTCGGGAATAATGTAGCTTTCCATAGGTGAAAGAATTTTTTAAATCAGTCCAGTAGTTTCGGAGCCTATTCGGTACAAACAATCAAACAAAAAATCTATCCTCTTTATAATATTACTAGCTATTGCCCACGGCTTCGCTCTCGTGGACCACCCCACAGGACCCAATTTCGGGATAAAAAAATAGCCTATGTCACTCAGGAATAATGTAGCTTTCTATTGGTGAAAGAATTTTTCTAATCGGTCCAGTAGTTACGGAGCCTATTCGAGACAAACAAACAAACAAAAAAATCTTTCCTCTTTATAATATTAATATATATTAGTATAGATAAAGGTTATTTTTTAAAAGGATTGATTTACTTGACATCCCAGTAACGTATATCAATCCCGAACTAGACAACCGTTTACGCTAATCAACTTTCTAGGAAATTAGTCGCATCAACTTTATGGAACTAAAGATGCCTTTAAATTGAAATAAAAAGACTATTCCAATTGAATTCAACTCTAAACAAAAACTGTATCAACTAAAATACGTGGCGTCGCTCTAACTCTCTACCGCCGGATTGGCCCGACTATGTAAACCTCGCGCCCGTTCTAGCTCTCTGCATAAAACCGACAGCTCAAACGAACGAGCCATGAACTAACGTGAAAAATATACTTTGGCCAACTTTTTGTTACTATAGTATTCAGCGCTGGATTAGGGTTAAATAAATGCTCTGGGTTTTAATTGATTTAAATATAGAACGTTGGTAAGGTCCTAAAATTGCATAGCAATGATCTGGATAAGAAGGATGTTATGCTATAAATTAAAGTACGGAAACGTTGTTCATAGGGTGGTGAAAAACAAAGGTAATGGATTTGGTGTGTGTTATACTTGAATTCGAAAGTAACTTAAAGTATATGGCATTCCTGTTCAGTTTGGCTAATGGTTCAACTGAATGTTCTGAACTAATGAGCAAAATTGGGCTGCGTGTTCCATCCTTCACCTTAAGGAATCATCAACCTCTGTATGTTCCCTCTGCGCGGTGCACTAATCGACAAAACTCATACATAATAAGAGCTAGCAGGGCATACAACTCGATGTGTCAGAGTATTGATGACCTTGATTTGTTCTCCACCAGTGTTCCGAAACTAAACAAAAAGTTATGTAAAAACTTCTTTGAAGATCACTGAAACTTGTTCTGTCTCTTCTTGCATTCTCTACAAGTAATTACTTCTTACGAACTCTTGCATGTCTACTGTTTCTTGTGCTACCCTAATATTGTCTGTGAAAACTTTTAATTGGCCTTCCATCACTAACTATTTACTATCTGTATCCAAGCTGTAAGTATTCTTAAGTAATAAAATAAAATATATTATTATTGATGATTATTATCTCACCCGTAACAGCACCATTAGGTGCTGTAGTGCCTATTAAGGCACTATAGACTTCAGTATCTGGTATAAATTTTAACTTGCTAGGTCCACCCTTTCCTGAGAAAATCGGTGGTGACACACAGACAGAAGGACAGACGAACAAGAAAGTGATCTTATAAGGGCTCCTTTTTTACATTTTGAGGTACGGAACCCTAAAATAGACCAAAAACGTACACATACTGCCCACACTAGCACTTCAATTAATAGCCCATGTTATTCCTATAAACAGAATTGTTGAAATCACTCCCGATTGTGCAGGGGAATTGAGTAGTGATATTTTGAGTAGGTTTACCTAAACCCCTTAGAGTTCTCCCACGCACTTATCAAATGCCAGTTCATGAAATATCAATTGAACGTTACCGATAGCCTGAAAGTAGTTGGCATGAGATGAATCAAGATGAAATGGTCTTGCTTTGATTGAAATGAATTTTTGAATTTTTAGCTCTTCGAAGTATGGGTAAATTTTTTGACTGAATAAGTAATCCAAAAGCTAAAGTTCAGTAAAGGGAAGAGGTAATTCAAGGTAAGTCAAGGTTCAATAAGTATCAAAAATTCTGAAGCATATGAGTATTCGTAAGTTTAACTAACTACTTACTACCACTTTATGTTAAGGTACATTTATAACAATATTTTAAGCCAATGGTTTTGTCATAGGCAACTTCAGAATTATGTCAAGATTATGGTATGTCCAGCAACCAGCAACAGTCAAACGTCATCATCTGCCTAGCCTTTTCCCAACTATATTGGGGTCGGCTTCCAGTCTTGCCGGATTCAGCTGGGTACCAGTGTTTTACATAGAGAGACTGCCTATCTGACCTCCACAACCCAGTAACTGGGTAACACTATATACCTTGGCAAGACTGGTGTCAGATCGCCGGCTTCTGACTACCCTTAACGACTGTCAAAGATCTTTAAATGACAGCCGGGACCAACGGCTTAACGTGCTTGCCGAGGCACGGAGGAAACTCGGTATGTTTAAATGGTCACCCATCCACGGACCGATCTCGTCAAGCGTTGCTTAACCTTGATGATCGACCAGTGCGACTGTTATTATTTTTAGCAACGAGCTCCTCTCAGCAACAGTGAAACATCAAAACAAAAAACTATCAATTTCATGACAGGCTCAGCAATTTTTGTATTTAGAACACACATTCAAATACTTATTATTACGACAATGTCTCTGTTCCGTTTATTTAAGGCTCGAAATTATAATACCTTTACTCAGAATCCTAATTTTAAATCTCAAAGTTAACTTGAATTTGCTTATATTCACAATGTCTAGCTGAAATACCAAGAACAAGGAATATACCGCCGCTGGCTAGACAACTCCAGACCAGAGACGAGCCATAGTCCGATGTTAGTCGTTACCTAATTTATTCTGTTCATAAAACATCAGTATTATGATTAGGTATAATAATTAACCTTGAGCTTGCATCAAAGAGATGGCTGAACTGTAGAGACAAGAAACCGTAGTATCATTGGTTTGAACAAAATTGTTCTTGCACTATGTAAATTACACTATTGCAATACATTGAAAAATTAAAAACAGCAGCAACATAAATGTAAACACGAAAGCTAAAGAGAATGCTTCTGACTATTAACTTATATAACAGAATCTTTTTGTAGATTTTCCTGATAGTTACAACCTGGGAGTTTTTAAGAGGAAATATGGGCAGAGAGCGCCGACTGAATTTCCTTAATAAAAAGTCATAATTCGAGGTTTGGCTCTCGTCGCTTTCCTCCTCCAATATTGGACCAATTTAATAGTACATTGTTATCCTAGGGGTGAAAGTAACTTATTTAGTCCCGAGACGGGGTTTGGCGCCCGGAACGAAGTCAGGGCGCCAATAGTTCGAGGGACTAAATAAGTCTTTAACCCGAGGTAAACACTGTGCTTTTCATTACAAATACAAGGAAATAAAAACATGAATTAGCTAAAGAAAAAGTGATTGCCGCTTTCCCGCCTATTTTGTTTGTTTTTTTTCTGTGGCCGGCCGGCTATTCAGCCATTATTTTTTATTTTCATCATTGAAAAAATGGTAAATATTTTGCCCAAATCTAAGTTATTTTAAAGAAATTGTTGAAACTAAATTATAATAAAGTCATTTAAAAAATATATATTCTTTAATCAATACTTAACTTTAAGTTATTTCAATTTTACTTCGTGGTTGTATAGAAAGAAAACATGGTTCAATAGATATGTGAAAAGGAACTAGTTTTTTTTTTAAATAATTTGACAGCTGTCAGTTGAAAGCGATTCTCCCTAGGGCTGAAAAGTATTACTTTCAACCCGCTCCTCAAGCAACTTCAGACCTACTTTCCGAGTATGAGTAATGATAAATATATTCCATAAACTGGTTAAGTAAGAATGACCCTATGTTTTTCTTTTTTCATTTATATTACCTGCAGTACTGTCATTCCTTCCATTTGTTTTTTTAAATCCATCCAAAGGTTGTCTTGAAAAGATCGCTTTTAGCGATAAGGCCGCCCATTGTGTCACCCAGTGCAATGTTTTCTTCGTCTATACTTTCTGTAACTTATATGGTGTACATAATAAAGAGTATTCTATTCTATTCTATTTGTCAAATTTATACACTAAGCCTAATTTTGAGCATGTTTTAAGGCTCTAGTGCTTCTAAAGATAATGTATCATCAAAAAAGAATACATGGAGAAATATCTTTAATTTTCAATTTACGGAATATCTTTTAAATTGGTCCAATATTGGAGAAGGAAAGAGACGAGAGTTAAACCTCGAATTATGACTTTTTACTAAGGAAATTCAGTCGGCGCTCTCTGCCCCCGTTTTCTCTTAAGGGTACACTAGTCGACGGCACGAACTATTTTGTTTGCGGGGTTAAAATGCATTTTATATCAACCGAGAACACGTGCCGAAGAGATAGATGCTGTGATGAGCAGTATGAAGCTAGTTTGCGTACGAATACACACTTCTGCAAATTTGTAGCGAAATGGATAATTATTTAGGACGAAACCGAGCGCGCGAAATTTTATAAACAGACCTTTGGCAGTCTAGATATCATGAAAAAACGACTAAATCTATCTGTTCAAAATAAAATTATTTGCATTGTTGAACTACTAATCTATCCCTGTATGGAGGCCGTTTTGCAATTTTCCGTCTTCTTATGGTATTTATTCGCGCCCAAAAATGCTCTAAAATTAGGGTCGAAATGTGGAACTTTCGACGCTCATAACTTTCAAATGTTTACTTTTTTTACTTTTTTGCTTCCATACAGGGCTAGATAATGAAGAGACAAATTGATATCACTTTTTATTTTGAACGTACATCGTCAAACAGTGGAATAATCCCTAGACTACGTTTGTATGGAAGAATTTTCGACTAGTGTAACCTTAAGTCAACATTGCATATGTTTCTTCAAGGCAAGCGTGCTTCATCGTCGACCACATGCGCGAGGTTCTATCAATAACAATAAAAAAAAAGTTGTATATATCGGCCTTGGCTTTTATCTCAAGAGAAGAGGTTTCCCAATTATAAGAATATTCCTTTCACCTTCAGTATCCAGTTGAGTAAAGGTTTAGTTCTTTCGAAGACATTTGATATCTCGTCAACATGCAGTGGGTTCATGTTGTAGAGTCCTGTGCTGTCTCAGCAGTGTCAAAGTTGTTGACACATTATATTATAAATACTTCTCATTTTGCTTTACCAATAGAAATTTTCATGAGACATGTTTGAAACATTTCTTGTTGCTGTGACCTAATAGGGTATACATCTATAAAACAATATGGAATGCAATAGATTTATATGAATAGGATTTTAAATCCATTATATTTTCTAGTGTTATTTTTATTTCAACGTTCTTTTCAAACTAAACTACTGTTCCAACTCTACTGCACATATTTACGTAGGCGTTTGGATACAAAGTGCTTAAGCGTAGGTTGTTATTATAAATTTTAAAGGAGCTCTACGTCTAAGAGCCCCGGGGCTCTTAAATAGTGTAAATTTTCTTTTCACTGTGTTGAAACCAGTATGTTTTTGAATAGCTTTGATCCCGAAATAGGTAATGTGGTTTTGTGCGAAGAGTTTTATTCAGAATTATGTTATTTAATCTTATACACGTGGTCGTTTGTATTTTTGGTTGTGTTTCAGCAATTAATTGGAGTATTTTTTCCTTTTCGAGTAGATATTATATTATTTTCTTACTAGCTTCTGCCAGCGGCTTCTTATATTCGGGATAAAAATGTCCTATGTGCTATTCCTGACATATATATAAAGAAAGAAAGAAAGAAAACACATTTATTTGACACAAGCCAGAGCACACAACACAAACATAAAAAAAGAAAAACTTAGACTAAACAACAACAATATAAAAAGAAAAAAAAAACAATCAAACAATATAAAAGTAACATTGTGTGTCCCACGGCTGCGCCAAATAGGACCAGTTCAGCAAAATGTCGGGCAACTAGTGCCCGACGCTGGTTTTCAACTGGTCCTGTTACCGACGACGTGACGGACGTAAAGCAGTCTCACAGTAACTAAATGTGTATATAAAACAAGTACTTACTTACATAAAAGATAAGAATAGATGTTTATATTAAAAATATTAAAAAATACATGTACACTACATAAGAATAAATAAATGAGGTGAGTGGTGACAATAAATGTGGTGTGGGTAGGTAGGCTAATGTGTCATACTATTGAGGCATTCAGGGCGACCATATCCAGCTTACGTTGCGTTTTATATCTCTGTGCCAAATTTCATTCAGATCCGTCCAGCCATTTGAGCATGAAACAGTAACACACAAGTGTCAAAACTAATGTTACTGGTGTCACTTTTACTTTTATTTCGTAAGTATGGTTTCCTTTTTCTTTTTATGTTGGCACCTTGTTTTTAAACAGATTTTGTGTGTTGTGCTGTGTCTTTTGTGCGCACTAAATAAATGATTTATCTATCTATCTACACATACAAACACACACACACGTACAAACTTTCGCCCTTATAATATTAGTGTGATTGAATTAAATCTAAAACGATATTTAAGTAACTTTCTGTTTGAGCAGATTTTATTAGACACTTCTTGTGAACTAGGTAGAACTATATTTTTATTACCAGAACACATAGTCTTAATACCTACTGAAATTATATAACATATTCATGAGGCTTTTGAGTTCAATGTAAAAGCGTCCTCGGTAACAATTTGAGATCGAATAAGGGACAGATGTATCTGACGTGTATACATCTATCACTTCCTCGATCTCAAATTGATACCGCTCTAAGAGCTTATGGTCACCCCCCAGGTTATCAGACCAAAGAGAGAATGAAACCTACTGAAACTTTAAAATTAAAGGAGAGAGAACTTTTTTGTAATTTCGCAGCAAATTTTCAATTAAAACCTTTTTTATCCAAAAATGGAGTCGTAAAAGTAACTTTGACCAGATGGAACAAACCTGGGATACGCTAATATTTGTAATAAGTACCAATTGGAAATTGTTGAATAACTGAGCAGCAAACTGCTCTAAGCACGTGATGACTAGACTGTAGGTGAAACTCAAACATTGCATTAGATCCAGCCAAGACAAAGGAATTCAAAGTAGGTAAATCAGCTATTAATGTGGCCATAAGAAGGAGTGATCCAGTACGCATATACCTCACATGTCTTTATATTTTTGGTTCTATGACATGCCGGTTCCTTCAAGATTTTTTTTAGGGTTCCGTACCCAAAGGGTAAAAACGGGACCCTATTACTAAGACTTCACGATCCGTCTGTCTGTCTATCCGTCTGTCACCAGGCTGTATCTCATGAACCATGATAGCAAGACAGTTGAAATTTTCATAGATGATGTATTTCTATTGCCGCTATAACAACAAATACTAAAAACAGAATAAAATAAATATTTAAGGGTATACAACAAACGTGATTTTTTTGCCGTTTTTTGCACGTTATTAATAACGGCAAGAGGTAGACGCTTGAAATATTCACAGAATATTTAGTTGTATATTCACTTCAAAAAATAATAATTATTAAATTAAAATGAAATAAATTAAGGGGGGCTCCCATACAACAAACGTATTTTTGCCGTTTTTTGCAATAATGGTACGGAACCCATCGTGCGCGAGTCCGACTCGCACTTGGCCAGTTTTTTTTTACAATTTTCTGAACAATATTGATGATATAAACAACAAAGAGTAAAGCAACAGCCTGGGTTTAAACGCACGACAAACAACTCGTAAATCGGGGCTGGTACCAGTGGGCCACCAGCCATCACAGCTTTAGTCGCAGCTGCAAAAAAAGGAACGCAAACTTACCTAAGTTTAAGATTCACCTAAATCTGCCATATTTTAGCAAATACCTTTCATAAGGTGTCTTCCCAATTCATGAAATGCATAAGCAAAACTGAGGGATTTCTTTCGTAGTTTCAGATATAAACAAGAACCTATTTATGTCAGTGACAGAACAGAGAAAAACATTGAAGCTCCAATTGTCGAACCTTTGAACCCTACTCACTCTGTTACGTATAAAAATACCGTGATAATTATGTCAATCCTTTTGCTCCTGATGAACGATGAAACACGTCATTTTGAGAGGAGACAAGTACACAAGCACCTACGAACGACATACTCGTACATCCACAATGCGTAAAAGTCATTTCGATTTCGACATCAGCGCTCAAAAGAGCTCTTTGTCGATCAATGATGTAAATGATAGATGACGGCTGTCCTGTATAATATCGTGAAATTATTGAGTACTCTCGTCCTCATACTGAGCTCGTTCCGTTTTGAATAATTGCGTTCGGGGCATATTATAGGGTCATTCTTTGGAGTAATTTCACGCGACTGTGGTGGATGATTGATTGGGTCGGCGGAAATCTTTGACGGCAAAATAGGGGACGTCCACTGTTGAATACAAGCCTTTGGGGAACCAAAGAATTACATTATGAATATTTCTGTTGCACTTATTACGGCTTTATAGTAATCCATCAAAAATTTAAGCTAGATAGTCACGCTAAAGTAAACATGGAAATTAAAAGTTCCCATAGACAAGTGCAACTGATAGATATTGTACTAAAATCTGGGCCTAAAATTATTCTATCCATCCAAAAAATCGACAGGTCTATTCAAATAAACCAGTATCGAGTGCTGCACTGGAATACGAATCGAAAACAATAAGGTGAGGACTTATAAAATTGAAAACGAAAAATACGAATCGCCGATACGATTTTTTATTCATTCAAATTTTCAAATCTGGCTCGGGATATCCGAAACAGCGAAACGTCAGTCGATCTAACGTTGAAAGGCAACTATTTTACGAGTAGCGTGTAGTTCAGCTCAGGTTCACTGTCCAGTTAATACGCGAGCGGATAGCGATTGAAAGCTCAAAATTGAGAAACAATCGAGAGAAATCAAAAGGCATTTTGCATTTGTATTTTTGTATGATTTTCTCTTAAAGTTTTTTTTTGCAGTAGACCTAGTTGGTTGCTATAAAGCTATGATAAGTGATATGAAAACTGTTAGATTTAGAAACAATATGGATATATTTAGACATAGCAACTCATTCCTTTTAAAAACAGACTTTCCAACACGGAGGAGGTTCTACGTTGGGTTTTTCTTTCTCCGATTTCTCCGTCAAACGAGGACCAATTTTATTTTTTTTATTTAAAAGAGTATGTTCTCAAATTGGTCCCATTTAAATTTGGTGAAGATCTGATGAAGAACTTCGGAGATATACAAAATAACTCTTCAATAAATGACTGCATATTTGTCAGGATAGCAATAGCATGTCTGTTTATTGTTTAAACTATTTCATAACATAAAATCACGCCAGTACGCTCTATACCCGGTGAAACGAGCGTGTAAGCAGATGTGAGCACGCTCATTTCACCGGTTATGTTCAAGTTTCATGATATTCGGGTAATTTATTCTGGCATTACCTATAGTTACCTGGTACCTAGGTATTGGTACCACAACTCATCATCTACCTAGCCATTTCCCAACTATATTGGGGTCGGCTTCCAGTCTTACCGGATTCATCTAAGTGCCAGTGTTTTACATGGAGCGACTGGCTATCTGACCTCCACAATCCAGTAACTGGGTAAACACTGTACCCCTTGGCAAGACTGGTGTCAGATCTCAAGCTTCTGACTACCCGTAACTACTGTCAAAAATCTTCAAATAACAGCCGGGACCAACGGCTTAACGTGCTTTCCGAGGCACGGAGGAAACTCGGTATATTGAAATGGTCACCCATCCACGGACCGACCTCGTCAAGCGTTGCTTAAATTTGATGATCGACCCGTGCGACTGTTATTATTTAGCCACGAGCTCCTGGTGGTACCACAACTAAAAAGTGAAAATAAAAATCTTTTTTACAATAAACTACAACCGACTTTCAAATAAAAATACTATAAAGCGTAACATAACTTTTTTTTCGACATGGTGTCAAAAAACGAAGAAAAGGAAACAGGAACACTGCCGAAAAAAAAAAAAATTATTTTTTTTGTTTTTGTTTGGAAGTCAGTAGTATTTTTTTGTAAAAACTTTTGTACAACCATCCAAATCCATTTATATTATCTGTCAAACATGCTTTTTCTATAATTAGAAACATGAAGAGTAATGTTTGTCTCATTGTCTTGCTGCAGGGGCTATTGTAGGCCTATATTGAAAGAACGAGCATTGATATAGCGCTCCAACATGCCTCTTCAAGATCTTCTTCTTCTTTTCGTGTGAGGATGTGGCTACCTCTGGTGTCCTGAACCCCACAGGCCTTTGCTATTTCAGACTTACATTAACTACATAAGTCCAGGTTTCCTCACGATGTTTTACTTCACCGTTGCCTGCGATGTCCAAGATAAACTTTGAAAGTACATATGAATTCGAATAAGTCATATTGGTACTTACCCGGATTTGAACCCACGTCCTCAAGCACGAGAGACGAGTACTTAGCTTAGATGACAGATCTTTATGTAGCCTAGATCGGTCCAGATTTTTATTTCCATGTTTTTATCTTATATATTACTAGCAGATAATAATAAAATGCTCCGATCGCCACCAAACTTCCAGGATTATCCGCTAGTTCAAGCTAAAGATTGTCTGAAAATTTTATTAAAATCGGTCCAGCCGTTTCAGAGTCTATAAGGATCATACATACATACTTTCTCTTTTATATAGATGGATAGATTATAGCTTGCAAAAATCCATCGCAGAACACTGGAACACAACAGCCAAACCAAACAAAAAATATTACATTCCCAGCCTCTATTCACTTGTGCAAATAAAATGACAAAATTCCACGTATGTTTATAATATGACGAGTACATAATACGACGGTGAGAGAGGCCTGCGATATTACCAGAAAACTCCGAATACTTTCCGAGGCCTGGCATTTTCATCACACTGCAATATTGAGAGCATGAAACGCTAAAAACGCGTGCCGTACGACATTTTTTACTTTATTTTTGATGCATTTTATTTTTATTTGTGGGAAATAGGTTAATGTTTGTGTGGGATGGATGTGTATACATAATACTGAGTAATTTACCAGGTAGGTACATAAGTAGGTTTCTTCTAAACAAGTGTGTTCCATCGTAGACCACATCGTAACTTCCTATCAGGTGAGATTGTGGTCAGTCGCGAGCCTGTCAATAATTAAATTAAATTTCAAAACAAGCTTGTTTCGTATTCTTCTCAGCAAACCCTTTCATTTGATAACCATATCATGGCAGTCCCCCATCTTGGACCGCCCACCATTTTGGATCTAGAATGACGTCACATAGTTAAGCATTGTCATCCAAACTAAACGTGTATGCAAAATTTCATCTTAATCGGTTGACGATAACAACTTTAAAATTCAGTTAAAAGATTTGACCCGGACATACTTACATGCATACATACATTGCAAGTTAAATAAAAGCTTCTAAAAACGGGGTGGTGGGGATTTTGAATTAAATTCCTAAGTGGAACCTATTCATGAGCTCTTAAATATTATCAAAGAACCTTCAAAAACTCCTGAAAACAAGAATCGGCTGAAATTAAATTTTATTTCATAGACGATTATACGACGATTTCTTTACAGATATTGTCAATATATCGACAGTATGTTTCAAAATATATGAATAAAAAATATTCAATGGTTTAATTGAATTTTACTACAAGTAATTATTTGTACAGATGTGGCCTTTTGACGCAAAGTTAACAAATTATTCTAGAAGTTTGGACTGTTACTTTGAAAGGTAATTTTAAGCAGTGTTATTTTGACCGCGAAGTGCTACAAATACATTAGTGTCAAATTTACTGTTTTGTCCTCTAAAATATAATGTGGTAACAATGATTGCTTTGAGCAAAAAATAGATCAAGTTAATAATTTCTACGAATAGTGGGTATGATGAGGTTTTTGTCTAAGATTAGGGTGAGGTCAAACGGTCGTAATTTTGTGAGTTTTGAGTCGCGTAAAATGAGCCGCGGAATTTACGTTTATCTGAAATTCGATTCCAGCTCACGAAACTGAAGACCGACGATGGCAGGATCGTATCCGCCAAACCGCCAAATTATTATTATTAAATTATTATTATTATTAATCACAAGTCTCGCAGCGCAATTCTTCTACCGTAAAAAGTAGTGAAATCGAATGTAAAACTAAGTCGGATAATTTATCCAGTATGTACTTTATTAATTAGGTTACAAACAAACACATTAACCAACTTGGTTTTACTTTTACATAATCGGGCAACATTATTGTGTTCTTCTCATGTAAAACCAAGTCGGTTAATTTGTTTGTTTGTAACCGAATTGCTAAAAGCTTCGTGAAAAGGATGGTAGGTACGGCTGTGCCTTAATTTGCTCGTCTTGTTGTGCCTCACTGCCGTACTCCAAGATTTATGTCTACTTCTCGTAAGATAGCAAACTCCATGACAGTATATTTATTTATTTATTTATTATAAACTTTATTGTACACCACAAAATAAAAAACTAACAGAACAAACATTTTCAAAAACAAAGTGTACAATGGGCGGTCTTATCGCACAGGGCAATCGCTTACAGACAACCTTTGGATGGACTGAACGATAGGAGAAGAATTTAGGGCTGTCTGTGTACAATAGATCATAAATAATATTACTTACTTATACATAATAACATAAAATACATACATACTCCATATCTATTATACTAATAAATATCGAATATATGACAGCTAAAGGAAAAGGCTAAAAATTATTGTGAAAGATAATGCTCCTTTACCATTTTCTTAAACGTTGGCAGTGTTTGAGCACGTCTTATTTCTATAGGTAATGCATTCCACAACCGAACTGCTTGAATGGTAAAAGATTTGTCAAAGAAGGAAGTGGAATGCATACGAACACTCAAATTTAAATTTTACGATGATCTCAAGGACCTAGAGAATAGGTAGGTACCAAAGGAAACTAACCTCTTCGTGGTAGCCTAGTGGCTAAGACCTCACCTCTCGTTCTTGAGGTCGTGTGTTAAAATCCAGTAAGTAGTACTAAGGTGACTTTTTAAAATCATATGTACTTTCTTAGTTTATCTTGAACATCGCAAACAACAGTGAAGGAAAAGATCATGAGGAAACCTGCAGCCATGGTTTGACCCCATGATAGACATATCTAGACGGAAATCAACATCTAGTCTTTCATCTCGCATGTGATTGGTCAATTGTTCATACTCTTTCATGGGATCGAACCCTTTGCCTTACCGAATTCACTTACACAATTATGCTGCTGGACTTATAGTAGAAAGTGTATGCTCCATTGGTGTAATTTCTGCAAGGTGTTCCAATGCTAGGATAAAATAATAAATTAATGAAATTAATATACATTGGTGTTCACCAATGTATATTAATCAACACTATCCGTTCGGATAGTGTTGATTCTTATGTTTTTAAAGTCTTCAATTCATCAGAATGTTTTTAGTACAAAAGGTAAGACGTGTAACGTTGTAAATAGCTACAACAACACAAGTTGATACAACTTTTTCGCAAAATCGATTTATTTAGTATGTAAGTACATCAGGTTTTATTATTTTCAAATCATTCAATGGTTTTATTTGGGTTGGCATCATAGGGGTCGATATAGTCGTTATTTTTTATTCCACCTGGAAAGATGATAAAAGTTTTTCTATTAGTTTCATTGAACATCACTTTCTTATTAAGCTGATGTGACGACCCTTTTCTATAACAAATTCTATAATAAACTATTATATACTCTATTCTAGTTAAATATCTACTTACCATGAGATGCTTCGACGGCTAATCTGAATAAAACCAGTAGAAGAATTATAACTCCCAAGATCTTTTGGTGCATCTGCAACTTCATCTGCAGTAAAGTAAGCATGGTTAGAAACCTTAAAAAAAACACATCATACAACATAATTAACTTACTAATACTATCATTAAGGCGATATATACACCCCAATGCTAACGCAGTACTGGCCGTGCGCCCGCTTGATGCCAAAATATCAAAATTTAACCTCCTTTTGAACAGTTTTGAATGCAATATATTATTTAATTTACATAATATATGCTATGTTAGTTATGAAGAAATACCAGCCATCATTTTTTCTGTGTAAAAATATTTTTAAACATCCAAGTCGTTTTGGAGGAGTTTCCAAAAGTTGCGAAAATTATCGTGTTGTTAATTATTTTTTTAAAGCAAAACTATTAGTTACACGTAAAGACCTTGTGTTCAAAATTATGTACTACATGAATCAGTAATAAATATATATTTTTTTCAAACATTTTAACCTAGCCGTTACTAAGGAGTATGCTTTAGAAAGTTGCCGTTTTACGGCACTAAAGCGTATGTAGGCCCTTAAGGGTTTAATTTAAGAACAATCTAAAATTTGTGTGTCGTTTTTGTGGCCAATAAACACTTTTCTTTCTTTCTTTTCTTTTCATAACATCACGCCTATATTACCGGAAGGGATAGGCAGAGAATAGGGGTGAATCTAATGTCATCAAATGGGGCACAAATCCGGGTACTGCTACCGAGAAATCCCTGATGGAGAACCCAATAAAACTTAGCCGGACCTGGAAGCCGAGCGATGCGAACACGACAAATGATGATTTGGTTATTGTCAGTATCCGATTTTCATCTTCCTCACCTTGTCCCAAGCTACTTGGGGTCGGCGCAACACGTTTTCTTCTTCGTCTACCGTCTTGTGCCCCGCCACGCTATCACTGACTGCCTTTTCTTTCCTAACATTCCTCACACCATCATCCATCTTTTCTTTGGCCAACCCCTCCTTCTCCATCCATCCATATCTTTATTCATTACTCTTTAGGCCAAACGGTTTCCTTTCAACTTTTCTGTCACTTGCGCCACTTTCAAACTTCTTCTAATACACTAATTTCTCACTTTATCCATTATTGTCAGTATCCGATATGAAAGCAAAAATATATTAAAAGAATATGATGTTATAATTACCTTATTTTATTGAAATACGTGCAACAGCAAAAACAAGAGCTTCTCGCGTAAAATACGAATGAATTGTGTTGAGGAAATACATTTATTTTTTTGTAAAAACGGAGTTTATTATCACAGGTGAAAATAACTGAATAATTGAATATTTTATCCAAATACACAATGGAAACCTGCATACAGGTAAGAGTTTTGTAATAAAATTGATAAAATAACATACACTGGCCTTCAAAAGTTAGTACCACAATTTTGAAATTGCAATTTGCCTAAACTATAGTGCTAAACCGGCTCGAAGCTGTAATCAGTCCCCGAGGAATAAAAAAATACCAGTTAGTAAAATGTTGTTTGAGTAAGTTAAAAATGTTAATTTTTAGGGTTCCGTACCCATAGGGTAAAAACGGGACCCTATTACTAAGACTCCGCGGTCCGTCTGTCTGTCTGTCTTTCTGTCTGTCACCAGGCTGTACCTCATGAACCGTAATAGCTAGACAGTTGAAATTTTCACAGATGATGTATTTCTGTTGTTGCTATAATAACAAATACTAAAAACAGAATAAAATTATTATTTATGCGAGGCTCCCGTGCAACAAACGTGTTTTTTTTTGCCGTTTTTTTGCGATAATGGTACGGAACCCTTCGTGCGCAAGTCCGACACCTGGCCGGTTTTTTTACTTTCTTTTCTTTTTCAAGTTAAAAAAGTTACTAATGTATAATAAACTATAATCTTTTCTTATTTCAAAACTCTGACTTCTACGTAATACAATTTGATACAAAGTTTTGAAGGCCAGTGTATATCATGCAAAGTTCCATAATAATATGGTGTGACGACAGAAAACGGAGGCGTCTCGGTGGACACTGCTAAAGACGAAAAAGTCAAAACCCCATTCCATTAAAACCGAGAGTACAGCTCATACTCTTAGAAATTGAACAGCCCGTGGAAATTTTGACTGGGGCTATGAAATTACGGTGACAAGTGTAAATAGCGTTGCCTGCGATGCGATTGTCTATTTTGTGTATGTCAATGGGGCTGCAAAATTCTGACAATATTGTCCTATTATGCTCCAAGGACTAAAAAGAAACCCGAATTTATATTTTTACTAGCTACTGCCAGCAGCTTCGCCCGAGTGAAAAGTATTTTTTTTTTATTGCTGGTGAACATTATACCCGGATGAAAAGTAGCCTATGTGCTATTCCAGACTATTCTGTTATTGCTTTTATCTATCTCTGTGCCAAATTTCATCCGTCTGTGTTTCCGAACGCATTCAACCCGAATCTCTTCAAAGTTAGAGTGAACAGGCTTCTTCTGGGTAAGCTCGCTCCATCGTCGACTCTGTCTCTGTCACCTTTGACCTAGACTGGAGTCAAGAGCAAACCCATCACAAATAAAAAAATAAAAAAAATAAACGCCAACCTTTCGCTTTTATAATACTAGCTGCCGCTCGAGGCTCCGCCCACGTTGTATTCTCACTATATCTTTATAAGTTATACTTTTTGTGTTATTCTGATGTGTAAGCTATATTTCTGTAAAGTTTTATCAAATCCGTTCATTAGTTTTTGCGTGAAAGATTAACAAACATCCATCCATCCTCACAAACTTTCACGTTTATAATAGACTAGCTGTTCCCCGCGGCTTCGCTCCCGTGGACCACCCCACAGGGCCCATTTTCGGGATTAAATAATATCCTATGTCACACAGGAATAATGTACCTTTCCATTGGTGAAAGAATTTTTCAAATCGGTCCAGTAGTTTCGGAGCCTATTCGGTACAAACAAACAAAAAAATCTTTCCTATTTTTAATGTTAGTATAGAAGTAAGATTACGAAGAAAAGATAATTTTGCAGGATGATTTGATTTTTCTTGTATGTTCCCAAATTGGTCCCATTTTAATTTGGTGAAGATCTGATGAATAACTTGGGAGATATACAACAGAACTCTTCAATAAATGACGGCGAATCTCTCAGGATTGCTGCAATTGCATGTATGTTGCCAGAACGCTCTAAAGGGGGACGCAGATGTGTACAGTTCACCTTGGTACCCTCTCATTTCACCGGTTATGTTCAAGTTTCATGATATTCGGGTTACCTATTCTGGCATTACCTTACTACAGAACTTGCATATTAGTACAAATAAAAAGTGAAAAAAAAACCCGTCTGCTTGGCAGCGCAGGATAAGGGCCTATGCACACTCCTTGTACTGCTTGATTTTTCGCGGGCGTTCGACTGTATAAATGTAGAACTGTTCCTTTCAAAGCTGAACTATTACGGTTTTGAGCAAAATACAATAAACTGGTTTCATAGTTATCTCACAAATCGTCAGCAGCGCGTAGAGATCCGGTTAGGCAATGGCTCATCCTTTATTTCGTCGCTCACCTCTATTAATAGGGGAGTTCCGCAGGGTTCTATATTGGGTCCCATTATTTTTATTTTACATTGTGCAGATATTATAAAATCTTTGAAGCACTGTAGGTACCATATTTATGCTGACGATGTGCAAGTTTACATTTCTTTTAAGCCAGGTGACTACGATAGTGCGTTAAAGAATCTCAACGATGATCTGAATTCAATAGCATGTTGGGCTGAGAACAATGGTCTGGTACTTAACCCTACCAAAACGAAATATTTGCTTTTTGGAACCAAAAGCCAGATCAGTGCAGTGCCTGCAACACTTAATGTTAACCTTCTGGGTGAGGCGGTCAGTCGAGTTAGTGAAGCGCGTAATCTGGGTTTGAACATGGCCTCTGAGTTGAGGTACGAATCGCATGTGGCAGCATCAGTGCGCACCTGCTTTTACCGGCTGAAGGTCCTTTATAAAATAAGCCGTATCTATCAGAGGAGCTGCGAATCCAACTAGTTGAGTCGCTCGTACTCTCAAATTTAAATTATGCGGATACAGTTATTGGCCCGCGACTACTGGCAAGAACTGATCAACTAATCCAGAGGGTACAAAACGCGCTCGATTCTGTTTTAAAATCCCACCAAGAACACACGTTACACCATTTTTAAACAAGCACTCAATCCTAAAAATGAAATCGCGTCGTAAGTTACACTTGGCTTGCCTACTGTTTGGGGTTATTAAGTACAAGCAACCAAGCTACCTTTATGATAAACTTGGCTGGATCGCTGGTAAAAGGGAATGCGCAAAAAGACAGTGCTCTCAGCAGCTCTGTACTCAGCCGCACAAGACAGCTGCTTTCAGAGGCAGTTTCAGGTACGCTGCATCCAAGTGCTGGAACAATATTCCCCCCCCAATAAGAAACATTAAAACACTAGGTACCTTCAGAAGTAGGCTTCGACTGTTCCTTATCAATTCCCAGAAAAAGCTGGGTACGACGATTTCAAACACGTCGTTAATTTGAGTTTGACAACTGCTGCCGCTGTGGGTCTGGAAAAAAAAATATATGTATATATATATACTAGCTGCTGCCCTCGGCTCCACCCGCATTAATGTCAAGAAAGTATTCCATGTCTCATTCCAGACTATTATCTACCTGTATGCCAATTTTCATCAAAATTTGTTTGGTATTTCTTGCGGGTAAGAGTAACAATTTTTCTTTTTAATTTTATTTATTTCAACCATCCATCCTCACAAACTCTCACATTATATTATTAATACTACTACTTACTTACTACTTACTCTGCTGATCTCAGTCAATCGTTTATAAGCATTTATCTTTCTTAAATTATATTTCCTTACACCACACACAATCATACTGATCGCTGAAAATCTTTTATTTAACTTCTATTCTTAGTATATACTTATGCCTATTAATATTACACACACTCAAACATAAAACAAACACACAATATTTAAAAATCAAATATGGTTAACTCACCAAACGTTCTGCATCGCCTTGGCGTCCGTATGTCGCCACAAGGATCAATTCAATTCAATTTTTTTCAATTCAGTTTATTCAGTAACAATTCACATTGCGTTCGAAAATAATCCAGCATTAAACATTAACATAATCAGCATTAATAAGATGACGGTACAAATATACAAGAATACATGCAATTTTATTTCAATTTAAAAATATTATTATAATGTATTTAAAAAAAAAATGTAACTAACATGAAAACAAAAAAATAAAAATCCATATGTCAATAAATTAATTAATAGCAATAACGAAAATAATAATCAAAAAGTAAATGTCATATGAACACGGAACACAATATAACACCATAAACAAATAACCACATGTCAGTTTAAGGGCAACAAGACTACTACAAATCATCTAATGAGTAGAGACATCTTTCCAACAGGAATGCCTTGAGTTTTGCTTTAAATGAGCCTGTGTACAATATGCTTTTCAACTCAAGCGGTAACTTATTAAATATTTTAACTGCCTGATACTGTGGACTATGTTTAACTATACCAAAACGCGGAACGATTTTGTTGCCAAGGTCCTTCCTACGCGTTTTTTCCCTTACCAATCTGTCCTCGTCTGTTTCGTATTCAAATACATATTTTTTTAAATTGTTTAAAAGCACCACTACGTAAAGGCTAGGTACTGTGAGGATACCAAGTTCCTTGAAATATGTTCGACAGGCGTCTCGCTGAGAAATGCGGACCATGGTTCGTATCGCTCTTTTTTGGAGAACGAAAGCCCTATGCCAGTTATAATGGTAACTGTTTCCCCAAAACTGTATGCTATACCTCAGTTTGGACTCTATCAGCGCATAGTATACCAGTTTTAAATGTGCAATGCTCACTTCATCCCTCACAGTCCTCAAGGCATAACAAGCAGATGATATAGAGGAATCCAATGCGGCTAATTCTTTCTTCCAATTTAACAATTCATCAATGTACATACCCAAAAACTTGACTTCCCTGACAAGCTTAAATTTAACGTTATTAAGTTCAATGTCCATATTGTCAGTGTTACGCGCAGTAGTTCTAAACAACATAACGTTGGTTTTATTCGCGTTTATTATAAGCTTATTAGCATTAAACCACGTTTGAAAGGCCTCTAGCGCTGCATTCACCTTAACAGTAAGGTCTTGAATGTCCTTAGCTGCAACTATAGCATTTGTGTATTACGTCTTGTTTGATATAAAATAAGTACACAATAGTTAACTTTTCGAATTTGTATAATTAATTAACACGGAGCTGCCATTAGCTGCTTGCGCTCGTAGCGGTCGCGCGCGAATCACTCAAATCGATCCAGCAGAATATCAGCGTCAGGTATATTGCCTGGCACATGCTGAGCTGGACTCCCGTTCAGTGCAACTTAGAGACGCGCACCGCACAAGTATGGGTGTTCAAGCTTCAAGATGCAAATCTTGAAGTTTGAATATTTTTTTTTTTTTTTTTTAAGAAGATAGTTAGTTCGGCATTCCCACCGAGGATTGCCATAAACAATTTTATTTCCATGTGTTGTTTTCTTCTTCTTTCTTTAATGTTGTTCTTTTATTGTGCGTTGCTTGTAATTATTATTTGTTTTTATTTGTCGTGTAAATTTGTCGTTTCTGTGCTGTGTCTTCTATTGTGTTTGTACTGAATAATTTTTTTATCTATCTATCTATCTAAAAAGCGAACTAAAAAGATGTAAACAAGAACAAAATCATGCTGTGCAGTCGGAGGATACATGTTCGCGAGCTGGCTGACCAAAATGAGATGTATCCTCCGAATGCACAGCATGATTTTCTTCTTGTTTACATCTTTTTAATTCGCTTTTTAAGACGTCGGGTTTTTTGTTTGTTTTTAGTAGCTTTTTTATTTATAACTATTTTGTTATTTTTTTTAGAATTGGTACATTTCAACATATAAGTGTTATATATTTTTAAATCACCACTTAAAACCCTTTATTTTGATAACCCACACGATGGGTTTGGAATAAAACAAATATTCGGGCCTCCACAATATGGCGCCAAAAAATCTGCCATTTTTATATTTACCAATTGCAGTGCAGAGCAGTGGTGGCCCAGTGGTATCGGCCGCGATTTACAAGTTGTAGGTCGTGGGTTCGAGCCCAGGCTGGCGCTTTACTTTGTGTAAATTATTTCATCACCACTGCTCTCAAAACGGTGAAGGAAAACATCGTGAGGAAACCAGTATATCCTTCGGCAGTCGGGTAAAAATAAAAAAAAATCTTTTGTACAAAAAAACTCTACCGACTTCCAAATAAAAACATTACAAAGTGAAAAATAACTGTCTTTTTGGAAGTCGGTGTCCATTACGAAAAATATTGGTATCTATCAAACTTCCAAAAAGAAAGTTATTTTTCATTTTGTAGTGTTTTTATTTGGAAGTCGGTAGTATTTTTTTTGCATATTTATTTTTTCATGTTTACTCAATACGTAAACCTCTCGTTTAGTCCATCCAAAGGTTGTCTGTTAGAGCGGTTGTCCCTATGCGATAAAACCGCCTATTGTACACTTGTTTTTATATATTTTCGTGCTTTATTTATTAAGTTGTGTACAATAAAGTATTTATATAATAAATAAACATACTGAAGAAGGTACATTATGGAAATAATGTGTTAGATAGATACGCGTAAGGCTCTACCTACGCATGTAAAGTTATGATTATGGTGTCTAGACTTACATTCAAGGATTTTCAAAATGTCGTATACCTACTCGTAATTTGGAAATGAGATTATAATTTTCAATAAATATGCCAAGATAATACTCTTAGCTAGAAATATATAGTGTAGGTAAGGTGCGAGATAAAATAGTTTTATCCTTGGTTAAGAGTCCCTACAAGTTTCACGAGCCAAAAACAGAAAACAGCTACTTTTTCAGCGAAAATTTCTCAATAACTACAAGATATATGATAAAAAATATAATGACATAAAAAAAAACGACACAGGTCCGTCATCAACAAGCCTATGAGCAAAATTGAATGTCTCGCGTGTGCGCAACGGTTTATAAGGCAATATTCAAACAATTTATGAAAATAAAAAAGTACTCAAAAATAAAATATAATAATTGGATTCGAATGATAAACACCTTAAATTTCAAATTATTTATCAGTTATTTTTATATTCAACATATTCTTACACGTAGTCGACGCTTTCGCACATGATAAAATTGCCTTTTTTCCGCGTGGACAATATTTTTTTTTAAGTACAAATACAATAAACTTTAAAAAACTAAATTGGTGGCTTACTAGTATACTATACGCCCAGTCCACACAATTTTTTGCAGATTGTTATTCGCCATCAGTAAGCTGAAAAAGCAATTGAAAAACCTGGTGTTTAGGGATTACGTAAAAACGTGTGTTAGGAATTTATTTTTTCTAATTTTAATTGAGCACTTATCAAAAATATGTAATGTCTATTTCCTAGATAACTATGTGACGCAAAAAGTTGTTTTAAAAGATTTATCATATATCTTGGAGTTATTGAGAAATTTGCTCTGAAAAAGTAGCTTTTTTCTGTTTTAGCTCGTGAAACTTGTAGGGGCTCTTAAGGAAAGAACACATCGCTATGTTTTTAATCAGTTGCATTTTATTGAATTGTGATTGGTCAGCATGAAAGTCTTAATAGGGTTGAGTAAGTCCTAAGATTGCTTCAAACTTGCTTTCAAAGATTTTTTTTAACTAACCTTAAGGAAGCCTCACCCGCTACGGCTCGCACGGGTGCCTATACTTTGTTACAGCGGGCGGGGGTTGCTCTCCCTTCGCGCCTCCGGTCTTTATAAACACTCTAGGGGTAGCAGCCAAAAGACTACGTGAAGTCGGGGTGCCCCGGTTCGGTTTTGGAACAGATTCGACCTATTTTAACTATGAAGTGGGGGTACACTAACTTACTTTCTGAGCAGGTTTTCTATGTTGTTATAAAAGAAAAACAACGAAAGAACTCCAAAAGCCTTAATCAAAGATTTTCCAAGGAAAAGTCCCTCACAGTTCCTAACTGAATATTCCAAGGTGTTTTCTCAATAACGACAAATATTAATATAAACCGATTGCCAGCGTTTCCAAAGGAAGCAGGTATTGTAATCGATCACATATCCTGAAAGCAGCTTGTAGGTGCTTCAGTGAGCTAAGCCAACAATCTGGGCTGTTTGACTATACCCTAAGATTGAAATATACCCCCGTCCTACAAGTACATTTAGTGTTACAGCCGACTCGATATTCTTAAGTCTTGATATAAGTTATAAGTATGATAATTGATTTGAGATAAAATTAAGTAAAATTAGGACCACCAGCAAACCCATAGAAGGGGAGTCTCTCGATTTTAGGTAACGACCGCGACTTACAAGTTGTAGGTCGTGGGTTCAAACCCAGGCAGGCGCTTTACTTTGTGTATTTTTTTACAGACGTAGTTCAAGTATGAAATTAAAAGGCCCAATTATTTTATGATCTTGAAGCATTTGTTTTTTTTTCAGGGTGAAATCCTGTTTTTTGAAATATAAGTTTTATTAAGAAAATGTGAAGATCGATAATATGAGTAAGTACCAACATCAATTAAGTTGGTAAGTGTTTAATTTACTGAAAACGGCCACGGCCCAATAACATTGATACAGACAACACCAGCGTAATCAATGCATATAATAAATCTGTAAAAAGTCGTTTTTGTACATCGAAAATATTTCCTAAATAAATAGCCAAATAAAAATAAATAGCTTAATTAAAGGATGACCATCACAACCCAATACTACCATTTTTGTCTGTTTGTCCGTTTGTACATTTGACCGTTTGTGTATAACTTGGTTTTTGTTTCATCGCAATCGCTTCACTCTATCAAAAGTTAGATGAATTTAAAGTGTTCATGAAGTAAAAAATCACAACACGCAATTCAGATACTCGGACAGTTGAACTCCATTTACGAAAGATGGCGCTGTGCATTTCTCGTCATTTTCTGAATGGCGGTGTCTAGATTCTCCGCGTAAAAATGACACTATACAAAAAATGGTAGGCAGGTAGGGTAAGCAAGGCAAGTGGGGCAGGTAGGTAAGTAGGGTAGGGTAGGCAGTTGACGGCCTGACGGGAGTTTAGCCGCGGGCAAAGCTAGTTTTCAATAAACCTCTCAAGTAGGTACCTCCCTCCGTATAAAAATTCGTACCATTCGCAATATAATGAGCGAGATCACTCTGAAATTAAATATTCAACTCCATTCTGCATTGCAGGCGTTCAAGAGTAAAAAATGAACCTTGTTTGAATTTTCTGCCACTTAAGAAACTTATTTTAAAGCTGGATTATTTTATAAGGCCAAGAGACACTAGAGAATGTCGTTAGGATTATTTTAGGTCTCTGTCACAAGGTTTAAGGTTACACTAGTCGAAAATTCTTAAATACAAACGTAGTCTAGGGATTATTCCACTGTTTGACGATATACATTCAAAATAAAAAGTGATATCAATTTGTCTTATCATTATCTAGCCCTGTATGCAAGCAAAAAAAGAAAAAAAAATTAAAGTTATGAGCGTCGAAAGTTACACATTTCGACACTAATTTTAACGCATTTTTGGGCGCGAATAAATACCATAAGAAGACGGAAAATCGCAAAACGGCCTCCACACAGGGATAGATTAGTAGTTCAACAATGCAAATAATTTTATTTTGAACAGATAGATTTAGTCGTTTTTTCATGATATCTAGACTGCCAAAGGTCTGTTTATAAAATTTAGCGTTAAATTATAAAGTTTCGTCCTTAATCATTATCCATTTCGCTACAAATTTGCAAAAGTGTGCATTCGTACGCGAACTAGCTTCCTACTGCTCATCACAGCATCTATCTCTGCCGCACGTGTTGTCGGTTGATATAAAATGCATTTTAACCCCGCGCACAAAATAGTTCGTGCCGTCGACTAGTGTACCCTTAAACTTAAAAGATGAAAAGCATTTTGACATGTGAAATTGTTGATCATCCTTTGATCAACAAGCTTACGAAAAAACGTCGTATTCATGGCAGACTAAGGGTAAAAAAACCCTTATGTTAATCAGAAAACAAAAAGAAAAATACAGAAAATACCCCATACCCAACCGGAATAAACAAAACAGCCGAAAACAAAACACGACACCTTTTTTCATCACACAAAAAAAACTCAGCAACTCGTATGCCTAAATAAGTCAATTTCCCCGAAAATTTGAAAGTAAAAGATTACAAAGGACTTTGAATTAAATTGTATTTACATAATTTAAGCAACGCAGGTGCTGCGAACTCTGAAAGGGTAAAAAAGTTGGGCATACGCGCGGTTGCCCCTTTTAATTCAGGCTCCTGTCGTGAAGTTATTTAGGCAACGTTTGTACTTTGTAATTTTTTGGCTGACACTGTAAACAGAGGGTTATGAGTTTAGAAGTGAAAGTACTGTGTATACGTGAGGAGTTTTGTAAACTTTGGTGTAACTAGTTTTTAGTAGTTACTTAGTTTTATACAGTATGCTCCTGCTTTGACTGCCAAGCCGTATCCATTTCTTAAGACGACGACAGTCGCCAACGACCTTGAAGGAAAAAAAACGCGCACTCGTTTCACACCCGCTTGACCCAAAATTGGATAGTTTTTTGTACTTTCCTTATTATTCTATAGCTTTAAAAAAAAAGCATTAGATCGAAATGTAGATAATTTAATTGTCTTTGAGATGGTAAAATTTTTATTAAATACGTCCGACGGTTTTGGTGCGATTTTCGTGTTTTTGTCTGTGTTAGACCATAACTTTACAAATTAATTACGCTATGTTATACAAATAAAACTCAAAATATTCGTAGATTAAATTATATATAAAATAGTCTAATGTAACATATATTTTTCCAGAAAATTACGATTAACCATTTAGATGTGCTCATTTTAAAATCAGCTACTGATAGGTATCTGCGCCTTAAGTAGATAATAACATTGAGGTATTAATGTACGTAACACATATTATCTCAATGGTTAATATATACTAAATCGATGTGCCGGCTTGATACCTATCGAAGCTCCATTTTTATGTGATATAACAAAATAACAAAATTAACTACGCATACGATTAACCACTTTTTAGGCTTACTAAACCCCAAAAAATCAGGAGTATTTTGTCACAAAAACAGTTCTAAGAATCAAATCTATGAGACACAATGATTTTGTTTGATGGTAAAATGTACTATAGGTTTACATTTGTCCTATTCATTCCTGTAAACCATTGTGCCACCACACTGTGTAAAATACACTCCTCTTGTTAGAAAACAGCCACATTCCTCAATAGTTTGGGGAATACACAAAGGGAACTATCAAGTAAATAAAACCACATTTCCGTCTCGAAATTTTCAGAGAAATGGAAATGTGTAAACATTTATTCCTAAAAGATGAATTACGGATTGCTAAGAATTATTTCTTGTTCCGTGATTTTCTTCTTAGACGAAAATATTTCCCGAAATGTAAGAGGGCTGATCTATAAATCTAGTAAGCTAAGAAACCTTATCGTTTCCATCCGCGATTTGTATACAATTTTTTTAGAACTTATTTATTGAGGTCTAAGAAATCCACCTATAATCGGTTCTGAATAATGGGTTATAGAAATTGAACACTTTAAAGTGCATTAGAGATAGCTTTATCTAGTTTTAGATACTCGTCTACACACGTCGATTTTCAAATTCGGTTTTAGTTAGGACCAAATAAAATAATGTAGTTGTGCTGTTTTCTGAAGTTCAATTCAATTCTCACTCTGTTATCTGCCTTCAAAAGTAAAATTATATAGTTGTGCTATTTTCTGAAGTTCATTCAATTCTCACTCTGTAGTCTGCCTTCAAAAATAAAATGATGTAGTTGTGCTATTTCTGAAGTTCATTCAATTCACACTCTGTTGTCAGCCTTCAAAAATAAAATGATGTAGTTTTGCTATTTTCTGAAGTTCATTCAATTCACACTCTGTTGTCAGCCTTCAAAAATAAAATGATGTAGTTGTGTTATTTTCTGAAGGTCAATTCAAATCACACTCTCCTGTCCATTCAAAGAAAGCGAATTTTGTGCTCCCTACTTCTATTGTAAACGTCATCTATCGCTTTTTGTTAGGCTAGATCAAGGTCAAGAGCTGGATTATCACGAAATTTAAAAAAGCTTCGTCATTTGTCACCATAGGTCATAAAAGGTAGGACGCACTGGTTGAAGACTTTAGTCTTCAGGCTTTGTGGGATACGCGACGAGAAGACTCGACGAAGTTTTCCAAACGCCGCCCAGCCCAGCTGTATTCTTCTGCTAGCCTCCTCCTCAATGTTGTTCTTACCAAACTGCAGAGTTTGCCCGAGGTAAACGTATTCTCGATCAACTTTGAGAGCACCGCCATTGACCACAATCGATCCCGGAGTGACGTGTGAATTGAACATAACCTGGTTATAGGTCACGTTGCGGCAATTGACGGATTGCAACATTGCCTCCCGGTCACAAACTACTTGCTTCTTCTACATCTATATCTGTTAAGATGTATACGAAGTTGATTGTTGAATTTTAACAACTTGAGTGCCTAAAACGTAGATTGACTATTAATTATTTCGGTAAATACGGCATTCAAACGGTTAATAGGTAGGTTGAAAAGCTTTTACTACTTCTCTCTCCTCGCATCAAAAAAAAAACAAGACCACAGTAAATACTGCAACTGAAGTTAAAAATACAAAAACTAAAACACAAAGAAAATCGAATTGGAAGTCGGGAAACATTTTAATTTAACAAATGGCAAGTTCTGCCAACTTGAGCGGGGGAACGTATAAACATAGCGGGACGCTGTTTAGACAAAAGATAACAGATAAGGAAAGGAACTTGTAAGCTGGTTGTATCTTGCGATAACATTTTACGCAGCTCTCTCTGCGACCCAATATGTTAATAATAATATATAAATATATAAGTTTCTGTCCTATCTGTAATGAGACTGGCGAGACAGCAAGCAGAGAGCGATGGATAATAATAATAATTATTAAACCTTTTTTATTTCCTCAACATACATACAGATTCTTAACATTAGGTACAAAAATTTATATAATTTTTAGTTAAGGCCCCTGGCGGGTATAGGCCTCCTCCAACAATTTCCAGGTTTTTCTTGTCTTCGCTAGTTTTTTCCAGTCTTCTCCAGCATTTATTTTTATTTCATCTATCCAACGTTCTCTAGGGCGTCCTCTGGCTCTCTTTCCACTTGGGCCTAGCCAATTAGTGACTAGTTCAGTCCACCTACCATCTGAAAATCTTGCCACGTGCCCTGCCCACTTCCACTTCAGTCGTTTCTTATGCTGGAGAGCATCTATAACTTTGGTTCTTTTCCTTATCTTTTCTGACTTTTGCTTATCCTTCAGACTAATATTCAGGATACTCCTTTCCATAGCCCTCTGGGTCTTCTGTATTCTGAGCGATGGATAATACTTGACGTAAATGGATAATGTTTATATGATACTAATCATGTAGTTACTCTGTAACTATTATGCGTACTAACGTAAGCGCGAACTAGATATTGTCCTACTCCGGGGCAAAGGATGTCACTCTCTCTTTTGCACACATTCGCGACCCAATAATTTAAGTTTCGGTCCCACTTGGAATGAAAGAGGCGAGAGAGCAAGCGGAGAACAATGGATTAGACATGTATTCAACATAACTACGACTTAACTTTAAAACTTTCGCGTTTCATAATTGAAAAACAATATATCACGGGACCACGGTCGTTGCAACACGGCTGAAACGTTGGGTTAAATAGGTAAATAAATAATCGAAATCATCGCTATATATTGTTTTTCAATAACTACGACTAACGAACATTTTATAGCAAGCTATTTTTAGCTACAATTTTTTATTATTTAATGGGAAACAAATAAGCCCCATTTGGGGAGTAAATGGGCCATCTGCAACGCCAGTAAACAAAGTGCTAAAATGTAAGGGATTGATAAATATATACAATTTTTTTTGAAGTTTTGTCAATTGCTATCGCAACGCTTTTGTCTGGTGCAGTATTATGACGTGAGGTTCTATACTAATGCCATCACGATTCTATTATACATGACCGATGGCATCATCTTTATTTCCGACTTTTAATGGTCATCATTAATACCACAACAAATGCCATGCGGCCCCAGAAGCGACAAAAACGCGTTTCTCAGGGAAAAGGCTTAAATTTTACAGGTTCCTGTAATTACACCGGTTGACAAAAGCCTGCATTTCAACAAAAATATTCGGATAAAATCGTTAGTGAAGTGAGATTTTAAGCCGTTTGAAGATTACAAGCCAGTGCAACAGACTCTTCTAACTAACATTAAAACTGGATATGAAATCGTATCTATCTAGTAATTAACTTTGAACCTAGTCCTGAATCTAATACTTTAATAATTGAACTAAATTTGTTACTTTGCCAAATTTTCTGCCGGCTCAGTGTAAAATTATTTCTAATGCGCTTCTTCTAACACTTAATTAACTTTTCGAAATTGGTGGTATATTTTTAGATAAAAAATGTCCATTCCTTAATGACAAGGAGACTAATAGAATAGCTCTTAATAAAAATGTTTTCCTGGTAACATAATTTTGTGCTAAAATAGAAAATAAGTTCTGGATATTAAATAGATGAGCTAATATTTTCTTTGAATTTGTTGAAGAAAGGAAGTAGGATTTATTTGAACTACGAAATTATTGTTGTGGATAGTAGTAACTATGACATCATTCTTAGGATAACCAAAAGTAGTACAAATGAGGCAAGATAAAAATACTAGATTTCATAATCAACTCAACACTATAGTAAAAGGTAGTCCGTCATCATAGATGATTCCGGAGATTTCAACCCTACGCATAAATAATGTAAATATTGTCACTTGTGTAGGGACTCGGCTGGGCTGGGCAGCTTTCGGGAAGTTGCATGGTATCTTCTCGTCCGACTTATCGTAGCGTCTCAAGACGAAAGTCTATGACCAGTGTGTGTTGCCAGTGATTACATACGGGACCGAAACGTGGAAGCTCACAATGGGCCTCATCAGAAGGCTTAAAGTCACCCAAAGGGCAATGGAGAGGGCTATGCTCGGAGTTTCTTTGCAACGTGATTGAATCAGAAATGAAGACATCCGCAAAAGAACCAAGGTTACCGACATAGCCCGAAGAATAGCCAAACTTAAGTGGCAGTGGGCAGGGCATATTATTGACAGAACGGACGTAACGCACGGGACCGGTCAATGTGGCGACACTTGGGGGAGACTTTTGTCCAGCAGTGGAATGTCATTCGGCAAAAAAGGTAATGATGTATAGAGACTTATAACGCTCACAAACTTCAAAATAACAAAACAATTTCATTCACCATCTACAACAGAGAACAAACTACACTGCAGCAAATATGCATCAAGCCATCCCAGATTCCCGAAATCCGGAACACTTAACACAAGAGCAACATGGCAAGCCAGCAAGTTTAATTTATACGTACCAGTAACTCTGCTCCGTGTGTGCCAGCCATGATCCAGCGAAGATTATGCAAGTTTGCAAATAGTTGACGGGCTATGCACTTACTCCGTAACTTTGAGTAATTGAAAACTGTCCAAGTTGGCCGGCCTTGCCTGAACACTTGAGTGCATTCACTGGTAACACAAATATTGGAACTAACTCGTTTATATTGTGTGGGAAGTTTTACAGGGCTGCAAGTGTACTCGAGAACTGCATAACATAATATTTTGGTAGTGTATGTCAATCCCATATTTTGGACATTCGATAATCATTATCGGTGGTAAGGTGTTACTTTTTATAGGCCCTATAATGTTCCTTTTGACCTTAGGCCTACAAAAAATATTCCATCATTTAAATAAGTAGAACTAAATAAGTATGCAAAAATCAACCACTAGGTTACTGCCTCGAAAAAAAGTATACCAATAAGTTGGGTTCCTTATTGGTATTCCATGTTATAACTATTTTATTGCGTGTGGTTAACTACCAGTAAAAAAGAGCTAAATTACAGTGCAAAAACATGTTGATGAGGTGAAAATAATAAGAAGAAGGAATAACAAAAATGTCGGCCGGATATAAAAGTTGCATTCTGTAAGTCCTGCCATTGTTTTTAACTGTGCACCAATTAGCACCAGTACTCACTGTTTACCTTTTAAAATGTTAAAGAACAGACAAATATTTAAAAAATAAGAGAAAATAAAGATATTCAAAATCAGATCATTAAAACAACATTTTTAATATCAAAATAAAAATCTTGTGTACATTGAGGTATGTATAAAATAGAGTACATAATTTTAACATTGAGCAATGGACGGTAAGAATAAACTTAAATTTAAAATTTATCTTAAATTTATTTTGATTTATTTGTGAATATTCCAGTAACAGCATTTCTTAATGAGTAGTATTTAAACACAAATCAAAAAAAAACTTTTTTATCCAGAAATAATCCGAATTCCAATAAAAATACTGATTGCACAACAAAATAGTTACCTCCAAATATTATTATTTTAGCAACAATTGCGGGGCTCCTGTTTCTGTCTGTAGGATCTAAAGTAACCTAACATAAAGGAGATGACGGGAGCTGAGTTCGTTCGCTTTGCTCGCTCACTTCAGTTACCGCCATCCGAACTTAACCTTTCCGTGTCGGTGTGCCCTAAGCTCCCGAGTTCGCTTCGCTCGCTCTTTGACTTATTTTTTTATAATGTGTGAGAACAACGTTTGTACGCATTGGTGAATTTGCTGTGCAGTCAGTATTTCTGATGTAAAAAAGTATTAATAAGTGGAAACAAGGTGATTATTTCTTTAATGTGCAATAAATAATATCCCTTTCTTAATATAAAATCCCACAAAAAAACAATCACTTATAAAAAATACGGTAAAATGTATTAAAGCATTATTTATTTATAGATTTTCAATAAATAAATTAGTATAAACATTATAATTTTGCGCAACCACACGGTGGGGATATAATATATAAAGAGCGAAAAAAAACATTAATTTGTTTCAAAACACGAAAAATAAACGCTGGTTTCAAAATGCATACTCAACTGTGTCATGATACTAATTACTAATATAAAAATAAGTCTGATTTTATTGAAGAGGCTTACTGAGACCTGGGCAGGAATAAAGCTTCGCTAAAGATACTTATCTAATGTGTAAGTTATCCAGATTTTATGATAATTAAAATGTCGTAGTATACATAAAATACTGTTAAAGGAAAAGCAGAATAAAAGCGGTTACGCACTACACGCACGTGTCCGTGAAATTTTGGTCCGTAAGTAACCTTAGTACTTCTTGTAGTGAAGCTTACACACTACATCCGAACTCTATCCGTCATAATTCAGAACATTTTGAACACTGAACTCAAATCACGAACACGGATAATGGACACAGACGTGTAGTGCGTACCACCCCAAGAATTCCTGTACAGCTAAAGCTAGGTTCATATTATGTCGTGGTGCGGCATACACCAATCAAACGACACAATTTATGTTGTAGAAAATTACTGCATCAGATAGCGCCACTACACAACACAACACACCAATGTAAACTTAGCTTAATTCATATTTTATCATAAGCACCTCTCTTTAATTTTGGTAACATAATTATCACTGTGCTTATCATCACGTTAAGAGATGTATTGTATGCTATGCAAGCAATTTATTTAAAGTAGCTAGATACGCAGTGCCAGTGTAAACCTGAATTAAAAATATGTCACGATTCGCAATTCGGCGATCTAGATAAATCAAAATGTAATAATTGTTTATTGCACTAACTGGATCCCGAAAAAGTTAATTTAGTCTTAAAACTTAACTTCTTGTGTAAAGCTTTCATTTGCAATAAAATATTTCTAGATTGGTGTTACCAACGGTTGATCAGTTTGATCTCGTAATTTTGACGGATTTTTGTAAAAAATTATGTTTACATTTTTTATTAATACATTACTGGCTAGTGATACTGATCGAATATTTATTAATAACTATAGGAAATACATAATGTTGTTATACAATTGGTATAATATGTGTCCTCAACATTTTATAAATGTAAAAAAGTTTTAAATCTAGTAACCTACTTACAACTAAAATTATATTTACAAAATTACCTATAACCTTAAATAGTATTGAGCCTGTTTGATTCATAGTAATATATTATATTGACGTTATACCCCAGATTATTATAGTTACGATGGAGACAAGTTAGAAACTCTGTGTGGCACTCTTAATTAAGGGACCAACTTGGTTGTACACTAAGGGCCAGTTTTTTGATCCATGGTTAACTCAATCAATGGTTAAATATGGTTACCAATGGTTTAAATGTTCGGTAAAACGCGTTTATTCATCAATTGTTGGTGTAACAAATGGTCAAATAATTAACTCTACAACTTATTTAACCATAATGAGACAAACAATTGACGAAAAAACGCATTTTACCGAAATTTCAAATCTTTGGTTGAGTTAAATACGGTTAAAAAATCTGGGCCTAAGCCTCACTCTATATATATATTAGTCTATGGCCTAAGACGACCATTCTGATGGCTCGACACCGATTATGTCACACCGATAAGCGATTTTTTGTAAGTAAAATTACAAGTACGTCCATGTGGACGCAATACAATGCAATTCGATTGATTTAGACTTGAAGTTTTCATAGAAAATACGTACGCGATATCGTTTATCGAAGCAATATAAATTGAATTGCGCCATCAGTAAGGTCCTTGTTGTAAATACGTTACAGTACAACTATTTTCTTAATGTCCGACGGCAATCTTCGCATTTTCGAATACAAACGAATCCATGTCCATTAATTATTAGATTTATCGTGTATAATAATTTGGATTCAGAACTATGTACTACATTGTTATTTTGTTTTGATCACCGTGTAAAATATATAGAGCTGTAAAAAAGCAACTTTCCTTCCATTTTTAAAATAAATTACATTATGTTAAAAGAGTATTAAAAACTTTTTTTTTTTTGAGAAGTGTTTGCTCTTGACTCTAGTCTAGGTCAGAGGTGACAGAGACAGAGTCGACGATGGAGTGAGCTTACCCAGAAGAAGCCTGTTCACTCTAACTTTGAAGAGATTCAGGGACATTAAGAAAATGTTTGTACTTTACTTATTTATATCGATTTGTTTTCGAAAGACAATATTCCTATTTATCTCAAATTCTTAAACTTTCGGGGCTTTGCGCAAATCTCGACCTACCTAACCTAAAGAAAATCATCTGTGTAAATATCACACATAGATTTCTACTTACAATACATACCTAAGAACATATTACACTAAGCTACGAATCTAATTTAGATTGACTAGTGTTTCGCGATGATTCCACTGATACATCTTTTCTTGCGTTGTCACTCAGTACGGGCCGAGCTGAAAATAAAATAAAACACAGTTAGCAAAAGGAGTACATTATGCAAGGATCCTATAAGGACAATTACGGGCCACAACCCCTTAACAGTTTTTTTTTTCAACATATTTGCACACAGACAACCCACGTCCAAAGAATCAGCCGCCTACGTAATCCTGGAATGCGAGGCTGTGGCTTCTCATCGTACAGAAATCCTCGGAAAAGTGAGGTCACTTCGTGAAGCCTGTGAAGGCCCCAGAAAGCTTATGTGCTTTTTGGCGGATTTAAGCTGGCTAATTAAGCCAGAAACACAAAGGACCAAATGAGTGTCTATGTGCGAAAAAAAGAGTCCCTCTTTCTATCTAAGGATCCTTGAAGGTGTCATTCTGTTTCTGCCTTTACACTTTATGTTATCACGCCTCAACAGCTAAACGGATCTAGATCCAACTTGGTTTATGGATGAACCATGATCTGGATAAGGACATAGGACCTCTTATTTCGATAAGAACTACGTTCTTCTGGCAATATTTTTAGATAGCAAACGTTAGAATTTTTGAAAGTTTTTATTACGAATGAGCAAATTGATTTAAATATTTTTTGTAGTTCAATAACTTTGTTCTCATACTTTGATTGCAGTTTCAACTTTGTAAATACTGTTATGGCAAAGTTAAAAGTGTGATCATTGATCTGATTACAGTAGTTATTATAACTTAGAGAAATATTACGAAGATTTCTTCTTGAAGGATACATTGTTTTCTTTTTACTTTAAATATTTAATGTAAACACGATTCGCATGATATGGTCTGAATTAAATATAGAAGTCATTTAGTGATGTAGGGGAGAGGCGGTATGAAAAGGACACTTATTGAAAGAGACAATTAAAATTACCGGTAAAATAGAAACCGTTTCAGATCATCACTATTTTGGATGCCATACATGCACGCTTAACTTTACGACAATTCAGCCATAACATGTTAAAAATATTACCTATTTTTTTAATACATACAGGTTTTAAAACAAACATATCATACCACCTCTCCCCTACTTGGTGTAAACTGAAAAGATGGAAAACTTCGATCTAAATCTTCTAAATAGATTGTTTTTTGGAGTTACTCACCGAATATCCTAAGAAGAATCTTCTCGATCCCATGTAGAGGTGACTCGAAAGTCAAGCACAAAAACATGGCAAGGAAGAATGTCAGCACTATATGGGAGATTGCATTCGCCATCTGAAAACAATAACTTAATTTAGTTTACCATATTCAGTTCATCACAATTAAGATTCAGGTTCACTTCAGAATTGGATTTTGAGTTTAGAGATCACACTAAAATATTGATCTTAGATTAATTGTCCTAAATGTAAGAGACTACAAAACAAATACTTAATTTTGATGTTCCTATCGTCATTTGTTCTTCTTAAAATATTATTAGATTTTCTGAGAAAGTTCCTCGAGCTTTAAGTTGATCCGAATGGATCACTCTTTTAAAAACTCCACATACCAATAGGCTTACAAAACCTAGTAAGGAAAGTAATTACTTTCAAGGTTTCTTGTAAGTCTTCTTGTTTGATGCTACTAAACATTACTTGAAGAAACCAAAAGTACTCTTTAATTAACGCGACACAAGTCGTAGAATCACAAATAATAATTAAAGTGACACGTGTAGAATCACGCATCTTTGAGTCCTTATTACAAAATACAGACAGTACAAATAAAATACGTTGATTTTTAAAATAATTTACACTATTTTCTGACACTGACTGAAATATCAGATAGAATTATACTTTTTGGCGCTTGAAAGATATTGTCAATTTATAAGTTCGTGATTAAACCTGTCGTACCTACTGTATGGATCAGAATGTTGGGCTGTGAAAAAGATGGATGAAAAGAGATTTCATGTAGCAGAGATGAGAATGTTGAGATGGATTGACGAAAATGGATAAAGTGAGAAATTAGTATATTAGAGGAAGTTTGAAAGTGGCGCCAGTAACAGAAAAGTTGAAAGGGAACCGTTTGTCCTGGTATGGTCATCTGATGAGGAGGGATGAAACGCATGTTACTAAAAGATATAAATGTGGATGGATGGAGAGGAAAGGGGACGGCCAAAGAAAAGATGGATGGACTTTGTGATGGAGTGTTAAAGAAAAGGGATTCAGTGATAGAATGACGGGGGACAGGACGGTATGAAAGAAGAAAACGTGTTGCACCGACCCTAAGTAACATGGGGTAAGGACAGGAAGATGATGATGTTGATGATGAAAGATATTGTCAGGAGGGCATTGTTGGTACTTAAACATTTGTGAAACTGTCTGTGATTATTTGTTGAAAAAAAATTATGGCAGCATTAGTTCTTGTACAGTCCTAATGCTTGAAATATAATTAAAATTTCAGAAAACCACGGAGTACCAGGTCAATGAACTAAGGCATGTTAATATAGCTTTGAAAATACTTACAACAGTGAAGAATGTGATGTGCAGTGGATGCCTCAGTTCTCCAACGTAGTACAATTCGACGATGCCGTTCACCAAATAAGCACAGAACGTCAATCTTGAGAATGGAGCCAGGAACTTCCACGTCAGTAGTTTTCCGAAGAAACCTGAAAATAAAAAGTTTTTCAATAAAATGTTAGATAATCTACATAATGGTTACATAATCCTAGCCCAGAATATAATGGTTCAGGTTGAAGCTGAAAATTGGTTTCAAAAGGCACTACACTTGGACCAAGATTGTTTCAGTAGATATTGATAAATCAACAAGTTAGAGAAGACGGCAATACTATCTATAGCAAGCAATAAGATCATTTAGTAAATTCATATTTTACCTGCATTGCCAGTAGCACAGGCAATAATAAGCCATCCGTTAGCAATACCCCAGGCAAGTTTATGCAAAGAAATGTAGGCAGCGGCGTCGATTGCACTGTATTGGTACCATTCCTGGTAGAAGACAGTCACGGAGAAGGTGGTTATTGTACCAAGGACAACGCTGGTGATCCACGCGAGGGTTTTCATCAGGTAAGAGAACTGGTAGCTGAAAAAATAGTCAAGAATTTTAAGATGGTCTCTAAATAAATTACGGTTTAAGTGGTAAAAAAGGTGTAAGCAACAAAAAGTACAGTGCAAGTTTAAAAAATAAAGATATAAACTTTATAAACTCACTTTTCTGTTTGAACCCGATGAAGAATGTATCCAGTTAAAATTCCCATGAAATAAATAATCATCTTCATGTGGGTCTTGATATAAGCTTCGTTGAAGTAGTAGTTTGAAATAATATCAGTAAACTCTCTGTAAAAAAATCAATAAAATTAAAAACCGTACTTTACAATAATTTGTTTCATCATATATAATTAGGTACTATTACGACTATTATAGCAAATTTAAGACAAATCACAATCAGTAAAACAATCAAACTTACTTGGCATAAAACAAAAGCGTAGGGTCCAAATTATCCTTGTAAGTGACAACTGCAGGTCCAATTAAAGAGAGTAGGATAGCAACTGATATAAGTATGGGGCCAAATCTGCGCCACCTCCATAGGCTGTAGATGAAGATTGGTGCTATGAAGAACAGCTGTGTGTCCACGGAGAGGTACCACGATTGGAACATGCACTGAAAGAAACAAAATTTGCATTAAATATCACTCTAAATTAGATGAATCAAACTGATAGACAAATTAAAACAAAAATCATTAAAATGTTGAATGTTATAAGCATATTCAGCCTATAACATTCATACTGCTGGGACACAGGCCTCCTCTCTGTAAGAGGCAGTGGGCTGTAATAAACCATGTGGGATGCATATTGGAAGATGTCACATGTCATGCATTTTTGTTCTAGGACATGGCGGTTAAATGCAATTAATTGAAATATAAAAAGTATGCACTTTGTCTATCCATGCACATCACATGATAGTGAATTTAATTAATTTCTCAAAAAGTAGTTAAAAACAAAACACAACAATATTCAGACATTTTGCGACATTAATTTCACTGTAAAAGTGTTAATAATAAAAGTACAACGGCCAAAAAAGATAAGTTTGCAGGCAGCTAACTTCATCAAGTTTAAAACAGGCGAAGTCTTTGTCGTCGCTTGTCCGAGGGTGTCTGGTGCTTAAAAAGATACGCTCACAATGAAGAGAGAAGCATTATGAAACTACTGTCGTGAATCTCGGAGAAACTTTAGTTTGACAACTGGAAAGTTGACCCTTATGATCCTTTTTTACACTCAGGCATTTTATTGTTAGTTCTTTTAATATTCTAGGTTTTGGCCTTCTTTAAATTTTTATTTTATCAGGGCTAACTGCTATATGAATTGGCTTTTAGCTTTAAATTTAAGAGTCCCATTGCAAACTGGACACATCATTTACACTCAACACAAACTCAAATCATATATTTCTATACAACCATTAGCAGGCACTTTTTTTTAATTGTCAAGGAGCCACACATACGATAGAGTAGATAGATCGCTTTGAGCCTTGTCAGTTAGTCAGTGTACTTCCAAACTTTAACAAGGGCACATTAAGTAACTCTTAACCTTACCATTTTATCAGCATTAACGTAGTTATTGATATACAGAATATTGGTCCACCAGGAGGCCATGCATCTCTCCTGTTCCAACTGCAACCTGTCCTGCCATAGAGGGCCTTCGCCCATCTTTGGCAGCCAAGTCATGTAGAACAAAATTACCACCAGGTATGCTGGAGTTACCCTGGAAAAGAAGAAGAATGAAAAATTATTCAGTAGTCAGAATATATAATACTAGCTGTTGCCCGCGGCTTCGCTGCCGTGGACGACCCCACAGGACCCAATTTCGGGTATAACAATAGCCCATGTCACTCAGGAATAATGTAGCTTTCTACTGGTGAAAGAATTTTTCAAATCGGTCCAATAGTTTCGGAGCCTATTCGGTACAAACAAACAAAAAAATCTTTCCTCTTTATAATATTATAAGTATAGATAATTGGGATACACCAAAAAACCATAATGAGTGGAAAATTTTAATGTATGTAGACACATACATCCAACGTAAGAGACATTCAGCCCCGATTTCACCTTATACGATGATTGAATTTAATTGAATGATTTTCTACAACTGTTTGAGTTATTCTCATTGTTTTTACTATTACGAGAGAATAAGATGGGTCGCCAAATTATATGGCTTTAGGGACCATTTAAATTCTTTAACCGATCTACCCAACTGCTTCCACAAAATTGCCATCATTGAAATCCCAAACATTTGTAATGTCCAAAAAGCGGATATTCTTATCGCCTGTCACGCACGGAGTAACAAAATGTAAATGTCTGTGGTTTTGATATAAATTCTAGGCATGGTTAAAAAGAGCTATCTATTAACTTTATATCCGGTTTGGGACCTGTCACTTTTGATTAGACTTGTGCCAATCTATTATCATTCCAGACTGTTTTAGAAGTTGATCCTCCTTGATCAAACTGAACCATTTGAAATGTTCCGTGAAATAACAAATTTAATATGAAGGAAAACTGGAAAGGTTATACAGTCATTAAAATGAGTATTTTTGCAAAACCAGCATCTTAATAAAACGTCAAAGAAACAAAAGGAGCAACTAGCTATTGAAAACAAAGAAAAAGCAGGCTAAGCGAGAAATGAGCTAGCTTTTATAATACTGCACAGAAATGCGTTAAATTAATAAGGCTTATTCCATAGTACAAAGGGTACGACATTCATTGTGTATAGCAGTTTATTGGGTAAGAGCTTGTTATTTGCAAAAAGAGGAAGTAGTTACGTTTTGATGAAATCCTGGAAGCAAAAGCTTTGTGGAAAGGGTATTTTGTGATGTAGTTTCAAGTAAAAATTTTATAAATTTTGTTTACGACAACGGCTAATGTTGTTTTTATCAAAATATCAAATGAAGCGCTGCATTCTAGCTGCCTTTATGAACAAGGCCAAAAGTTAATCGAGGAATAAAAAGATTAGGATGAATTTGGCGGTCAAACTGAGTTTGTTACTAACAAAGTAATATAGAGCGGTATGTTAGTGATACACAGTGACATTACAAAGAATTTTAATTGAATACGTTAAGATAAATGCTGCTTAGCAGTGCTACCACTACATTTTTAATTAATACAAACCTAAGGCATGCATGCATGGCATACTAAGACAGACCCCAGAGATCTAATAATATCCTTTCTTTAATTTTAAGGACAACAAATTGTTTAAAAAAAAAAAAAAAAAAATTGTAAGAAGACAATATTATTTTCAGTGGAAATTGATATAAATAATATTTTATTCCATAGAAGCGATAAAATTATTAGATAACAATAGCAGAAGTGGCTGTCAATTGTTCCTTACCTGATATACCGGAAGATCAATACCGGTATAACGTTGACCTTGCCCCTTCTCTTCTCGAGCTCAACGAGGAACAGTCTTGAGAAGAGGAAGGCGCTAAGCATCAGGAAAGTGTCCACCAACAAAGTATTGTTCAACATGAAGGCGTTGACTGGTGAGCGGACCAGCTGCAAAGAAGAAAATTAATATTTGGTCAAAACAAAAAATAATAATTGAAATGCTTCATTTTGTATTTACAACACAGTGTTAATAAAATGTTCTTTGATATGTACAACGTATTAGTATTCATCTTAGTAAGATGCAGATAATAATGAGACTAAGAACACTATTTAAATTATTTGTTGACAACTTCTTTTCAATCATTAGTATACAGTCTCCAGTCATTCCTATGCTTGAGACGATCATTACACCACATTAACTAACTCTCACTTCATATTCAAGGCAATAGTACCTACGTGCCAAACCTCCTGAGTTCACGTTTAGTTCTCTAATCTAAGCTGACCTTGAAAACAAACCTAGGCAGTTGTACAACTAAAACGGAACCCTGATTACGGATAAAATTTATGCGATACTGTATCTGGGCGGGAAGCTTCGGGCATAATTAGAAGCTCTATGTAAATCCAAATAAACTGTATGACCTTGATCCTATCGAGCACATAATGCCTGGAGATCAAGTCAGTAAACTTTTACATAAATTATACTGTTTACGATAGACTTTAAAGCGATAGGGTTGTCATGTGATTCCAGTAAATGGGGAGAGATTTTTGATCAACGAGAGGTGGTTGCTAAACTAGGTGTATAATAATTAATTATATTATACGGTTTATTATTATAATTAATTATTTACTTTATTTATTTACATTATTATTTAGTACATTTTTAAATATTAAAAAGAAGATATCTTAGAAAAACATTAAAAAATAGAGGCCCATCGGTATCGGCAACAGGGTCTAAGCTACCGGTGGTTAGGGCTCCAGAGACAGGATCCTCCTCGCAATGCGAGCCGTATCAAGGAGTACTGCCTTCTGTATCAGGCCCTTGGTGTAACCGCGCAATGACAGCCTCGACAGATGGTCATCGAGGCTATTGGCCATCAGACCGTTGGCCGTAACGACAATCGGCACAATGATCGCCGAGTCCACTTTCCACATGTGCTCGTGTGCTAAGTCGATTTGAAGATACTTGATTTGTTTCTCTTTCTCAGCTTTCACGAGGTTAATTAAATTATTTATTATAATTACATTTTTTTTTTTGTAATAATTAATTATTATAGCAATATAAAAATAACATTCATGTTTAATTTCAGGTCTGAAAAATTAAAACACTCAACCTGAGTGTTTAGAATTTTATGATGTTTATTTTTTTTTTAACTTTATCACGCTCTTATTGGTTTTCTCTCTCAACAGAAATGTTCTAAGAGCAGAAAGATAATACAAAGCAAAACCCAAAGCAAAACCAAGTTCACTATCAATATAAGATATAAAATCTAATATTTAGCAGCCCTACAAAGAATTTCAGTAACAAAGTTATGTCCCCAGCAACAATGGCGTATTAAAATATCGACAGAGGTTTAATTTAAGAGAGTGCATAAATAAAGACAAAAAGAAAACAACATTGAAATAAAACTACTGAAACGTTACCTCTCGCAATATTAAGTTCATAGTCTGAATTGAATTTACTCGTCGTTTTCTAGGTTTAGCACTCATAGCCGCGGAAAGACTGCTTTGTTACTAGACAGTGTAATTTAAACTTGTTTGTTTTACCCCTTTTAGCAGGAAAAAACTGTCAACATTTAGTCTAGCCCTGTATAGGTTATGACTATACAATGTTTGATATATTTGTCTTTGATGTCAAAAAGAGGGTTGCGATTATTATTAACATACAATATTTGTGACTAATTTATTATCATTAGCCTGTAACAGCCCACTGTTGAACATAACTCTCCCACTCTTTCTCAAACCTCAGCTGAAAGGCTGGTTCAAGTTGGTTATAGGCTGTCGACAGTTGGATGGATTCTCGTCCAGCTGTTATCAGCCACTATATGGTGGCCAGTAGAAACTAGTAAATATCGCTCTTATAAGTCTGAAAGTGTCCTATTTCACGATTACTGATATTTATAGATCACCATAATTAATACCTATCCTTAGGCCCTAGACAAGTGTCATTCAATGTCAGCGATAGCGATGGTCGAAAAGCCGGTCGATGGTCGAAAAGAAAAGAAGGTCGAAATGTAAGGATCATGTGACATTTCAATAGCATAAAGCGCAGGCCACATAGAAATGGCGTCAGGTGCGGACATGGCACGGGCGGCTACCTATTCATAAGGTCCGAGCAACGACATACCGTGTGTCCTAAATTGCGCTTTATTTCCATGCATTTTGTTTGAAATTTAAATGAAATAGGAAGCCGCCCGTGCTATGTCCGCGCCCAACGCCAGTGGCCTGCGCCTTAGACATTCTCAGACATTTATGACATTTTCCAATCGCTATCGCCACGCTTTCGTTGATTAAATGTCACTTGTCTAGGGTCTCTTGTCTAAATAAGGCAAGTCAGTGTCAGCAGTCTATGAAAAGATTAAAAGAAAAATATTTACCCGGTCCCAAGCATCGGCATCCATGACAGGGCCACTGGCAATGAACATGCAGGCATGTCCAGCAATGATAAAGATCATGGCCAAAGCTTTGATGCCAGAGATGCACTCCAAACCCAAGGTGTTATGCTGCTTCGTAGAGATGATCTTCTTCATATTGTTGATAATGGAGAAGCAGATGATCAAAGTGTAGATTAAGGACTCCTTTTTGCTGCCGTAGTAGATGGTGTAGGTTTCGTAGAGAGTACTAAAGAATAGGATGGTGATGAAGAAGAGGATCAGTGACCTGAAATAGAGAAACATAAATTAAAATACAGTTAATAAAATACTATTTAATTCGGGAAATATAAGTAACAGTGAGATATATAAAATTGATGCACATCATTAGACTACTGCAATAATCATCTTCCTTTCGTCAACCCATTTTTTTGCGGTTGGCGCAACATTTTTTTTCTTCCATATAATCTCTTTTTGCTGTCATCTCAATAAGCACCTGCTTTTTAATCACAATCGTCATTATTCACCCATCCACCAATTCTTTCTTTGGTTTTCATCAAACCTAACCATCAATATTCTTACTCAAACCTTCCTCACTATTGCTCACTAATACTCGTACAATAAACAGAGTTATAAATAAAAGATTTGTTACTCCAGTACGAAGTCAACGGAACCGAAAATTTTGCCAAAAAATCCAAGCCATTTTTAACCTTAATCTCAATTTCACCAACCTAAAAATACCCTTGGAAAACCCATCGATACAGCAAAATTATTTTATGATGAAACGATATCATCAAGTATTAATGAAAAAGGAAAGTAATATTATCTTCCCGTGTGTGATCAATCACAATACGTCAAAAGTTACGGCTGTGTTCTTGGCGCGGGGAAAATATGTGTGTTCTTAACAAAGTATATTTACACAAAGAAAACAAATAAAAACAGTAATTGGCGTGATTTTTCTGCTGGAGTACAATTGTTAGTTTTGTTCTTTGGATTGAATTGGAAAATGTTAGGAGAATGTTTGTTGATATTGTTGACAAACATACTATTAATGTGTGCCGTTAGGTTTTGTTGCTAAGAGTTGTGAGTAGACTTAAATAAAGTACGACTCTAATTTTATCACAACTGTCACTATCAATTTTGTTAATCATCTCAGATAAATTATTTCACATCCATAGTTCCTTATACGTATATAAGTAATCAACCATGCCTTTAAGTACGTATGGATTTCTATTTCAAGTGAATCTCCCCTTTATTAGCTCTCTCTTAGCTCCTCTTAAGGGTACACTAGTCGACGGCACGAACTATTTTGTGCGCGGGGTTAAAATGCATTTTATATCAACCGACAACACGTGCGGAAGAGATAGATGCTGTGATAAGCAGTAGGTAGCTAGTTCGCGTACGAATACACACTTTTGCAAAGATTTAGGACAAAACCGAGCGCGCGCAATTTAATAAACAGACCTTCGGCAGTCTAGATATCATGAAAAAACGACTGAATCTATCTGTTCAAAATAAAATTATATGCATTTTTGAACTACTAATCTATCTCTGTATGGAGGCCGTTTTGCAATTTTCCGTCTTCTTATGGTATTTATTTGCTCCCAAAAATGCGTTAAAATTAGTGTCGAAATGTGGAACTTTCGACGCTCATAACTTTCAAATATTTACTTTTTTTAATTTTTCGCTTCCATACAGGGCTAGATAATAATGAGACAAATTGATATTACTTTTTATTTTGAACGTTCATCGTCAAACAGTGGAATAATCCCTAGACTACGTTTGTATGGAAAAAAAATTGACTAGTGTAACCTTAATAGTAAAAGCAGTATTATTCTGATAATGGCAGTGACCTTGAAACCTAAAAGTATCCATCAAACGAAACTCTCCTCAAAACTATTTCAATAGATAATCTTAATTTATCGCCACTTAAAGTCCCTTACACTCAAAATATAGTTTCTAATGCTAGTAATCAAAAAAGCTAACTTCTAACTTCTGCAACTCAAACTAATTCACTAAAAGTAAATCTAAGCAGGCATTAATCACTGTCATTTATCATAATTTAGACACTTGGTTAGTTAATTTCTAGTCTGAAACCTAATTATACCTTATGTCAGGCGAAATTGTGAATGGAGTGGCATTACTGGCTATCGGTTGGACTATGGGGGTTGTAAATTATTTTTAATTGTACAAACGCCATTTTTTTTTGTAAGTAATGTAATTAAGGCTGTTTTGAGGTAATTGTAGTAAAAAAATCAACGCTTGCTATGATAAAAAACCGGCCAAGTGCGAGTCGGACTCGCGCATGAACGGTTCCGTACCATAATCGCAAAAAACAGCAAAAAACTTACGTTTGTTGTATGGGAGCCCAACTTAAATATTTATTTTATCCTGTTTTTACAGCCTCGTGACAGACAGACAGACGGACCGCGGAGTCTTAGTAATAGGGTCCCGTTTTTACATTTTGGGTAGAGAACCCAAAAAAAACAATCAGGAATTGGTATTCCCTGCAACTACGCTTTTTACAAGCTTTTATAACTTGCAATGTACACTGCTGAGCAATGAAAACGTTCCACCCACAAAATGCCGACAAACACCTTAATATCTCCTAAGACCTAGACCCTAGCTTCATAAATTAAAAAGTATAATGAAATCTATTTTATTATGCAAACTTAAACTCTTTTAAATACTGGTATTTTGAAGCCATGGATAAAAAAAGTAGAAAAATAAAATTTTGGGGTTTGAAAATTTCGGAATATATTTGTTTCGTTTTTTGTTTTGCTTTTGATTTCATCCTTGTTTTCGCCGTTGTGAAAGAATTCTTAAATTGTAAAGTCTTACGGCTCTCGTACCCATAAATCATGCCTCTATGAGCCGAGGATTGTACGAGAATCATCGCTATGGTGGAATTGGGGACCAGCCCAAGAAATACGGCCAGAATAATGGGCGTGACACATACTACTGTCCGACGAGTGATCCAAAGGTTTAGATAGACTGGATTAAACCTGAGAAGACCAGGTACTGGCAAGCCAAGTTGCACAACAGTCCGAGAAGATCGTTTCGATTGCGGCAGCCATGTTAAGAAATCGACATCAGACGGGAGTTGCAGTTTAACAACAACATCTGCAAGTTCGAAGGGAGCCAATAAGCGAGTGGACAGTCAGGAGATATCTTGCCGAAAGAGGATTGAAGGCCCAAAACTGGAACGGCATCATAAAGTTGCCCGATTGCGATACGCCCGCGAGTATACAGAATGGGGTGAGGACAAATGGGGCAGAATGATGTTCTCTGATGAGTCAAGATTTATGCTGTACCATCATGATGGGAGGAAAAGAGTATACCGACGACCAGGAGAACGTTTTGCACAAGTATGTTTTGAAGAAAAAGTGTCACACGGCGGAGGTACCGTTCACGTGTGGGCTGGTATCTCTGCAGAGGGTCGAACAGCATTAGGTCCAATCGAGAACGGGAATCTAACTGCTGTGAGATACATCAATGAGATTCTCAATGAACATGCTGGCCCGTTTTTGGCCAATATGGGCGACAATGCAGTGTTCATGCACGATAATGCACGGGCCCACATTGCTCAAGTTGTAAATGAGTATCTTCAGGACGTAGGAATCCACAAAATGGAGTGGCCAGCAAGGAGCCCCGATTTGAATCCTATTGAGCATGCTTGGGACGAGATTGACAGACGTTTGAGAAAACGAGTTCCACCTCCAATTACTCTTCGTGACTTGAATTACGCGTTCATTGAAGAATGGGAGAACATACCTCAGCATATGCTGAGGTATCCAGCATGCCCAATCGCGTAGAAGCTGTATTGAGAGTACATGGAGGAAACACCAAGTACTGAGTTAAAACAAAACCTAAAACTAAACAAAACTAAGTCAAAACCTACGTTTACTCTAATAAAACCCCTACTTAGAGATTTGGTTTTATTTGCCAAATGGCCCCAATTTTTTAAAACATTTAATTTAAAATTTGAACACAATATTTACGTTTCTAGTTGGTAATATTCTGATTCGCTGTTAAATGTTCTTCAATATTGCAGACGACGTCATTAAGCTAGCCTTTCCCGTTTAGGAGTAATTTGGTGCTATGTCACTGGAACTTTTTCATTGCTCGCGAGTGTATGTGTGTGTGTTCGGGTCAAATCTTGCAACTGAATTTTAAAGCTGTTATCTTCAACCAATTAAGATAAAATTTTGCATACACTTTTAGTTTGGGTGACAATTCATGGTAAGCTAAGTGACGTCATTGTAAATTAAATTTTTCGGACGGCCCAAGATGGTGGACTAGTTATTTTTTGTTCACTGCCATGATATGGGTATCAAATGAAAGGGTTTGCTAAGAAAAATACGATTAAGTTTGATTTAAAAAGATTTTTAATGGATAATACTATTATTCATAGAAATTGTTCTATCTGTAGAATTGCTATGAAAAATGGTCGTCGCGGTGTTGTATCGGTGTCGCATTATTGTGATGCACCTGTTTGTGGTAGCCTTTACGGTTTACCAGTTTCTCTTCTCTGATCTTATACCTTTGTTTTAATAAATTAAAAAAAACACACTGCTATTCCTACTAAATATTTCGTCTGAGGTGCCACCGTTCATGATGTTTAACAGTGATCACAAAGGCATTATTAGTCAAACGAACGTTGAAAAAGGAAGAGAAACAACAAAGTCATCTTCTATTGTAACTCTCCTTAAATATTTTCAGTAAATTGAGCGCAAATATAAAATTCGTTCACCCATTTTAAACCTCAAAAGTAACCCAACAGAATAATTGGTTCCCACCACAAAGTCGACTCGATTATGTCTTCCAATATCACACCAAACCCATACTAAATCATGGGAAAATGGAAGAAATATAGGGGCGGGTAGTAACCTCGGCGATTTATTAGCCGTGGCTTGCCCTAGCATGGGAACGTGGATTTTACAGAAAAATCTTCTAATCTCTCTATTGTTGCCTGGCGTAAGTTTTTGCGGGCAAATTTTTGTAGATTAATGGTGGGGCTGTTGTTTTAATTTTGGAGTTTTTTTGTGCTTGGTTGCATTGCTTGTTGCATTACTTGCATTTATTTCATTTTGTTCAACAGTTTCACAGTTAATTTATGAATGGGCTACCCAAATGTTTTTTGGCATAAAATAATCTGCAATGGTGGGAAAGTGACCAAGAAACTAAATGTGAAATTATCGCATCATACATACAGGCATCGAAGCCGCCACTTACGAACTAATGACATGACGTCACACAAATCCTGCATCGCGCAAGCCTAGTTTTCGGCGCGATTAGAACACATACAACAGTCCGACATTAACCGTTGAGCAGTTGCCCGGACTAGACACAACACCCGTCTGGTCGGACGATCCTCCCTTTTCGATGAAGGATTGTTGGACTTTACACCCTGTTCTGCATACCTCCAAATACATATCATACTATGAAAATTATTTAATTTATAGATCCTATATATATATGCATGTCAATTTTTCCTAATAAGAACATTACACATTTAAGTTGACTTCATTTCTATGAACTAGTTTTTATAGCGCCCATTTAAAAATTAATTCATTCCCCATTAAGATTTCATCCATTGAAGTGTTATTGTTTTCTTAGCATTACAACTTGTATACTTACAAATAAGCCATATCTAACGACGTAATTTCCAGTGGTCGTCTCCGATAACAGTCCCTCTCACTGACTTCAACTCCTGTGGTATTACTGACAGTGTGGGCTAGGACACTGCTGACGAAGTTAGCCACAGACTTGGCATTGCAGGCGCTTGGGACGCAGACCGCCCAGCGAAGGGTCTCGCCGCGACCGGTGCGAGTCTGAAAGGGAATTTGAAATTAGAATAGATGAGAGATTGTGCTCGCTGGCCAGTAACAACTGTGAAGATTGATTGGTTTATGAGGTTATGCTGCGGTGGCCGAGGTTAGACTGAATTTGGTCATTTTTGGAGAAAAATTCGGGACACACTGGGGCAATAACCGGATAGTTGCCCCACTTCTAATCACTCTATATCTTTCAGTACAAAAAGCTTTATTTATAAAACTGGCCGGCACTTTGTTTTTTTTCTACTAATTTATGAAAAGTAAAAACGGTTATCTTTAATATTGCCAGAGTATGGAGATAGTAGCCAAATCCATGTTAATTACGTTTAGGATAGAAGCACCACTGTAAACAGGACATCTATCCCGCAAAAACTTTGATCATATTTTGCGTTCCTATGCAATTTCACAGAGACATGAGAGGTAGAGGTAGTTGGAGAATCTTTCGATAGATTAATACAATAGCATGCGATTAAACCGTGAAACTGGGGTAATGACAATCGGGGCAACTATATAAACCCTTTGGGTAACTATCCTGGTTTTACCCTAAACAAAGGCACACCTGCACCATCCTTTTCTCGAAGCCATTTAGAATACTCTTTAAGAAAATGCTTTGTAGTGTTTTGTTTTGGAAGCATTCATTTATCGCCAAATTACATGTCATGACGCTCCCAAAAAGGCCAAACACGACTAGGATACATTGTTTTATTTCGGTGTTCCAGTGCATACCTTCCGGCTTCATCATCAGATCAGTTCGATGGTACCATGGTGATTTCCATCAGTACCATTTATTTATAAGTATTTGCTTTATCGTAGTCGGTTAACTATTCGAGATATCTTATACCCGTGACATTAAGGAGTTTCAGTGGCCATCTGTGGTCTTCTTCATCAGTTCCACTTCACCAATGATATTTTCTGAGTGCAAATAATTGCATTGTTGATGAAAATACTAAAATCGCAATATTTTTGCCTAAAATATTTGAGGATATCCCTCGATTTCGCCAGGATCCCATCTTCAGATCCTGACCTGATGACTATGGGACCACTTGAGAAAACAAACAAAAATAGAATTCAGAATCAGGGCACAAACATTAAAAAAAAACAAGATGCCGACGAATAGAGAACTTCCTCCGTTTTTGGAAGTCGGTTAAAAAGTAAAAAACAAAATCCTTGCCTTGCATTCGGGTAAAAAGAGTAGTTCATTTTAACACTATTGTCTTTGTGTGTGTTTATGAGATGATTAACTATAGCTAAATGATAAGATGCACTTAGTTGCAATTAGTTTAGCAAACATCAAAATTCACCTAAATACATGCAGTAGACAAATACTCCTAAACTACCCAACGAGGTGGTAATGTCCTACTGATGGTGAAACAACTAACAAAACGTGTGGACTACATTTATTACTCCAAACTTTGTTCCTAGTCCTAAGTTAGGAGTCATTAGGACTTGGTTACAACAGTTAAAAAGTCAGGTACAGACCTTTTTAGGCACTTTACAGGGAGACTTTTAGTACACTGGCAATATTTCAGAGGGTATCACTGTTAGAACACATAACCCAAAATTGAAATTTATTTGATGTTCCCTACATTTTTGTCGAGTGATTGATGCAAACACAAATGTACTGAATGGCTGGTATTTTTTTCATTTCTCATTCGTCTTTGTTTCCTGATAGCTACAACCTTGGGGTCTTTAAGTCAAGAGTGAATAGTTTACTTCTAGGCAAGCGTGGTTCACCGTCGACCACATCATCGCTTACCATCAGGTGAGATAGTGGTCAAACGCGAGCCAATAGCTAATAAAAAAAAAGTATAATTAATTCATATTCACGACTAAATTCACACTTTGAAAGTATTTCAAATGAAATAAATGTAATTCTGTAAAAGTATTTACGTCTCGCTTTTTGACTGATCTTATTTTTGTCATCTAATCTAAAATACGCATTAACAGTCACTTAATTTATGTAATTCCTATGTAAATGTTTAAACTAGAAGACTTTTATTTAACGCGTTACACGACAGCCATAAACTTGTGATAATAAACATATTTATTACATAAGTTTAGTTTACGATGTAATAAAATTAAACTTACAGAGACCATAATTATGTTATTACCGGTTTAAATAATTTCAACATGTTGTTTACTGTACTATAAGCAAAAGAACGTGTACGCAAGATCACTTGAAACGTGAGAAGATTATAAACCTTACGTTTTAAAACCTCACAATGTGGTCGAAATATTTTTTACAATGCATGTCCTCGAAAATAGCGTTTTCCAAGCAGCCAAACTGTGCGGAAAGTGTCACTTTTTCTTAGTAATACTTTTTACTTTCCTGTATTTTTTATTATTTGAGAATTTTTTTTAAAATAGTTAAGTACAGATTATCATTCATATAAAAGGTAAAACAAAACTAATACTTAATTTAAGGCTTTACTCTAGATTTAGATTTTGATCAATAAATTAATTTTAAATATTCATTATATATGTTTGGCAGAATGAATATTTTGCTCGTGCCTTTTTGCGTTACGACGTGACAGCTATTTGTACATGCGCAGTAAATATGCCCGAGGAATTTGAACTATTAGTTAATCTGTGGATATGCTATGTGTATATGATGATATATAAAATGTTGTATGATACACGTGCGTAAGATGATTGCCGACTCGTGTCGATTTATCCACTCACTCTCTTCGCTCGCTCGTGAATAAAAATACCACTCATCGGGAGTCACCTACTTTCCGCACTTATAGCATAAATAACTATTGTAAGCAATTGAAAAATGAAAATTATTATTTTGAGCTAAAACATAATCTTAAATATAATGTAACAAGCCGGGCGACCACGGCCTACTATGACAGGCTTGAGTCACACATTTTTAACACAGTTAAGGAGCAAAAACCGTGATAAAATGCGTGACTAAAGCCTATCACAGAGGCCGTGCTCGCCCGGCTGTTTGGCTTGTACAATCCCTTACTAACAAACTGTTTTTCTGCCTATTAGTGAACATTCAGAAAATAACTTGCAATATGTACAAGCTTAATTGCATTACAAGGATGACCATTGACCGATGTTACCATGACCTAATAATACACATCTAATAAGTGTTAAAAGTAACACATTCATAACTACTAATTTAGGCTTAGCACGCACTGCGGTTTTTATTCGCACGATTTTTTCCGCACATTCTGCGACACATGGTATTTTATGAAGCTGCACGCATTGCAATGATAAAATCATTCGGTAATAATCAGGCAATCCATGTTTTACCACAGAATCCACTGCACCGCGGTGCCGATTAAATTCGCGCGAATATTTTAAGCTCTAAGAACAAGTAAAAAGAGACAAAATACGCACTGCGGATTTAAACGCGCGGTATTTCATCCGCAGCGCGTGTTAGTACGCGGATAAAAAATCGTGAAAATAAAATCCGCGCGGCTAAAAACCGCAATTCGTGCTAAGCCTTACAGCTAAAATTAATATTAGCTCCACACAATAAACTATCTTTCTTGCAGTGTTTCAATAGACTTGTCAAAGTGCGAAACTAGCAGCTAAAGCATGTCATTATTTGCTTGACTTTGTAAACTTTGCTAGTACCAAGAACTAGTGTTTATACATTTATGCATATGATGCAATACCTTTAGAAGATTTCTCATGAGACCGTTTACGTATTTGCGTGTATGTTTTGGAAACAAGTAAAGTTCAAACAGAACACAGTTCATGCGATATGCTACATTAAAGAATCAAATGGGTCTTATTTAAAAACTTTTTAGCTCAACATCCGGGCAATTGTTGGCATGAAGAAGCAATTGTTAGCACGTTTACGAACAAACAGAACGCAAAAATTTCCTTCTTTACCTCAACACGGGATGTGTGTTGTGCTGAGGTAGTGCACGGAGCTCATATTTACAATTTGTCCGCCCAAAAAATTCATAAGCACGAGGAGTTGCTTCCCTAGTCTATATTCTTCTAAAAGGACTTGTGATTCGAATCTTGATTTTTCTAATCAAATGCTACCACTGACCATTGGAAAAGTCAATACTTGAAAACCGAACCTAAGTGTCAAACCGCACGATTTGACATTTGTCACTTGGTGTGGTTTGATGCGTCAAAGTGCACAAAAATTAACCTTTGGATTTCCCAACCAAGTCAAACAGGCCAAATAAATAGATTCTTGAAAAATTTAAAACGGAATTTGAGTACTTTTTTTTTTTAATATCCTATAGGCTCGCGCTTGACCTCTATCTCACCTGATGGTAAGCGATGATGTGGTCGACGGTGAATCACGCTTGCCTAGAAAAAACCTATTCACTCTTGACTTAAAGACCCCTAGATTGTAGCTGTCGGGAAACACAGACTCCGGCAGGGAATTCGACTCCTTAGCTGTACGCACAATAAAAGTGTTCCCAAAACGTTTGGTGCGTATGGGTGGGATGTCCACCATGTACCGATGACGCATCGCCGTACGTCTGGTAGTCCGATGATGAAACGGGCTAGGTGGAATTAGATCATGCAATACTTATTTTGTAATCTTGTCTACGTACATTATACATTACACCTGTAAATATTTATAGGTAAATCTCATATCAAGTTCTCATCACAGAATAAATTTTCCAGAAGAACTGCGAATTTAAATAAGTAGCGAAGTGCTGCAGACGAAATGGGTAAGAAGAAACACTCTAAACAAGTAATTTTATCAGATGATTACAAGGTAAACGACCGTGGATACTCTAGTTACTTAAAATTACCTATAAGTTTATAGTTTATTAGTTCTTCTCTGCTTATTTGTATTATTCATTGTGAAAATCGTGTCCGTCTTCGAAAGCTGACGGATTCACTGAATCGCCTTGGTCTGATCTGGACAGCGAGTAGGTGAACGTCTGCGAGGTGTTATTATTCCATCCATTTTTAACCGACTTTGCAAAAAGGAGGAGGTTCTATGTTCGGCTATATGATTTTTCCCCACTACTATCAGTTCTTCCAAGTTGTCTGTTTTAAGGGTTCCGTACTCGTAGGGTCCAAACGGAGTCCTATTGCTGTCACTCACGTGTTTGTCTGTCCGTCTGTCTGTCACACAATTTTGTTCCGAAGAATTTTTTAACCTATGAACTTGAAATTTGGTGATAATGTTTATTATTGTATATTTAAAAATCGAAGTCCGACAAGCACTTGGCCGGTTTTCCTTACTCTTTAGATGTTTATCTTTACGCATCACATTTGCGACTATTTGCTATCTAATTTAATTTGTACTTGTATTTAATTTGCAGCATGACAATGCATGTTCTTCTCCAATAATTCCCAGGTACTAGAAACTAGTTAAGTCACACACAAAGCTCCAAGACATGTAAGTTGTTACTATGACGTGGTTAAGTAGAATTAGTGGGATTACCGAAAGAGCCTTATTACTAAGTTCCAAACATAATGCTCTGTTCCACTGAACTTGCGCTACACAGTTTCCGTTTTGAAGTTCCTAGTGTGTCTCAGAATTAGGTAGTAAGTTGCAGTGTGTTACTTCAAGACTTTAAGATATTATTATGTAAGCAGATAATGTTTTATGTTATAAATGATAAATGATTTTATTTCTGTAAGTTGGTTTGTACAAACACTTTTACATGTCGATCATATTTTTAAAACTAGATGAGGTCGGCGTTTCCTATCTGACTACTCTGAGAAAAGAGGCCGAAACAAACTCAGAGGTCACAGTCTCTATTAAAGTCCAGACAAAAATCTTGGTTAGATCATGTGAAGACCATGTAGATTGATGTCTGAAATGGTCTTTTGAGGAAAGAACCAGCCAGATTGAGTGGACCTGTCCAGTCAGTGCACGCATTTGTCAATAACCGAGCAGCTCAACACAGAATTTAAGGAGCTCAACGATTCGACGAACAATACCAAAGAAAGGACATTCGGGTAGGCCGCATAAACTACTAAATCTGCCAGACCACGATTAAAAACTAAGATATATTAAAAATAAAAACCAAAAAAAATTAAGAATAGTCCACATAGTCTTCACATTCACTATAATTAAAATACAATAATATAATACAGACTTTTTTGTGTTAAACTCACGTTGTTTATTTGCATTTATAAACCTCATTAAAAAAGTTCCACTTTGTTTATCGTTGTAGGTATTTTATACAGGGAATCATAGACATTTTTTTTAATTATTATAACTACCATATACATTATGGTCAGCTGATGACGACTTTGTATGGAAACCCTTTTTTTAGAGGTTCCTTCCTTGGGGAAAGTTATTCATATACAGGGACAGAAGCAGTTTTTAAAATACAATAGTGCCTTTCCGTTACACCCTGAATAGCATTGTGGCGAAGAAGGTAAAAAGGCGACAAAGCGTCTAGATATACTAGCTTTGTAGACTAACAGTTTTTTGATGGTTCTCAATTCATGAGCTTGACAGTTTTGCAAGATAAAGACATGTTTACACACTTTAGTATACAATTATGTATTAGTACATTGTGATACAAGGGTGGAAAGTAGGTTATTGCAAACGAGCTGTCATTAACAAGCCCGAGCCGAAGGCGAGGGTTTTTCAATGACACAAGTTTGCAATAACCTACACACCCGTGTATCACACGACGTTTTTCAATACAGTTGTGAGGAACAGTACAAACAAATCAAAGAATTAGATTTGTTTATTCACAAAAAATTAAATTTTCAATATGGCGCGTTTTTGCAACTGGACATATTTTTTTACAAAGAAAACAGCCTATACAGCCTATTAGATTTTTGATAAACGTTGATGTGAAAATAATTAACTTAAAACTGGTAATTAAATATATTAAACAACTATTAAAAAAAAAAAAGAGAATTAAATGCTAAAACGTACGGAATCATTAATTTTTCCTCGTATAAAATCGTATCCCATTTTATTCTATGTATGAAATCTCCTTGCTACTAAACTTTTTTAAATTGACTTATGGCGCGTTTTTGCAACTGGACATTTTTTTTTTTCAACGAGAACAACCTATACAGCCTATTCGATTTTTGACAAATGTTGATGTGAAATATATTAAACAACCATTTAAATGACTTTTGAGAATTCAATGCTAAAACGTACGGAATCATTAATTTTTCCTCGTAGAAAATCTATCCCATTTTATTCTATGTTTGAAAACTCCTTGCTACTAAACTTTTTTAAATTGACTTATAAATTTAAAACTAAACTGCAAACATAATGATCGAGCTCGTAAACAAAAGTCACGACCGCGTAACAGAAAGATGCCTATGCGTAAGATTTAACTTTCGAATCATAATTATAGCCTCTGAAAGTACGCCATGTTTAACAACTGTATTGAAAAATAGTTTGACTTGAGGTCTTTATCTAATCTTTACAGCATTGTAATTATCTGCATTGTATAGAGCATTGTTAAGAATATTGTTTTTTACTGACATTTCTAATTACCTTTTTAGTCTCATGTTTCGATCTCCACTTAATAGTAGCCAGACAGTATTGTCCCTCAATGGTGACTCCATTGTACCCTGGATCTTCGATAGCCACACACTCGTCGAAGTTACCCAGGTGGTACGAAGACCCGAATAGTAGACCTTGTGGTGACTTCGCTGATGCATCGAACACTAAAATGAAAAAAAAAAGGAAAATTAATTAATTGTATTATTTTTGTGTATCAATACTCTGTTGGATAATAACCCTAGAAAAAGATTTCTGATTAACAAAATTTGTGCACATAGGCTAAACTAGATTTAATGGGATCCAATTTTTGAAATAAGCGAATTTTAGTAGTAGTAATACTTTGCGTCACCGCCATGCTAAAGACGTCCACTGCTGGTCATAGGCCTTCCGTCAAAACATTGACTGGTCCCTTGCGTTCCGCATACAGCAGATCCCCGCAACCTTCACCAGGTCATCGGTCCAGCTTGTGGGTGGTCTTTCAACGCAACGTGTTCCGGTTCGCGGTTGCCACACCAGAACTTTTCAGCCCCATTGGCCATCCGTTCTGCGAGCAATTTGCCCTGCCCACGGCCACATAAGTTTGGCAATCCTTCGGGCTATGTTCTTAACCCTGGATCTCTTGCGGATCACTGCATTTCTGATTCGATCACGCAAGGAAACTCGACTGTAAGACTGTAAGCTTTCTGATGAGGCCCATTGTGAGCGACCACGTCTCAGAGCCATAGGTTATCACTGGCACCACACACTGGTCATTTTTACTTCATACCCATTAATGCTTATTATTATTTTGTGCACTTCGATATAGCACCATCATTATCTTCATCATCTTCCTGCCTTTGTCCCATGTTACTTGGGGTCAGCGCAACACGTTTTCTTCTTTCATTTGCCGCTATTAATCGTCACGCTATTATTACACTCCCTTTTCAACCCCCACCGAAAAATAGGGGTGTTATGATATGTATTTGTGTATCTATCTGCAGTTTTTTAAAGGTGACTTTATGAAGGGTGTTCTTAGCTATATTTGATGCAAATCGGATCAGCCGTTCAAAAGTTAAGGTCGTTTTACTGTTTGAATCGAGGTATTTTCGCAAGATATCGTGTCATAATTACGTGTTTGATGGGTTGTTGAACGAAGAATGTCTCGTACTAGATAAATTAAGTTGTAGAGCATGAAATATAAATATATGTCGGCGGTTTCAGCAATTTTTAATTTTTACTTGTCTTTCATAACCTTCGTCACACAATCCATCTATTTTATCTTTGCCCTACCAATGTTGTCAGTCACCACTTAATTTGATTTAAATTAACGTCATACAACTACGAGCAAAGATTTTACTATCTATAAATCTTTGTCAGTGTTCTGTTGCGTAAATTGTTTACGGTAAGTAAAAAAATAATAATGAGGTACTTGAAAATTCTGACCACAATGCTATGTTATTTATTAACTTGTTTCTAACATCTTAAATAAGCTATTTAAAATGATTGGACCAACCACTTATTTGGCTCTACACATAATTCTATGTCAAAATGTGGAAATTTTCCAAAAGTTACGGGCTCATTGAAGTACGTAGTAAGTAATCACATTCACGGACATATGTTGTGTTTATGCGTTTGTAACCAACACACGTCGAAACTACTGTACCAATTCAGATCGAGTCGTTAAGATGACTATCTTTAAAACGAGCATGTTTCTAACTCGTACGTGGTCTATTTTTATTCTTAGAAGTTTGATATTAGGACCTTATTTATTAAAGTCTCTTTACAACTAATTATCAGATACTTAATTCAAATAACCTTATTTATAAAAAACTCGACTCTGATAAAACAGCTGGTTAGCAAACGTTTAATTCAAGTATTCTATCAAATAATTTCATTTGGAATAATAAATGCAGTTGCTAAAAAACAGCTCAGAGATTTTTTTAAGTAAGAGTATTTTTAGATTTGATAGAATAACGACGAATTGAGGTTTTTCCACTAAGCTTAAGTCACTTTTTTTTATTAAAGCATTCCACTGTAGGAATTAACAGTTTTTCTGTCATTAACAGATCTAGAGTCAAGCTTACTATTACTAAACTACATTAGAATTTGAATTCACCAAAATGTTGACCTTTATACAAGACTATAATTTATTCGTCGCGCGTAAAATGATTTGTAAGACACTTTTCTACAGCAGTCATATAAACGCACCTAAAAAAGAGCACATTTCACATTATGTAAATGGTTACAAACTTCAAGACATTGCCAGGCACCCATGCAGGTATATATTTTACCAGCAAGAATCATTCATAAAAATAAGTTTTTCAATAACAATATATTATAGGTAGCTGCAGATTTTTACAGTCGGATCTGGTACTATAAAAGTCGCATTTAGCGACAAGGTTACCCTGCTAAATGCTCCTCTTAACTTATCTTCCAACAAGATTTGACCCAACATTGACAACTAAAAGTTCCCACAAGTACAAACCCCATATAGACACATCAATCTTCCTCTTTGTTACGAGTATAAAACAAAAGAACTGTACAGACTCATGTTGCGGAAAACCGGAGTCCTTGTGACCGTCCTCACGAACTAATAATGGTTTCCCGGTAGAATTGGCTATGACATGTATAGTAATTATGAGGATGTGATGGTATTCTGGCAGAAGACATGGCGGAATTTTGGCAAAGAATGCTGCGGTTGAATGTGTGAAAAGTTAACCGTTCGTTGAAATGATTGAAGTTTGACATTGGCAAAACGCACTAATTCATTACTTCTACCTATATAATATGAAGACATATTACAAAACAAAATTCTCCGCCGCGTCTGTCTGTCTGTCTGTTTGAGATAAACCCGGGATTTTGATAAGTTCGTTGCAATGATTGAAGTTTGACATTGGCAAAACGCACTAATTCATTACTTCTACCTATATATGAAGACATATTACAAAACAAAATTCTCCGCCGCGTCTGTCTGTCTGTCTGTTTGAGATAAACGCGGGCTTTTGAAAAGTTCGTTGCAATGATTGAAGTTTGACATTGGCAAAAACCACTAATTCATTACTTCTATCTATATATGAAGATATATTATAACACGAAGTCCCCCGCCGCGTCTGCCTGTCTGTCTGATCGAGATAAACTCGCGATTTTCATGCGGTTTTCACCAATAGATACAGTGATTCATGAGGAAGGTTTAGATCTATAATTTGTTAAGATTTTGTGTAAATTGGTTGGAATGAGACGGTAATTGTTGAAAATGTCGGGAAAAGTCGAGCCGCCTGGGAGCTTTCATCGAAAACGCTGCCTTATAATTTTGAGATATAAAATGTATGGTGTAAAAACATGTAGGCGTAATATGCTCTTTTGTGTGAAGCCGGGGCGGGTCGCTTGTATGAAGATAAAGGATATTATCTGGGCAGGTTATATTCGTTAAGACTTTATCCGCTTAATATCACTAGGTAAACCTATCCTTTATTTATGCATACATTTGTTTTTTGGACTTTCGCACCCAAATGTCTGGACCAATTTTGATGAAGTTTCGTAAAGATATAGATTGAACTTTGACGGAGGACATAGGAAATGCTATCCTGGCAGTACGCTTGGGATAATTTTCAACTTTTACGCAAGTGAAGCCGTTTGCAGAAGCTAGTCCTAAATAAATTGCGCTGGCCATTACAAACGCAGTTTTAACAATACGAAATATATATTTTTTTGTTTATTAATACATTAATAAACAGCAGTGGTTGCCCAGTGGTATCGGCCGCGATTTACAAGTTGTAGGTCGTGGGTTCAAACCCAGGCAGGCGCTTTACTTTGTGTAAATTATTTCATCACCACTGCTCTCAAAACGGTGAAGGAAAACATCGTGATGAAACCGGCATGTCCTAGAACCAACAATTCGAAGACATGTGACATCCGCCAACCCGCACTGGGCCCGCGTGGTGGATTACGGCCCATTCCCTCTCACAGAGAGGAGGCCTGTGTCCCAGCAGTGGGAACATTAATAGGCTGATGATGTGATGTGATGTGACATGAATAAAAACGTTTTGACACCGACTTCCGAAAATAAATTTACTTCCGAAAATAAATTTATTTTTCACTTTGTAGTGTTTTGTTTTATTTTTCTCTTTTTAGTTTCTGTACGTTATGTTACCATAAAAATACGGATAATTAAGGATAACTTTAAAACTCTCGTCAGAAGTTGATTACTTATATGCAAATAAAAAAAAAAAAAAACAAAATCAGTGCATAATTGGCGCAGTAATTGCGTAACAAATATACAAAAACATACAGGAGGTTCTCCTCCTCATTTTGAAGTCGGTTGAAAATATGTCACTATTAGAAATTCGGTCGGTACAAGCCATTTCCCATCAACCTTTAACAAAATCAAAGACACGTTATATTATTTGACTAAAAACGTGTAACTAATTATATCACATTGAACACCCGATAATATGCCTAAATGTACTAAAACACTTAAATCCGTGTGAATTACATTAATCATAAAACAAATAATAATAGATGAAATTTACTCATTTTGTTAACAGTAAGTTGCTAACAAGTTGTTTAAATAACCAAAGGTTTTCGTGGCAAAATAAAACACTTGTATGGATCTAATCAAATAAAATTGTTGCGTATCACCAGAAGCCTACATGATTTTTACATCATGTACATAAGATTCAAATAGAAATAATATTCCATAAACATGTGATTAAACAAAATTCACACGTCCATTTTGGCAGCTAGACATGAGAATGATAATTCATGGGTTTTTACCATTGATCATAGGCCATATACAAAAGAACCGGATCTGTTTAATTTATGGTAAATATAATTTTACCAGGAAGAAATAGAGTCTGTTCTTAGACCCTTATTACTCATAGAAATGTCACTGGAATTGCCGTTTCTTCAGTGCAAGGAATTGTGAACCATTCGTGATTACATTCACATTGGATTGGTGATGTCTCATTCAATTTAAGTCTTCGTTTATCACATTAACAAAGTGGAGTTTAGTGACATCAAAACTAAACGTTGTCAGATGCTTAATTTTATGCATCTCTTATTGCGCTGATTTGAATACTCAACCACTTTCAAACCATTAGCTACCAAAGAGCCTTAACTAAGAACAAAATTTATAACAAACAAGCTTTTGCCTGCGGCTTCGCCCGCGTGATAGTCGAAAATTATCCCAAGGTATCACGGGGTCCCATTGCTAAGAAAGATAATTTGGTTCAAATAAATCTCACTAGATGGCACAACATGTACACACAATTAACATTTTCTGGAATTGAACATAAAAATTGTATGTTCTTGGTTAATACACTCTCCTAAGTACAAAAATGTGGAATTTTGGGCTCTTAATTCGCATTTCAAAGATTATTTCAACGGATCATTTAAAATGTATGCCAGTAGATGGCGCATTTTTTAATTTCTGAGGTATTCCACTCAATTGTTAAAATTTGCATTGTAACACATTTTGGTGCAAAAACTGTAAAAACGTGCAAAAAAATACTATAAAACGAACCTTCACTGTATTTAAAGAAAAAATATTCACGACCCTAGTAAACCTGTTTACTTGCAAGTCGCTGCTAACACCATCTATTGCCGTGAAACGGGATCGAACGCGATTGATTGATCTCACAAAAATAACAAGATTAATCAGATGAAAAACGCTAGTTATGTCGGCACGGTTTCTTTGTATGGGATGAGGCATCTGTATGCTAGTATTATATTATCTGTGCCCAAGGGAACATATTCCCGGGGTAAAAAGTATCCTATGTGCTATGCATGACTATAATCTAGCTCTGTGCCAATTTCATCCAGATCCGTACAACCGTTCTGGCGTGATTGAGTAACAAACATACATCCATCCATCCAAACTTTCACATTTTTAATATTAGTAAGAAGTAGTAAAAAACTTGTTCCAACACCAGGATTTAATATGCACTATTACGATATTACGAACCACTTTTCAGGTAAAACTGTAAATTAAAACTCAAGTCCAAGAATGCTTTACCGCCTTACATTTCCTTCGAAGTCAGAATTGTAATAGGAATTAATCCATTCTCTGTAGAAATAGCGGAGTGCAATAAATATGCAGATAATGTCCAGATTAGGTAGCTGCAGTGAAAAATTTTGCACTTACACTCGGGTGCAATTTTATTGCGGACACGCTAATTTAATGCTTAAAAGTAGGGAAGGGGGTGTATACTTGCGAAATGTGAAAGAAAATAGAAAAGAATTGCACTTTGAGGTTGCAAGAGGTCACATATTGCACACCCATTTATCTTATGTTATATTGCTGAAATCTGATTTTGCGTAGAAGTTGGATTATGTAAATTGCAATCGTTCTTAAAATAAAACATTTGATAGTTGTCCAATAAAACATTTGGTATTCAGTTTCGCTCAAGGGCTTGTAGACGACGGACCTGTGTCGTTTTTATTTTTGTCATTATATTTTTTATCATATATCTTGTAGTTATTGAGAAATTTTCGCTGCAAAAGTAGCTGTTTTCTGTTTTTGGCTCGTGAAACTTGTAGGGGCTCTTAATGCGACAAACACAAGACCAGTCGATTCGGCGACGCTTATGACGTTCCTGGACTGAAATGATAGTGGTAAAATTCTCTATTACTACCACAAAAAAATGCTTTGATCGACATCAATACATACCTTTAATAAATCTGTAGAAAAGGCGTTTTTATACAATGAAAACTTCGAAAAAAAGATAGCCAGGGTGTGATACTCGTAAACAACAGAAACCATTTCTTTTTTTAATTATTGATAGGCTCGCGCTTGACCACTATCTCACGTGATGGTAAGCAATGATGTGGTTTGATTTCCACCATTTTTGATGTAGATAACTTTTATACGTAAAAATTGCGCGTAACTTGAAGTTATTGTTATTACTTAGCTTTTGTTTCATCGCAATCGGTTCACTCTATCAAAAGTTAGATGAATTTAAAGTGTTCAAGAAGTAAAATTATCACAACACACGCAATTCAGATACTCGGTCAGCTGAACTACATATTCCATAGATGGCGTTGTGCATTTGAAATCGTTTTTTGAATGGCGGTGTTAAGATTCTCCGCGAAAGAATAACCCTAGAAAAAAAATTGTACGTGGATAGGGTAGGCAGAAAAGTAAGTAGCTACCCGGGTAGGCAGTTGACGGGAGCGAAGCCGCGGACACGGTATTTAATAATTGGTTTCATCTGTCAAAAACTTTAATTCTCGGTTCATAATCCCCATTCGAGTTCTTCTCTATTCGTTCTTTCTTTAGCCAAGGCTCACTTGAATTAAAACGTCCAATCATGATTACTTTTGTAGGTCAAGTAAAAAGTAAATTATTTTAACACATACAAGGCAGGTCAGTAACCTTATCGCATTGCAGTAAATATCAAATTCAAGCATTCATAGATAAACAGTTAAAAGTAAAAAAATATTTAAGTTTACTAATCCTAAATCTACTAAATCGTCATTGACATAGCTGCACCGTATTGCTGTATTTTTTGTTTGTTTTAGGATACATCGATATTAATGACATCTTCAATCTTGTGCATGTTTTATAAAGGTTTTGATTGTCATGTTGGTCATAGTTCAGTGACTTTTTGCTAGATAGTTATCAATAGATCACTTTGAGAAAAAACGTTACAAATTAGCTTCTGTGCAAGAGATCTTTTTTGGACAAGCTTTATAATGTTTTACTAGTTACTTATATACCTACAAACAGTAGTCACAGTTGATCTTTGTGTCTCTGAAGTTGGCTCTGCGAACCATTGCGCAAGAAAATGTTAGTCATCGAGTATACTGCATACAGTAAGCGAGATAGGACGATGCGACAAACGTAAGCGAGCGAAAGAGGCAGTTATACAATGCTATCTTCTACTTCAACATTTACACAAAAATAGCAACTGCGCAGGGTCTTGCAGCCAACTTCAGGAACACAAAGATCCACTGTAATTACTACACCTGTTTTTTGTGTTTACAGTTTCTTTTGCTCAAAACAGCCTTTAAATATAAACTCGTTAGCTACTATCGTCATCCTGACATCTAGTGAGCAAGTCCGAATATTTTCGTCATGAGCAAGTCAAAAAAGATTTGTAGGCGTGAAGTGCTTTAAATATGTAATGGATTCAATGTCTGAATATATTGACAGAAGGCAGTCTCTAATATTTTATGCCTTAATTATAATTTATTCCTTAATAATTCCGCCAGAAAGTTCCTTGCCATTTCCACAAATTCTCACAGAAACTCTGCACCGTACTCATATATGACAAATTAAAAACATTCGTGCGACAGTCGTGACGTCAGGTGGGTCCTAATTAAATGTGCCGTGCAACTTGGTCGTCAGGAGTGGAGGCCACAGGATACGAAAACTCAGAAGGTCAACCACTCTCAAGGTGCCCAGCAAAAGTATGGTCTTTAAATAAATGACACATACATAGATTTCCTTGTTTCTGAACAACTTAATTCCCCACAGGTCAAGTAATACAAAAAATAATTATATTTTGTTACACCTGATGAGAGTCTACCGATTCAAGTTTAGTGATACTCTCTCGTTGACGCTTCTAGATGGGTCTGGAAAGCCTTTTCGACTAATCGGAGTCTTCTGAAGGCTTCCAGACCTAGAAACCTAGGTTACATTAATAGATGACAAGCAAACGGATGGCATAATGTCCTTACTTGAGTTATTTATGCAGCGACTGACTTACGATTTGCTAGGCAAGGCTATGTAATTAAAGACACTCTTCCGCCGACACAAAACTCCGCAGTTCCATTGTCACAGCTGAATTTTGCATTTTTCTCTCGACGTTTGGTGAAGCTTCTGAACATTATCTTCTATATTATGATGAAGAACACTTGCCACCGAAAACGTCACGAGGTAAAGTGGCTAATGCTTTTTTACTTCACTTAACAACACTAACGGCGGGTTAGTTGATGACGGGTCCTGACGTCACTGTACCAATAGAAGCCACAAAGTATTTACAGATGTTCATTGAAGAGTTTGTCAACATGAATGACCGTACTCGTAGATGTATGATAATACTTTTCTTAGTATTTCTATTTATCGCCTACTATTTTGATTGTACTGTAAAGTATGACTGTTCTATTCTACATCAAGGATGTTATAATTTATATTTGCTATAACCTCTTCCTATAGACCTAGTTAGAGCTGATTCTTGAACAGTAGAATTGAAAAATGGCGCCTTTATGATTTGCTCCACAGGGACCGTTTTAGGGATTAAAAAATAGCCTATGTCACTCAGGAATAATGTAGCTTTATATTGGTGAATGATTTTTTTAAATCGGTCCAGTAGTTTCGGAGCCTATTCGGTACAAACAAACAAAAAATCTTTCCTCTTTATAATATTATAGTATAGATCAATCAAATTTTGAAAAGAATGTGTTTTTCTGAAAAGCGAAACAGCCCTTTACTTCGCCGACACACTTTGTAATTAATGACGGATAATAGTGTTAATAATAATAGTCTTAATGAGAGCAGTGGTGGCCCAGTGGTATCGGCCGCGACTTACAAGTTTTAGGTCGTGGGTACGAGCCCAGGCAGGCGCCTTATTTTGTGTAAATTATTTCATCACCACTGCTCTCAAAACGGTGAAGTAAAACATCGTGACGAAACCGGCTTAGTCCTAGAACCAAAATTCGAAGACATACATCCACCAACCCGCACTGGGCCCGCGTGGTGGATTACGGCCCATTCCCTCTCACAGAGAGGAGGCCTGTGTCCCAGCAGTGGGAACATTAATAGGCTGATGATATGATATGATATTATGATAATAGTGTTAATTAAATTTTCAACCTCTTTTTCAAACATTAGTTTTCTACTTAATAAACATATACACTAATCAATCAATCTATAGGTTACATAACGGTATATAATTACGATTCAATCGACCGGCCTTGTGATCAAGATGACATTGAAATGATCTGTGTTTTATTAATTGCATAGGGGGCAACTGCATATATGCACTTCACTACTGGCATAAATTAATATGTCAGTAATAGCGACTGTTTATCTATTTGTTGTTTTTAGTAAAAGCAGTATCTAGAAACAAAACAATGAATTGTATAAATTGAAGATGGTAACTGTACTTATTTCATATTTATTGCCGCCGTTTCCTATCAATTTCAATTTATCTACAAAGTTTAAAAATCGAATGTACGTTTCTTGTTATGAATCATAGGTATCCTACCGTTGGAATTACGGGCTTTTTAGGGTTCCGTACCCAAAGGGTAAAAACAGGACCCTATTACTAAGACTCCGCGATCCGTCTGTCTGTCTGTCTGTCCGTCTGTCACCAGGCTGTATCTCATGAACCGTGATAACTAAAAACAGAATTAAATAAATATTTAAGTGGGGCTCCCAAACAACAAACGTAATTTTTTTGCCGTTTTTTGCGATAGTGGTACGGAACCCTTCGTGCGCGAGTCCGACTCGCACTTGGCCGGTTTTTTTTTCTATATATTTAAAAAAGAACGATTCTTGTGAGTTGAAAATGCTTAAAAAACTAAAACTTTACATAAGTCTAGGGAAAACAGTTCAAGCCAAATATACTCATTGATTACTTGAACACCTAACGACTGAATTTTATTAATAATAATCGTTTTATTAAATAATCTTCACTGATTGTCCAAATATTTGATGACAACCAATCCGGCACACGACTCTTAAATAAGTAAGTCAACAATGGTCAACGGCCATTCACTACCAATTTGTATTTGACGTCATTAAGTATGTCACTATGACGGTCAACTATTTGGCCGTATTGGATTTGTAAATCATTAGGTCCGGTCTCCACTATAAAGTACTATCCAACCCAATGGTTGTTTACTAAGTAAGTTTATAGAATTTACGTTTTAATCGTTGTTTTGTTGAAGACATTATCATTGAGAGTTCCGTTTCTACACAGTAAAATAATGGTGAATGATGTGTGCAGCCAAATCTTCATGTTCATCTCTGCCTAGCCTTTTCCCAACTATATTGGGGTCGGCTTCCAGTCTTAACAGATTCAGCTAAGTACCAGTGTTTTACATGGAGCGACTGCCTATCTGACCTCCACAACCCAGTAACTGGGTAACACGATACCTCTTGGCTAGACTGGTGTCAGATCTCAAGCTTCTGACTACCCGTAACGACTGTCAAAGATCTTCAAATGACAGCCGGGACCAACAGCTTAACGTGCTTTCCGAGGCACCGAGGAAACTCAGTATGTTGATATGGTCACCCATCCACGGACCGACCTCGTCAAGTGTTGCTTAACCTTGATGATCGACCCGTGCGGCTGTTATTATTTAGCCACGAGCTCCTTCATGTTGCCTAAATGGTTAGCCCATGAAATACCGTCATCCCAGCCTAACTTCACTCTCTGCTTTAGGCTTCTCTTTGCTTGCCTTTACCAATGATTGTATGTTACTCAGTAAAGCCGTAGATTGAACCCGCATAAAATACTCATGTAATTTTTTTAACGTTGCGTGTAAAATACGTGCTCGGTTAGAAGTAGGCACGTGGATAAACATTTACCTAATTTTTTCCTTGTTTTTTAATTCAGATCAGACGGTTTTTTGTATTTGCTAAATTAGCTAATGCAGTTTTTTTCGATTATGACGATCGGATTACATGCTCTCTGCAAATAAGCTTTCGTTATTAAATCAATTATTCAAGTATGATTTGAAGTAAGTTTTTCCTTATTTACAGAACATTACTTTACATTCATATCATACGTTTCTTGTATCGTACACAATAAGTCTGCCTAGTATCTTCTGAACTTTAATAAAGTCGGCTTCCAGTCGAACTGCATAGTATAATATCTATACTAATAGTAAAGAGGAAGGATTTGTATTTAACGAATAAACTTAAAAACTACTGGACCGATTTCAAAAATTATTATTTTGGGAAGCTACACTATCCGCGGGTGACATAGGCTAGTTTTTATCCCTGTATTCCCACGGGAACGGGAACTACGCGGTCGAAACCGTGAAACGTCCGCTCGTATTTAATATGGAGCAATGTCTGTCTGAATCTCACAACCTATTTACTTGAATTTCAGGTTTGTAATGTAATGACTGTTAAAGATCTACAAGTGATGACCGGCACTATTAGCCACGTTCACAGTGCATGACCAATCGATGGTGCATTTTGAGTCTGTTGTTGTACGTGCATGCGCCACGCATAGGGCATGAGTCCGAACAAGTTTTACAGTCTTTTAAATGTATGCACGCGCGAGCTTATTCATTTTTAGGGTTCCATACCCAAAGGTTAAAAACGAGACCCTATTACTAAGACTCCGTGATCCGTCTGTCTGTCTGTCTGTCCGTCTGTCACCAGGCTGTATCTCATGAACGGTGATAGCTAGACAGTTGAAATTTTCACAGATGATGTATTTCTGATGCCGCTATAACAACAAATACTAAAAACAGAATAAAATTGATAGGGGCTCCCATACAACAAACGTAATTTTATTGCCGTTTTTTTGCGATAATGGTAAGGAACCCTTCGTGCGCGAGTCCGACTCGCACTTGGCCGGTTTTATAGACATACACGTGTGAGCATTGAACTAAATAAATAACAAATGTGTTATACGATTACACGTAGGGGATGATGTACCTAATTCTAGGTACACAAGGACCGTGTTTATGTGGAGGAAATACGAAGGAGTCAGTGGTCACCCATCCTTGGACTGATCTCGGCAAGCGTCGCTTAACTTTGAAGATGGACAGTCGATCAGCGATTATTATTTAGTCACGACCTCATAAATTCTTAATAATCTACATAGCAACAGGACTCGAGTTCACGTAGAGTGGTATGTAAATTATGTTATCAATACCTACTTCAATTATTGTGTTAGTATAAAATAAGCTAATGAATTCTTATTTATTTTCCCAAATATTTTACGTTGTCAAGGTAATTAGGTTTTACTATTTTATAGGTTTAATTTTAATGTTTTATTTTAACATAATTAAAATACATTGAGACTAATAATAAATAGTCTTCAGTCGTTTTCTACTTAGCGTATCGATGACAAATATAGTTTAGTTACCTATTGAAATATAGTTTTAATTATTTTCGTACTAGTTTCTGCTGAAAAACATGGTGCAAAAAAACGTTAATAAAATCAAAAAACCCGACTACTTAAGAACTTAAGAAGTGAACTAAAAAGATGCAAACCAGAAGAAAATCATGCTGTGCAGTCGGAGGATACATAAATCGCGAACTGACTGACCAAAACCATAATTATGTATCCTCCGACTGCACAGCATGATTTTCTTCTTGAAGAAGTTCTTAAGCAGTGGGTTTTTTTTTTGATTTTACTAACTTTTTTTTTATTCACTCCTTTTTATTTGTATTTTTTTTACACTTAAACATATAGGTAAGTGGTAAACATTTTTGTAATCGCCTCTAATTATAAACCCTTCATTTTGATACCCCACTCGATGGGTTTGGAAGATAAAGAAATTGTGACAGCCACCATATGGTGCCCAAAATCAGCCATGTTTTTTTTTTTTTTTTTTTTTTTTTTATTATTTAAAAAATACAAAATATACAAAATATTACATAGATAAAAAAATACAAGTTGCACGCGAAAAAACATAACCCTTTCCTTGCAGTCGGGTTAAAAGTTAATAAACAGACAAGCAGACAGACAGAGTTCATAGACCTACATTCACATTTATAATATTATTACCTATAGTAATTATTATTAATCACATGTCTTCTGACCTTAGTCTTTTAAAACAGTCTTAAATAGCATTTGACCATGTTATTCAGAATGTGAATGCTTACAATTACTGCTCCACACATTTCCGCTTTATAATAAGTGTAATTTTTTAAAGTAACACTCATAATTTTTTAACCAGTCCAACAAACAGATATTTGCAGACGCAATACGGTAAACAATCTCCCTTCCGTTTTGGCACCTTCACGATTAAGGAAATAATTATACGTTATAGACATTCGACATGCAACTAACATTGGACCGAGACCAACCGTCCACGGTGGTACTAATATTGGATCAAACATTGGTAACTTACCGTGTCGTTTGTGTGTTCTTACAAAGACTTAGAGATAACTCAGATAATATATAAGTACCGCTGCTTTTTTTGTTTTGGGACAATTCCACCGCACTATTCCCAAACCACTGCAACTCCTGAAAGCCAGAATCAGCTAATTTTTATCCGTGGTGCTTAGGCAACTGGGCTTAACCCAGTTGTAAACGACCCTTTGTGCCTATTGGCCTTGTTTGTTCTGTCTCCTGCTTGATATGGAGGGAAGTGGAAATTTATAAATTTTTTTCCTACTCCTCCGTTATTCTTTTCTGATTAATTTCGTTGCGGGATCCAAGACAGTTAAATTCTTTCTCCAGGACTTCGTCGTGCTTCATTGCCTCGGCGCTTTTCTGGTGGTCGCCACTGTTGATATGTACCGTTAGTCGTTACCCTTTATTTGCTTCATCATTTCAGCCAGAGGACGTCCTCTGCCGAACATAGGCCTCCCACAAATGTCGCCACATTGACCGGTCCCGAATCATTTAGCTTATGATTAGTAAAAAATAACCTGTACATCGTAGGTTTGAACCTAGGCAGGCACTTCTCTTTTTGTAATTTATTGCTCCACCACATATACTCTCAAAGCAGCTAAGGAAAACATCGTGAGGAAACCGGCAAGAACCAAAAATTCGAAGACGTGACATCCATTACCCCGCACTGGGCCTCTGTGATGGGTTACGCCCCAGTCCCACTCCCAGAGAGATCAAAATCAAAAATCATTTATTTTTATTTTACATAGGCCTACATGGGCACTTATAAAACGTCGACAAAAGGTGCACGGTTCGGGTTATAGTCGTTTCCTATGGAGAAGAACCGGCAAGAAACTCCATTGTTACTCTTTTAAAAAAATTGTGTTTACAATATTTCCATGAAGGCCTGTATACCAATTATATTGACCACCATAATAAGCCAACAAAAACTACACCACACATGCAGTCGACAAGCCAACAAGATACTACAAACATTGGTTGAAATATCACCAACTATCCACATTATTATGCTGACTATGTAGCTGTTCTGTAATTATAAAGAGTTTACTCAACAATAAACTGTGAGACACACAAACAAACAAATGTTTCTTTGTTTGTCACGTTGGCTGAATATTACATGTGCTCGTAATTAGATTATTAACTTCTCGGAGTTAAATAAGCATTTAATGTTAGTTGTATTGAGTGGTATAAAGTAAGGAAAGTTTAGATTATTTAAACAAATGTTAATGAATTAGTCTATAACAAAAGCTGCGAGGTTTTATTCTTCTTTAGATTTTAATGAGACGCTAAACAACATCTGAGTTCAATACAGGGCATGACTAGCTAGACCAAATTTCATTCTATCAAAGATTGTTAAATACTTCAAGATGTTAGTATAGAATTGTCAAACGCTATCGAAATAATTATCACGATGTCAAGCCCATATATAATACTAGCTGCCGCATGCGGCTCCGCCCGCGTGGTATTAGTACTTCGCCCAATATCATTGTAAATTATAGCCTGTGTGTTATTCTGATTTATAAGCAATATCTCTGTAAAGGTTTCATCAAAATCCATTCAGTAATTTTTGCCTGAAAGAGTAACAAACAACCATCGATCCATCTTCACAAACTTTTACGTTTTTAATAGTAGTAGGTTAGGATTTATTACATTTCTGACTTAAGATAATCGTTAAGTTAATTTCAACTTTTTGTTGAAAATAATAAGTTAGAATTCGAAACAAGACGAAACAAAGGTAAATCCAAAGATCCGTTATTAAGGTTACACTAGTCAACGGCACGAACTATTTTGTTCGCTGCTATATCAACCGACAACACGTGCGGAAGAGATTGATGCTGTGATGAACAGTAAGAAGCTAGTTAGCGTACGAATACACACTTTTGCAATTTTTTTGCGAAATGGATGATGAATTAGGACGAAACCGAGCGCGCAAAATTTTATAAACAGACCTTTGGGAGTCTGGATATCATGAAAAAACGACTAAACGTATCTGTTCAAAATAAAAATATTTGCATTGTTGAACTACTAATCTATCCCTGCATAGTGGCCGTTTTGCAATTTTCCGTCTACTTATTGTATTTATTTGCGCCCAAAATGTGTTGAAATTAGTTTCGAAATGTGGAACTACGCTACGTACGACGCTCATAACTTTCAATTTTTTTATTTACTTTTTTGTTTCCATACAGGGCTAGATAATGATGAGACAAATTGATATAATTTTTGATTTTTAACGTACATCGTCAAACAGTGGAGTAATCGCCAGACTACGTTTGTATGGAAGAATGATCGACTAGTGTAACCTTAATATAGGAATCCAATATCATGAGCTGACGAAAACCAATAGAACACGTCACAACGTTCTCTATAAAGGAATTTGGTAACATATAATATTTAGTACATATTATACTCATACTTTAAATCCATGGTATATTATGTCGATGTCTGTCAAACCTACACATTACTCCTTTATTGCTTTTATAATAAGCCATTCATAATCAATGAACGTACAGAACCGGTGTCTGATACGTTTCAGCCATATATACGCAAAAGGAAATATTTTTGGTATTAGATTCTATATGGGGGGATTTCTTTTCGATTTCGTCAGTAGTTTTAGTAGGTACAAGTCCATAATGTGGGTATTTTAAAGAAGGTATTTCACGACTATCTCAATCTGCTTAGCTTTGCCAAATAACAAGAAGGATTCTTACATGTGATTGGCCAAGAAGCTATACCCTTGCATACCCTGCATGTTGATCACATTGGACCGATGTCAGACACAAAGAAGCAGTACAATCACATCTTGACTGTAGTGGATGGATTCACTAAGTTTGTCTGGATTTTCCCAACAAAGAGCACTACGAGCAAAGAGACATTAGACAAGCTACGTATTCATCAACAGCAATTTGGTAATCCAAGTAGGCCTGTTACAGACAGAGGAACAGCTTTCACCAGTTCTGAGTTCCAGGATTACTGCAAAGAAGAAGGGATAGTGCATGTGTATATATAATAATTAATAATTTGGTAATTTAATACTTCCATGAACGCTAACGCGTATATACCAATCAGTAAATGCAAATTCTTCATTGATTGGATTGCCTTTACCTTAAAAAACAGTTACTTTGTTTTCCTCAGTTGGGTTTCTCCAATAATAAATAATTTGTTGATATTCGTGGGCCATTCCTTTTACTTTCTAAAGTAATATTATTAAGATATCTATATTAACACTCGTATACATCGTAGAACCCGTAGTGACTGGCAGAACAAATGTAGAAATCCTTGTCAAAAGTATTCATTCTGTTACTAATAAAAAGTCTAGTGGCATTTAAAACAAGGCAAAATGCAAATTTGTTTTTAAGAAAATAAAAACTGGTCAAGTGCGGGTCGGACTCGCGCACGAAGGGTTCCGTACCACTATCGCAAAAAACGGCAAAAAGATCACGTTTGTTGTATGGGAGCCCCACTGAAGTATTTATTTTATTCTGTTTTTTGTTAATTGTTATAGCGGCAACAGAAATACATCATCTGTGAAAATTTCAACTGTCTAGCCATCACGGTTCATGAGATACAGCCTGGTGACAGACAGACAGACGGAGTAATAGGATCCCGATTTTACCCTTTGGGTACGGAACCCTAAAAATCAAGACAAAATGCAAATTTGATTTTATCAAAATAAAAAACAAGACTGAATGCTGATTTAATTATTATTAATAAAAATCTAGCGTGAGTTCACAATCCATATAAAAAAGATATGTACTCTCTAAGTACTATTTCTTTTTTATATTTACAACAGAATCGCAATAAGAAAATATCTAACAAAATTTAGCAAGAATTTTTTTTACCATCGATCTTACATGACTTTAGACCTTGATATTGAATATCTACCTATAGGAACTCACATTTAGTTGTATAAGTGTGTATTATTTATTATTGGTGATTATAATTGTGTGATTTGAAGATATTGATTTATCTTCGAAGCCGTTATGTCCTTAATAAGAATTCATTGCCAGGCAAGAATATCTTTTAAACTTTGACAACGAAGGCGTGGCAAGCATGTTCGGGATCACCTTTGATTTTCTTTCGTTTTAGCGATCCAACAAACTAAGATTTGACTCTGATGGCGTCAAATCTTTATTTGTTTTTAAAATGGAAAAAACATCCTTATCGTACTATGGTACTAAAGTGGTCTAACATGATTTAAACACTTTGAAACCTATCTGTAATTCTATTCTGTAACAATGTCACAGTAAAAATTTAAAGATTTTTTTAGATGAAGAGAACATTATTAGTTATCTGTTAATCCATTCAATTAAAGTGGAATGCACACTTCAATTGAAGCTTACTTTACCTAAGAGTTCACGGTAAGTTATTTCCAGAATAGGCTGGCTGATCAATCAATATCACTATTTTCGTTGTTTTTTTTAAATTGAAGTTACAAGCTTCCAATTAAAAACATCGATTTGATTCATCTCATCCTGTATCTAATCAAGACACGGATAAACCACCGTTTTCCTTATCGGCAGACCACACACATAGAATCTATCAATAAAATTAGTGTTGGTAATATATCCTGGACATGACGAAATTCAACAACACCTACGATGACGACGATTAAAACAATAATTCCTTCAGCCGTTATCTTCATAATCAAACAGACTATTAATAATACCAGCTTGATACAGTTCCTGACAGAGCAAAGACCATTTCTAATCAAAATAATCGTTAATACTCTAAATAAATCAATAAACATAAATATGATATCAAAGCGTGGGTTGTCTCTTCCACCTAAAATTCCTGGTACAATAAATTCGCAACGAAAGCAACTAAACACATGTGCGCATTAACAGTCTATCCTTACCCGACCTTGAGTCTTGTCGCGAATGCCTAAACAGACGTGCGATGTTGGGTGGGACAATAAATAGAAATGCACAGAAGGCCAGCTGCATGCAATGAGCTATAACAGGAACACAGACATACAACTAGTCGCGTATCTATAGCAATTAAGTGTTGCTAACGATGACTGGTTTTCTTAATCAGATTACAAAATGATTTTTCCAAATTAGGCTGAGAGCGGCAGCGCATACAGTGTGCTTAGTGCGAGTTTATTAACTTACTTACTCGTGATAACGTAAACTATCTCTTATGTCAAAATGTATACAAAAAAAGAGGTTTTGCTTATCCAGTTTCAATACAAATTGGCGTTAACGTTAACGCGATAGAGCGTGAGTATAAACTCGCACTAAGGTTTCAGAACGGCAAAAGTTACAAAAGACAGTTTCCGAAACAGCAGAAAGGTCGAGTATTGTAGATGGAAAGAAAAGTCTCGTAACCCCACTCCAGCAACAAGTCAGTCACTATCTGTATAGTAATTTTTCATTCAATACAGTTTTATTGTAAAAAAAATGTGTTTTTGCCATAAATACCAGCTAATACATTACTAACAATTACTTAAGCATCTATGTGTTCGTGCGCCTTCCATCGCTCATTGTCTGAACCAGACCTTCTGTACCCATCTACCCTATGATTCGGGAGCAACGTAGACTGACTCATACGCAGCCCGCCTGCTAACTAATACTCGCTTTGCGATATTGACCTAAATTGTGTAATTTTACGTCGAACTTCAAAGTGTTAGTCTCAGTGGTTGATAAAACACTCACACGGTGTCAGTGCAATGGACCTTGAGAGTCAAAAATTGTGGATGGTAGGGTCATGCATGTTTTGGTTGGCGGAGTATGTGCATTAGCATAATTGGTTATGGCAGACGGTCGGACGACGAAAATACGATAACATCATATCCACTTCCAGGAAAAAGAGAATGAAAACAAACCAACGTCATATTTTTGATGGACACAGTATGACAGGACAAAGGATATAAAGATTTGTCTGAAGTAAAGTCAGAGAGGCAGAGCAGTGGTGGTCAATTGGTTACGGACCCGCATTACGAGTTGTAGGTCATAGGTTCAAACCCGAGCAGGCGCTGTACTTTGTGTAATTTATTTCATCACCACTGCTCTCAAAACATTGAAGGAAAACGTAGTGGGAAAACCGGCATGTCCTAGAACCAAACATTTGAAGACATGTCACATCTAGCAATCCGCACTGATGGATTATAGCCCACTCCGTCTCTATGAGAGGCCTGTGTCCCAGCAGTGGGAACATTAAAAGGCTGATGATGATGGTGATGATGAACAAAAATGGCAACTCGGTGCTATAAGCAAAGTAAAATTGTGTGTTTATTTCGGTGCTTGTCAATCCCATGCATTTTGAACTTTAACTGATAGAAAAAACGCGTTGTGGATTTCCGTCTATGTAATTGGTCGATATCTATGTCTGTGTTAAAATACCTTTATCTGGAAGTAGCGGATAGTTCTTCTAGCTATCTTGAATAGTAAACATATGCATCATTAGTGCAGCCTTCATGACCACATACTTGCTTACCTGCTTTAAATATAAACCATATACATAGTCTGCAATGTTACATAATCAAAACATTATAATTATGTTACGTATCTTTCTTAGTACAAAAACGGACCATTGACCGATACAATATTAATGGTAAACAAAAAATACAGTTCTATATATAGCTCAAAAGCAACATTTGATGGAATATTTTGATACAGACAGACCAATTAAAATAGTGGAAAAGTTCAATAATCCAAATTGATTTGTTTATACAACTGGTTCGTTTTTATCGCACTTTGCGATATTGTATTTTCGATAGGCTGTCAGGGAATAAACATTCGTAATAGAACCACACCTGTAGCCAAGTTGACAATCTACAATCGAAAACGCTAGTAGAAAATGAATCAATTTATGGGAATTACACATCTGAACGTTAAGTCACGTGGTCAGACCATACAAATAGAAGGTGTTAACGATTGTAGATAGAGATTCGATACGAAGGGTTTGTAACTTGGCTTAGTAATTCTACAAGTGTATTATTTTTATTTAATTTTTTTATAATTGATAGGCTCGCGCTTGACCACTATCTAACCTGATGGTAAGTGATGATGTGGTCGACGATGTAGCACGCTTACCTAGAAGAAACCTATTCACTCTTGACTTAAAGACTCCCAGGTTGTAGCTATCAGGAAATACAGACTCTGGGAGGGAATTCCACTCCTTAGCTGTACGCATAATGAAAGTACTGCCAAAACGTTTGGTGCGTATAGGTGGGATGTCCACCATGTACCGATGACGCATCGCCGTACGTCTTGTAGTCCGATGATGGAACGGGCTAGGAGGAATTAGTTCATGCAATTCCATCGCACACTCCCCGAAATGTAACCGATAAAAAACCGACAGACTGGCAACTTGGCGCCGATGTTCAAGGCTCTGGAGCCTAGACTCAACCAATATCTCATTGCCGATGAGCCTCTTGGCCCGTTATTCGATCGACTCCAGTGCATCCAGCTGGTACTTGGCAGATCCATCCCAGAGATGAGAGCAGTACTCCATGCATGACCGAACTTGCGCTTGGTACAAGTTGAGCAACTGTTCTGGCGTGAAGTACCGTCTCACCTTTGCAAGGATCCCCAACTTTTTGGCAGCCAGTTGAGCTTTTGCCTCAATGAATGGACCAAAATTGAGGGTCGATGTCGGCGTAACGCCAAGAAGCTCAAGATGGTATCTTTAATTTTAGGCTCAAGTCTGTGTGCTTCGTTTCTATGCATACCAAACTCTTTGTATACTCTAGCACTATCCATACATAGAGTCTTAGTTCTTACTCCTATCATGACCAAGAGCCTTATTTACAAATGCGGCTTACCCAAAAATTCCAACATGACTCTATTAAGAAACCGAATTATCATTTCTTTAACCGTTCGAACGTCACAGAGTAAGACAATAAGTATAACAATGACGACTTCGTACGACCACAGAATAACAAATTGTTGCACATACCAAAAATATCTTCGACGATGCATATCGCTTAGAGGTTACGTTACGTCAAAATAATTGTAATGACTGGCTGATCATAGGTCACTCTGCAATATGCAGTGGCCTTCATTCTTTAGATCTGTATCGTTTTTGGACACACATTAAGGTTTGGTATCTGCAACCACAGTAAGGTGGTGGCAGACTTGTCTGTTTTTAAAACTCGCAGTACATCAGTACTAACATCATCATCATCTCCAGCCTTTTAACGTACCCCCTGCTAAGACACAGGCATTGTCTCTTTGAGAGGGAATGAGCCTTAATCTACTACGTGGGCTGAGTGCGGGATGGTGGATGTCACATGGCTTCGAATGTTTGGTTCTAGGACATGTCGGTTTCCTCACGATGTTATTCGGCAATGGCGTAGGTAGTTGTATGAGCGAGTTTACACACACAATTATTACAATTCTGATCAGTTTTATCGGATCGGAGCCATGCGGGGCGTGCCATTACCCCCAGTAGCGAAGGATCCGTTATAACGGTACTGTAAATGCGGTGTGAACATTACCCCCAGTTGCGAGGGATCCGTTATAACGGTACTGTAAATGCGGTATGAACATTACCCCCAGTAGCTAGGGATCCGTTATAACGGTACTGTAAATGCGTTGTGAACATTACCCCCAGTAGCGAGGGATCCGTTATAACGGTACTGTAAATGCGGTATGAACATTACCCCCAGTAGCTAGGGATCCGTTATAACGGTACTGTAAATGCGGTGTGAACATTACCCCCAGTAGCGAGGGATCCGTTATAACGGTACTGTAAATGCGGTATGAACATTACCCCCAGTAGCTAGGGATCCGTTATAACGGTACTGTAAATGCGGTGTGAACATTACCCCCAGTAGCGAGGGATCCGTTATAACGGTACTGTAAATGCGGTGTGAACATTACTCCCAGTAGCGAGGGATCCGTTATAACGGTACTGTAAATGCGGTGTGAACATTACCCCCAGTAGCGAGGGATCCGTTATAACGGTACTGTAAATGCGGTATGAACATTACCCCCAGTAGCTAGGGATCCGTTAAAACTACCCTGACCATACGGATGTACTGTGTGAACGAGCCCTTACTGTGCCGACTTGATTCAGTTTGTAGAAGGTTGAATGAAACTAGCGATGGCAACAATCTCGATAATTCACCTCTTCGCTGGATGACCAACACTTCTTGCAACCCTTGGGCTTCACTTCATCACTATTTTACTAGATCAGTCACCAGTGTTTTGCTGACTAACTTAATTTGAGTTAAATTCTTGTCTAAAACTGGCAAACCGTAATCTATGATAAAAACCTTTTTAAGGGCCTACAACCGCTTTAGGTCCGTAAAACGGTAACTTTCTAAAGCATACTCCTTAGTAACGGCCCGGTTAAAAGGCTTGAAAAAAAAAAAAAATGTTTCATGTAAATTATTTTAATACAAAATATTTTTTCGCTACTTTTGGATACTCCAAAACGACTTAAATGTAAAAAAATATTTTTACTCAGTAAATTTGATGGGTAGTATTTCTTCATAACTGAAATAGCTTACGTAAATATAAGAATATTTCGCAAACAAAACAGTCCAAAAGGAGGTTCAATATTGATATTCTGGTTCCAAGCGGGCGCACGGCAGTACTGCGTTAACATTGGGTAATATATACGCTTCAAAAAAAAAATGTTCTGTGAATTTTTTTTTTCTTTTCGGTTCATTATTTTGTCTGTTAATTTTTTGTTACAAATGTTATTTTTTCTCTTTTCAGTTTACTTAATTTCAACAGAATTGGTTCACAAATGAAAATTTAGTGAAAAAAAATTCAATGAATCCTTTTTCTTTGGAGGTGGATTTTGATTTTAAAATGTATATGGGACCAACTTTAAAAAAATAAAAATAGAAAATATTGGAATGAATATACCTCATATTCATTCCATTTTTTTTTTACATCGAATTACTTTATCAAAAGTTATGAAAAGGCATACATAAAAAAAATATACATGTCGAATTGAGAACCGTCACCTTTTTTTCGTCGGTTAAACTAAAACACCATTAAAAATACCCAAAACAAAAACAAGGGTTTTTTAACAACGTAACAACATCAATTAAAGTCTATATTTATCAATGCTCTATCAAGATAGGAACGCTTTAAAAACACTGCCACATAAATAGATTCTTTTACAATTCACATAACACTTTTAATAACGGTCATTTCAAGATAGATATTAACTATAAACGGTACTTTATTCGCAATAACATTAATCATCGCAGTACGTCAGGAAAAAATCTAATTGCTGTTACATAGTCATTAATTACAAAACACATTAAACTGTTTATAGATTACACCAAAGTCCAACTTCAAGATTTTAACTTGTTTTTCTTCGTTTTCAGAGTAAAGGTCTATCCACACATATCAGGGTCGTTCCCGGGACGTGGACGGACCGTGGCCCGTCAGGGGCTCAAAAAATATCGTTGTGTTCATTTTATATGAACTCGTTTACACACGTCCGTGCACGGACCAGTGACGAAGCTTGTCCTAGATAAAGTGACAATCTATTATAGCGATAATTATGTCGAAAAATTCAAAATGAATGGGACTTACATTTTGGCGTTTCGACTATATATTCTATGCGTTTCGACAATGCCTATTCCTATGTCACTTTTTTGGGGTTCCGTACCCAAAGTGAAACGGGACCCTATTACTAAGACTCCACTGTCCGTCTGTCTGACTATCACCAGGCTGTGTCTCATGAACCGTGATAGCTAGACAGTTGAAATTTTCACAAATGATGTATTTATGTAGCCGCTTTATCAATACTAAAAACCGAATAAAATAAATATTTAAGTGGGGCTCCCATACAACAAACTTGTTTTTTTTTCCCATTTTTTGCGATAATGGTACGAAGCCCTTCGTGCGCGAGTCCGACTCGCACTTGTCCGGTTTTTTTAATCTGTATAATGACAGTAGTACTTTGAGTTACTGTTATCTGGCTTTTGGATTCTAAGATTATGTAGGTGATTTCAATAATATATAACACTTTATATGTTTAAATGAACCTAATTCAAAACAAAATAACAAAAAATTTATAAATATAAAATTTATAATTACAAAATTTACAAAATTAAAATTATATCTGGTTTTGTTCAGCCTGATCGCGCATATATCCTCCGACTGCACAGCATGATTTTCTTCTTGTTTATTTCTTTTTAGTTCGCTCTTTAAGCAGTCGGGTTTTTTGTATTTTTTTATGATTATTTTTTTATATTACAGGAAATAATGGTCAACGATGAGAGGCAGATGTTGTCTGTTTTATTAAAGGTACCTTTTTTGTGAAAGATTGCAGAAAATATTATAGAACAAAGGCATTAAAATATGTACATATACTATTACAATATTATATTAAGTACCTGTAACTAATTTACAAAAAAGAGGTTAAGGTTTTTTGCGAAAAAACTAATTTTCCCAGATATGAGACCGCCTCCGAAAACCCATATACTGCAAATTTTATCGTTAGATCCGTTTTCGAGAACGTGATTACATATATTATATAAATAATGCTCATTTAATAGTATATATAGGATAGGATAAAAGACGAATTACTCGGAAGTATAAAATCGTGACAATCTAAGTCGGATTTGACAGCTATAAAAATACTTAATAATAATTAATCTTGATGCTTACGAAATATACTCTTTGTGTTGTGTCGTTGTATGTATGTGCACAGATAATATAATACTAGCATACAGATGCGTCATCCCATACAAAGAAACAGTGCCGACGTAGCGTTTTTTTTCTGATTAGTCTTGTTATTTTTGTAAGTACATCAATCGCGTTTGATCATTCCGTTTCACGGCAATAGATGGTGTTAGCAGCGAGTTGCAAGTAAAATGGTTTACTAGGTTCGTGAATATTTTTTTCTTTAAATACAGTGAAGGTTCGTTTTATCGTATTTTTTTTTCACGTTTTTACAGTTTTTTTGCATCAAAATGTGTTACAATGCAAATTTTAACAATCGAGTGGAATGCCTCAGAAATTTATCAATGCGCCATCTATTGGCATCGATTTTAAATGATCCGTTCAAATAATCTTTGAAATATGAATTAAGAGCCCAATATTCCATAATTTTGTACTTAGGAGAGTTGATTAAACAAGAACATAAAAAAATTATGTTCAATGCCAGAAAATGTTAATTTTACACACAATTCTATTGAATTGTATGTACATGTCGCGCCATCTAGTGAGATTTATTTGAACCAAATTTTCTTCCTTAGCAATGAGACCCCGTGGTATGGGTAACATAGTAATTAATTAGGATTATGAATTTGATTTTCAACTTATTACGTACAAAGTTATATCGACTTGTAAATTGAGAAACGTCATCGGACTTCTTAGATTGTCATGATTATAAACTATATTTTGTACGATCAGTTTCCGTAGTTTTAGGCAAGCCAAAGGAGGCACTTCCCTCTTCAGATAGCCGGTTTACGCAGAAAGTCCTGAGACTGAATAAAACACAGAACAGTTACGTGTAGTCACAGCCGTAACAACTGGTCATGGGACTTTTAACAAGCATCTTTTTGTCTTAGAGATCATGGACAGCCCACTGTGCAGAGCATGCATGGAGGAGGACGAGACAGCAGCACACCTGCTCCTAAGCTGCCAAGTAATCGCTGGTAACAGGGCCAAATTCCTCGGTACCGTACAGGGGATAGTTGGCAACATCAAGGCGCTGCTGGCTTTCCTCGAGGAGCTGGGGTGGATCGAGAGAGAAAGACGTGGAGTTGCGGAAACCAGCCCGTCTTTCTGCCATTTTATCAGTTATGTGAACCAGTTATCTATTACTGAATTATTTATCTTATTTATGAAAATCTCGGTTATATTTAGCAACTAAATTCTAAATTCAAATTCTGAATATCTTTAAAAACCGGTCAAGGGCAAGTTGGACTCGCGCACAAAGGGTTCCGTACCATTATCGCAGAAAAACGGCAAAAAAATCTCGTTTGTTGTATGGGAGCCCCACTTAAATATTTATTTTATTCTATTTTTAGTATTTGTAGTTATAGCGGCAACAGAAGTACATCATCTGTGAAAATTTCAACTGTCTAGCTATTAAGGTTCATGAGATACAGCCTGGTGACAGACGGACAGACAGACAGACAGACAGACAGACAGACGGACAGACAGACAGACAGACGGATCGCGGAGTCTTAGTAATAGGGTCTCGTTTTTACCCTTTGGGTACGGAACCCTAAAAACCATGGCAAAGAACGAAACATTGAGATGAAATAAAATAATTTATTACTTTATGAATAAAATTTCCTATTAATTAACACTGTTTAGTATTCTGTTATAAAATTATAATTTGCACCGCTAATGATGCAGTAAAATAATTATGTAAATGTTGTATTTAATATCAAGTTCACTTTTTATAATTTTAATGAATTATTAACCGTTCACCTTAAGTTCGTTAATTTAATTAACGAATACAAAGAATTAAGGAAATAAAATGTTCATTTATTTATATTTCTCTTTCATTTATTTCTACCATCATTACTAATGATATAACAGTAAGTACGGAGATGCTTTACATAAAGAGACTTAATATCACAATACATAATATTAAGATATAATATATAAGATATCTATACTATTAATATTGTAAGATTTTTTTGTTTGTTGGTTTGTACCGAATAGGCTCCGAAACTACTGGACTGGATTTAAAAAATTCTTTCACCAATAGAAAACTACATTATTCCTGAGTGGCATAGGCTATTTTTTTATTCTGAAAATGGGAGCCTTTGGGGTGGTCCATGGGAGCGAAGCCGCGGGGAACAGCTAGTAATAAATAAAATAAATATCATATTTATTATTATTTATTATAAACTTTATTGTACACCACAAAAAAAAAAACAATAATACACAATACATAATATCAGCGAAAAATTAAAAAATCGTGCTATCGAATTGTCTCGCCATTTCGGTAAAAGCTATCTAGGACATTATAGGCTCTCTGAATAGTCAACCCTGTTACTAACCTTGCTCACTAACTGCTGCAGCCTTATAGCATAAGTGAATTCGGCATGACAAAGGGCAAAGAGTAAAAGCAATCGACCAATCAGAGATAAAAGACGCGATGTTCATTTCCGTCTATGTCAGGGGTCGGCAACCTTTTGTGTCGGAAGAGTCAAAAACTACAATTTTGAAAATTTCAAAGTTTTTAAAGAGCCACAAAATTTTTCTTGCTAACAATAAATAGTACTTGCATAAAGTTTCTTGCTAAAAAAAAACGAATCTATAAATAGATATTTTTCTTATCAATAAATCATAAGAAAAATATCTATATAGATATTCATATTTAAGTAGTGTTTTTTCACAACAAATTAGATAATATATATATATATATATATGGTATTATTAGATAATCACTTATTATTTTAGTAAATAATTAAACAATTACTTACAACACTAACTTGTACTTATATCATTTGCGTATGGAACTGAAGAGCCGCAGCTTCACATCCAAAGAGCTGCATGTGGCCCGCGAGCCGCAGGTTGCCGACCCCTGGTCTATGTGATTGGTTGATTGTTCATACTCTTTGCCTTTTGCCTTGCCGAATTCACTTACGCAATAAGGCTGCTGTTATTGTAACCAACACCCATTGCATTTTTTTCTGAGAGCTTGGGTGCAGGCCACACAGAAATGGCGACGGTGTGTCGTCATACCCACGTCCGAACAACGACATACCGTGTGTCCTAAATTGCACTTTATTTCTATGCATTTTATTTTAAATTTGAATGGAATAGGAAGCCGACCGTGCCATGTCCGCGCTCGACGCCATTTCTATGTGGCCTGCGCCTTAGAAGAGTAGGATTGTTACCAATTGTAATACTTTCATCAAAATCACGTTCAAAATCACGATAATGAAACTTAAAAGGCGTCTTACACTACACACCTATATAAATAGATCTTAAAAACAACTCCATTGAATTAGTGAATGACTTTCAATTATTTAAAAAATAATCGTAACGCAAAATGTACCCCTTTCGAATATTTAAAAAATAAACGCACTGCAACATTGAACAATGCTTTTTATGAATGCGACATACGTGTATTTACATGTATATGGTACACTGAATAGACTATTATGGAAAACTACAATCACACTAACTATTGCTGTTCAATTTACTGTAAAACACTCAATTAAACAAGCTGAAATAAATTATGGGCACTGTTTAATGTAGGCATTGTTAAAACAGGAGTATATATTAGTAAAATAAAATATGCAAAGTCTAAAATAGTTGCTAATAGAAAACAAATTACCCTTTTATACAGTCCGTTCAACCGATTTTAAGTTCCATCCCGTAATTATAAGAATAGCATAAAAAGCATAAACCTATTACCAAAACCAACTGTTTACTACAGCTGCCATTTGTCGTATCACCAACGCAATAGAAGTCAAAATCGGTTGAACGGGCTGTAACATGGGATTATTTAAATGTTTAATGTTATCTCAAATGGAGTATAGAGCCTCTGAGGATCTAGACAAGTGTCATTCAATATCGGCTATGGCGATGGTCGAAATGCCAAAATTTAAGGGATTGATCGCGAGAATTTCGATAGCATTTAACATTCCCATCTTACTAACATTGCTCTTATAAATGTGAAAGTTTGGATGGATGTGTGTGTGGATGTATGTTTTTACTCAATGACGGCAGAACGGCTGAACGGATTTAGATGAAATTTGGCAGATATATCGGGTTTAGTCGAATAAACTCAGTGTATCGAATAATATCTGTGATTTCATTTTCACGACTGTACCCACCGACCTGTCCACACACGATGTCTTAAGGCGCCGATTCCCTTGAGTAGCTGATTTTAAAATGAGATTCACATCTTAATGGCTAGTCGTAATTTTTTGAAAAAAATATATGCTATATTAGACTATTTTTTTAATAATTAGATCTAAGCAAATTTTGAGTTTTATTCGTATGACATAGTGTAATTAATTTATAAAGTTATGTCTAAAACGGACAAAAACACGACAATCACACCAAAACCGCTGGGCGTATTTTAATGAAATCGACACCATATCAAAGACAATTTAATTATCTACATTTTGATCTGAGGCTTTTTTTTAAAGTCATAGAATAATAAGGAAAGTACAAAAAACTACAAAATTTTGGGTCGCGCGGGTGTGACACGAGTGCGCGTTTTGTTCCCTCAAGGTCGTTGGCGTTAGTCGTCGTCTTAACTTAAGGGAATACATCCTGACTGCCCGATAGTTTGCATCCATTTGAGATAACGAATATATATAAATTAATAATTAATAGATAATATTAACTTTAGACATTTAAATAATCCCATTTTACAGCCCGTTCAACCGATTTTGACTTCTATTGCGTTGGCGAAATGACAAATGGCAGCTGTAGTAAACAGTTAGTTTTGGTAACAGGTTTAAGCCTCTGTTCGACATGGACTTGGTTACGACAGCATATCATGATGACATAATTATCATGTCTGGAAGATTCCAGACAAAATATGCCATAACACACCAGACAACCACCGATGCAACGCTCCAAATCGTCATCATAATCAGCCTGTTAATGTTCCCACTGATAGGATACTCGTACAGGCCTCCTCCCGTTGATAGTAGGAATGGGCCTTAATACACCACACGGGCCCAGTGCGGGTTCGTACGCCAATATTATATTTTATGTGGCTCCAATAAAGTGCCAGTCATGAACCAGTGACACCCCTATCCGACCTTTTTATTGATTCCAGGAACTTCATAACAAACATATAGCATAAGGCTTAATTAACGTAACGACACTGTTTTTATTATGCCTTCCTCATTCAGCCCTTTCAAGGAACGCGCGCGTGTTATTGAAAGACAATGATTCTGTACTTAACCGTATTGTATTATATCATAGCTATTGTTCAAGAACAAAGCTATATCTTTATTAAATTAATTACTATCTAATTAATTTAAAGATCAACAGCGAGATATCTTCACTCAACATTGTTGAGAAATCATCCAATTAACTTAAGACCTTCTAATTGCATTATATCCGTATGTTTATTAATTATCGGAACTGATTTTCGGTATCATCAGTTCAGGGCCTTATATACGTGTTAATGTCATCATGATTCCGTTGGGAAAACGAGATAGAGCTTTTCGTGTTCTATAGCTCCGTCTCTCTTTCATAGTAGATCATAGTATGTGTCCAGGGATACTTTGACCTTGGCCTGTTATTGTATTTATAGGGTTCCGTACCCAAAGGGTAAAAACGGGACCCTATTACTAAGACTCCGCGATCCGTCTGTATGTCTGTCTGTCTGTCCGCTTTCACCAGGCTGTATCTCATGAACCGTGATAGCTAGACAGCTGAAATTTTCACAGATGATGGTGCCGTTATATCCACAAATACTAAAAACGTAATAAAATAAATATTTATGTGGGACTCCCATACAACAAACGTTGTTTTTTGTAATTTTTTTGCCGTTTTTTACGATAATGGCACGGAACCCTTCGTGCGCGAGTCCGACTCGCACTTGGCCGGTTTATTTAAATTGTTTGTTACTCTAGACGTTTTAAGTGCACGTCTTTTTACGTCTCGTTCTCACATATATGTATTATTTCAACAATAATGATGTAACCAAAGGCTTGTAATTAAAACTGATGGGAAAGAGTGTCCGTGGCGTTTCTTGCCAATTCTTCTCCATTGAGACCTTCTGACGCTTGCGAATTTGCAACTAGTTTTCTTTTAAAGATAAAGATAAAGATAAAGATAAAGATATATTTATTGCATAACTGTGTACATTAAGTTCTTATTAATAAACATTATTATTATTTAAGTTTCAACAGTCTACCCAAGTCGGATATGCAATAGTATTTAGAAATAAGGTACTTACAAGTATTATTATTTTTTATCAAAAAACTCATGCAGATTATAAAATACATTTTTTTTGTTTGTAAATTCAAAAGCACCTCTAAAGTTTTATTTGAAATAAACAATTTTATTTTGATATTGATAAGTAATACCGTTACCGTATTAGTGGTAACGGTATTACTAATCAAAATCAAAATAATCTACAATCTCTTTTGTAAGATCTTTTACAATAAAAATCCTTCAATTCTTTTAGATCCAAATACGAAAAACAGACATAGCTAAGGCACTAATTTATAGTTAATGAATGAAGAGTTTTAGTCAATAATTATTTATTTTTAAATAACCCAGCTTTTAAAAAAAACATAATTATTACAAACAATAAATCAACCTAACATGTCGGTGAATCGTAAAAAAACTTAAGATGCAACTTGTGAATAATGCATTCTAGATTTTCCGGTCACAAAAAGCGATGTATCAGGTTTGAAACCCGTCTGCTAACACATTTCATATTGTTATTACGTAAATCATTTTCTTGAAACCAATCAAGACCTTCTGTGAACCGGTTAAACGGTTACATGGTGTCAGATATACTTTGTTTATTGTAGGCAACATTTTAATCATCATTTTAAATAATAGCATCTTCATTTCCCATTGGATTGGAATATAGATTGTGTGTGCTGCATTTGACAGTGACGAATATCCAACCCAGACGTACAAAACGGTATGGGAATACTATGAAAACTTTCATTGTGCATATGTAAGCTAAGCAGTGGTATTGCCTGCCGGATTCTATGACTTTCGATAGCTCAAACCTAGGTTTTTAAAATTCAACGGAACATGTTTTCATACTTCTAAACAAACATGCTCCACCGTCGACCACATCATCACTTACCATCAGATGAGGCAGTGATCAAACACCCCATCAATAACAATAATAAAATACACCGGATAAACACAACCAAAATTACCTATCTAGTTATATACACACTGAGTTAAAAAGATGTATCTGGTTTATTGGTGCTTAAACAACCCCTGCACATAAAATATCTCAAATACCTGTAAACTGAATTGCAGTACCAGTAACCACACTGCATCTAATACAAATTTACCAAGAACCTCCTTTCTGCGATCCAATATGCGTTGAGCATGAAACTAGGTTTTCAACAAAGAGTTCTATTCAACAGGTCTCAGAACTGATCTAGCAATAGTGCCGGCTAACAAACCCTTTGTTTGCCGGTTGAAATAACACTAGCAAACCATCAGGCCTAGTATTCTCCGAAGGATGAAAGGGAAAGATGTATATATATATATACACGCTGATAAGGTGTATGAGTGTGTATATTTTAACCTTTGTATAAGTTTCATGTGATAGAGGGTGATAATTTTAACCACATTAAGTACCTACGATTCTGCTTCTTAGCGTGTCGATGGCAAACATACAAAAAAAAATGTGTTTAGCCCAGAATTCAGCCACGGCAACACCATTCGGTGACGCATTCATAAGGTCTTAGCAAGTTCAGGTGACAGGGCATGCTGCGCACTCCGAGAGATGGACCATGGTCTGCGTAGAGATGCTGCACAAGCACTGAAGACTAGTGCCAATAGAGAACCCCCATCTGGGGAGATTGTGCTCGCTGCGGCCAACCCGAGTGCGCAGTCTATTTAGAGTTGACCACGGCAGAGTGTGCCCAGGTGGAAGGCTCTCCGATGGCCCTATGAAATTATCAGGAGGCTTGAGAGTCTCTTGCCAAAGGTCGCATCTCGCCGAAGAGGAGTTGCCATCAGATAGACCCCCGCATTCTAGAAAACTTTTCCCACTTTTTAGGCGCTGGGGCACTGAATTGTAACTGTGCATTGGATGGGTGTGGATCGGTTTCTAGTTTCAGTCTTTCTGTGCTATAGTCCTGCGAATTGCCGGGCGCGCGATGCCGAGGACCTACGACTAACAACTAAATTAATAAATAAATTAATAACCTGTTACAAAACTCAAAACGTAGTGAGAAAATCAGAACTTATAGTAAAAATAAGTTTGAAATCGCCAACCCGCCTTGGGCAAACAGGCAGTGCTCGTGCCTTCTCTGTGTGAGAAGTGGCTTTTGCTCTGGTATGGAATATTTACAGACAAAAAAAGAAAAAAAAAAATTGTGACCCGCACAGGAGACACGAGAAATAAGCTTAAAATTAAACAATAGTAAAAATAAAAACCCCGTACGAGACCAAAAAGGCTCCTATCTCAGCATGTGCAGCGATATCCAAAAAAGGAAATTACGCTGCGCACAGGCTGGCAGGCAGGCAGGTAGCGTTACAATTTACTAACAAACACCATAATTATATGATGGGAAAACATTATCAAAGTCAAAATCACACACCAATATTTATTCTAACGAAAAAACACAACAGAAATACAAAGATCTCGATCTCGACAAACATTTACACAGTTTGAATGTCCTCATTAACAAAACGGTAACAATAAAACTAAAACTTGATTTACTTAAAGTGCCCTTACAGTACTTTTAAACATGTCTAATAAATTCCAGCCAATGCATAAATCGTGTCAAGTTACGAGTACATTAAAACAAGCACAGTGCACCACTATTAAGTCGCACTAAGTTGACTTTTATAACTTAAAAGGAACTTGCGGAACTTTAACGCTCTTAATTTTTAAGCATTTAACAAGGTAGGTGACAGTTAAGTTATTTAAGAAGGTAAACAGTATCGTTAAGTGTGAAACATAGGAATTCCCAAAAAAAAAAAATTTTGTTTTGCGTTTTCTTAATTGATAAATAAGAGCAGTAGTCGCCCAGTGGTAACGGCAGCGACTTGCAAGTTGAAGGACGTTTTAGCTTTATTTTGTGTAAATTATTTCATCACCACTGCCTCAAAACGGTTAAGGAAAACATCGTGAGGAAACCGGTATGTCCTAGAACCAAAAATTCGAATACATGTGACAGCCACCAATCCGCACTGGGCTCGCGTGGTGGATTTCGGCACGTTTGCTCTCTAGAGGAGGCAAACGTGCTAGTTCCAGCAGTGGGCACATTAAAAGGCTGATGTTCTATTTGCGATACGAAGTCTGAAATCTACAACATCGTAGTAACGAAAAAAAAATAACTAAAAATATGGTATGTCAGTAAATTTGTAAAAATAGTCTAACTGAGATCTCTTCGAATTTATTCACCTACGAATTAACTAACATACCTTGAGCTGAAAAAGTGACATTCTACCAGCGAGATACAATCGTCAAAAGTATAAAATGTTTGGAATCCCCCACGCGACAATTCGGTAGCTCATATCAATCAGTACATGTTTTTTTACTTTGGAAACGTAACCGCGGATCGAATGTTTACCAGCTAGGTAATACATTCAATAGACACATTCTTTGAGCTTCCCGGCAATAACAATACACTTTATCTGAAAAAGCTGAATTGGATAATTGTGCAGGCTGGGCAGGAAAGAAGGTGATGCATTTCCTGTGAAGGGATCTGACACCATGTCGCACGTCACATGTTTGGGACGGGTCAAGGATACCCCATTTTACCAGGCTATCTCTGCAGCAACCAACCTGGGCCCGCGATCGGTTCAGAGAGACACTGTAATGTACTGTGTATCTGTGGGGACACACTGTATCCAAAGATACAGTTTATCACGGTGAACTGCGTTAGCAATATTACCTTATTTAAGTCAAGAGTGAATAGGTTAGTTCTAGGCAAGCGTGCTTCACCGTCGACCACATCATCGCTTACCATCAGGTGAGTTAGTGGACAAGCGTGACCGAACATCTATTATAAAAAAACTTAAGATGATAGAAATTCGTAGTATTTTATCAGTGTATTTTATGACGATTCGTTACTTAGTCATCAATGACAAGAATTATCTTCCGTCGACCTTATGAATGACTCATTCATTGGCCATTTTATTACATAATGATACCTGACTTACGATTATTTGCATGGGTTTTCCTGTTTTTTTTTTGTAAATACCTCAATAAATTTAGTCGTAACACGAACCTTTTTTCAATACTTAATTGCACAAAGATTTAATTTAGGGAATTGGTTAAGTGAGCTCAAATAAGAATGTAAAAATATACGTTTCATAAAATTATCAAGTCTTGCATTATTTAAAATCCTAAATATTTTATTTCACATAAACAAGATTTATGTTTTTCGGATGAGCTTACTTATAACATAAAAGCCTTGGAAGCTCTTTTAAAAAATAATTGCTGTTTTGAAATAAAAATTCATATTCAAATATTAATAGGTATGATTGGACAGTGTGGAGTGTCTATGTATTAAGATTGAAATATCAAAATATTAGTGACAGCTTGTGTCATTATCATAATTTTATACTGAAGACTTCCTGGTGGCATACCCTGAATTCTTATAGCAGGTCAATTTTAGACGGAAAATTACTTTTCATGCTAATTTGTACCAAGTAGCAGGCCAGCCAGAAATCACGTGATCTACGTCACAGCATTTCAGCAGGCTGACCTGCAACTCATCCTTACCATCAAGTATTTTTTGACATTTATACATTCAACAATTGAACTGCTGTGCTGCCAGCTTACTGACCAGAGACAATTTAGCAGGTCAAAAGTTGACATGATGCAGGTCAGCGGGTAATGCTCATGGTACAAACACTAAACCTGTCAGGTTCAAATGCTAAGTTGAACTGCCCTGCACTTGGCAAGTATTTCATAAGTTTATGGTAGGCCCCCTGATAATCATAAACATCCCTTTTAGCGTCGGTACGTCAACTGGTCCAGGGGTATTGCGTGCTGGATCATTTCTCGAGGTGGAATGACCTAACTTATAAATATATCTTCATAAAACAAATACACTATACCAACAAAAAAATATGCTTTGAACACTTTTCCACGTACTAAAATTTCAGTAGAATTTTATTTATTCGATCAGCCAAAACAACATTACAGCCAGCCAGCTTAATTGGTCTGGTATCGTCGATTACCTCCGAATCCGAAAAATATTGTTTACCCTCCATGTTGTTTACTCATTTTAATGGAATACCGAAAATATGTTTCTTCTGAACCGCGTACCCGAAACGAATAAACACTAACTTACACAAAATAAATTAGATCGACATTAAATTATTCTTTTTTTTTAATAATGAGGAACGATAAAGAGAGAAAATAGTCCTGAATATAATTATATACATAGGGTTGTGAATCGACGAATGTGTAACATTAAGATTTTTTCAACACATTTGCTCATAAAGTGGCTCTAATTTCACCGCAATTAGGCACATAATGACACCTATAATCAAACTGTGACTTTTTCATTGCTATTATTCACAAGTGAGTTATAGGTTTTTTTTATTTATTTTATTGGTTGAGTTGCATTGTTCTTAAAAAAGTTTTGATACAAAAAAGGTCGTGCTCGATAGTACAAATAAATTAATGTACCGACCTATTGCTTCTTCATTTCATGCAACTTCGTAATTAAATAGATCATTTCAAATTGTACGTGCTTAATAAATAAAACTTTCACTCAAATATAAATTTTATTTGCTCTGTAATTAAGAAAAATTCAAATTCCCTATTTTGTACGTGGCTAAAACACTATCCACGAAAAGCCAAATAAAAAGAAACCTCATTCTTTTAGTCTATGGCCGATCGCCATTGTTACTCGTAAATGCGCGCGCATAGGAAAACTGATTAATTTTGCACGCCATTGTGAAAAAAAATTCACAACTTGTTTTTACTGATGAAATGATTATTTTGTATTATTTTCTTCACAAGTGTGTTGAAAAACGTCGTATGATACACGTGTGTATTGATGATTACCGTCCTCGGCTCTCTTAAGACCCTCACCTACGGCTCGGGTCTCAATGGCGCCTCAGCGGTAATCACCAACTTTGCACACTTACCATAATGTACTATTATAACTGAAAAAGTTGATGGACTGCCAAAACCATCATGGATTCCCTACGGAGCTAAACAGGAGCAGCTTATCCCTTTTTAACCATGATGGCTTTAACAAGTCATAGGTTTTTTCGTCAGGTTTCCAAAAATTTTTAAGTACCTACTTTAAATTTTTCCATAAGGTGACATCAAAATTATCTCTCATTGATCAAAAAATATTAAAAAGCCCATGTTTAAAAAAACAGTGCAAAGCCCCTTCTTTTACTAGCTATTTCATTATCCATACTCAGTCTGCAAATATACAGCAATTATTTACTTAGAGAATGCAGAGGTAATTAAACACTACAAGTAATTAGCCCGTAGAATACTACAAAGGAACTTCCTTTGCCCTTTAAAAGGAAATATCTCTCATCTGTTGCATAAAATCATAAATGATAATTCGCGATAAGATTTTCCCTTAAGGGTACACTAGTCGACGGCAGAAATATTTTGTGCGCGGGGTTAAAATTATTAATTATCTCATCCGACAACGCATGCGAAAGACATAGATGCTGTGATGAGCAGTAAGAAGCTAGTTCGCGTACGAATTAGCACTTTTGCAAGTTTGTAGCGAAATGGATGATGATTTAGGACGAAAACGAGCGCGCGAAATTTTATAAACAGACCTTTGGGTGTCTAGATATTATGAAAAAACGACTAAATTTATATTTTCATAATAAAATTATTTGCATTGTTGAACTACTAATCTATCCCTTTATGGTAGCCGTTTTGTAATTTTCCTTTTTCTTATAGTATTTATTGCCGCCCAAAGATGCGTTAAATTAGTGTTGAAATACGTCGACGTTGTGGTTGCTGCCGACACTCATAACTTTTAAATATTATTCTTTTTTGTTTCCATACGGGGCTAGATAATGATGAGACAAATTGATATATTTTTTTATTTTGAACGTACATTGTCAAACAGTGAATTAATCCCTAGACTACGTTTGTATGGGAGAATTTTCGACTAGTGTAACCTTAACCTATATTGCGGATGCTGTTCGTTTTTGTCCGTAAGTAAGCGAACTTCGGGCTGAGTCGTCGCTCGGACAGTCCGACTCAAAGAGTAGGCTGGTTGTTTCATATGCGCCTTACTTATATCCCGGGCCCCTGACTCATTGTGGAGCAGTATAAACTGATTGAGAATAAACAGATTTTAGTTGTAGGATTCCGACATAAACCTTCTGGTGGGAACCCCAAACGAAGAGCATCCATGAAGATTTCTAACATAAGTATACGTACATTACAAGACACACAAAATTCTTCAATACTACAATTATGTGTTATAAAATTATAATGGAATACCGAATATAATCGAATAACACACAAAAAGGCACGACTTCGCAGAAAATTAAGATGGTAGGTAAGTACGTTTCTCAAAAATAGACGTTAAAGAAGCATTAAATATCCAAATTCCTCAAAGAAGCCTCATCGTAAAGAAAAAAAGAATGAAAAAATATTTATTTTCGACCCGCACAGGAGACACGAGAAATGTGAATAAAATTAAACAATAACATAAATAATTAAAAATAAAAACCCCGTGCGAGACCAAAAAGGCTCCTATCTCAGCATGTGCAGCGATATCCAAAAAAGAAATAAATAAAAGCAGGCATGAACCAGATTTTAAAAACCCGTTAGGTACATTCACACACATCAACACGAAAATCGTCCATTTCAAAATGTCGTCGATTGAGTGGAACCCCTGTCTTAGCAAAATTCGACGAGATTGTCAAGATTTGCTATAGTTTACGAGTATAAACCCCAAGATCTTATGACGCCGCAAATAATTAATCCGATAGAAACCATTTTAAATCGCAGATCTATGTTTACTGCTTGAAGTTCAATAAAACTGATTTTAAATGCAAAAAATAGGAAGTCGTTTAAATGTCTTATGAATAACTAAATCAATCAGGTTTAATGACTTCTGAATCTAAAATTAGAACATTACAATAAGATAATTATCAACCGTTTAATCTAATTGACATATATTTCGCACTTATAAATAAGTACCTGGGCGAAAGAGATCTGCTCGGGCGAAAATAGAGAAAACGACGTTTTCTAAAAATTAAACCTAGCTAGATTGATTTATCGCCCCCGAAACCTGCATACAAAATTTCATTAAAATCGTTGGAGCCGTTGCCGAGCTTCAAATTATATATATACATGAATTACTCGTTTAAAGGTATTAGATAGATAGACAGAAAACAGCCGCTTGGGTCGATCTTAAGGTTGCACTAGTCGATCATTCTTCCAAGTCTGGCGATTACTCCACTCCACTTGTCTCATCATTATCTTATCCCCGTAAGGAAACAATAAAGTAAGAAAAATATATTTTAAAGTTATGAGCATCGAAAGTTCCATATTTCAACACTAATTTTAACGCATCTTTAGGCGCAAATAAATACCATAAGAAGAACGAAAATTGCAAAACGGTCACTATTCAGGGATAGATTAGTAGTTCAACAATGCAAATAATTTTATTTTGAAAATATACATTTAGTCGTTTTTTCATGATATCCATACTCCCAAAGGTCTGTTTATAAAATTTCGCGCGCTCGTTTTCGCTTAAATCATCATCCATTTAGCTACAAATTTGCATTAGAGCTAATTCGTACGCGAACTAGCTTTTTACTGATTATCACAACATCTATCGCTTTCGCACGGGTTGTCGGATGAGATGATGCATTTTAACCCCGCGCACAAAATAGTTCGTGCCGTCGACTAGGGCAACCTTAAGAGTTGGTCGGGCGGTTAAGCTACACTTGCCAAGATCGACCATCTTTACAAAGCGAGATTTCTCGGGGTCTCGGCAAGCACGTTACGCTGTTGATCTTCTTCTTAGTCGTTACGCTCTTGACAGAGCGGTCGTGGTCGTCATGAAGTATCGGTAGTATATGCGGCAGATGGAATGCGTCTCACAACGTCTCGCCACCTTTCCCGATTAGAAGTCATCCGGGTACATTCATGCACGGGACCGCCCACAGCAGACTTGATCTGGTCGGTCCAACGCATGGGTGACCTACCACGTGGTCTAGTGCCTTCCACTTTTCCTTGGACGACTAACCGCTCTATGGACTGACTGTCTCGCCTTGAAATGTGCCCGAAGAAAGTTAGTATTCGGGACTGTAGTATTGCGGACAGACGCTGCTTGATGTGGAATTCTTGGAGTATGGAGACATTTGTGCGAAACTCGGTCCACGACACTCCGAGCATTCTTCTCAAGCACCACATCTCCATGCACACCGCACGCTGTTGATACCGGCTATCATTATAATTTTAACCTTCGTTACGGACAGTCGGAAGCCAGGATATCTGACACCAGTATTGCCAAGGGGTATCGTATTACCCAGTTACTGGGTTGTGAAGGTCAGATAGGCAGTTGCTCCATGTAAAATTCTGGTACTCTGATGCATCGGGTTTTAATGGATGCCATATAGTTGAGAAAACTCTGTTCTTAAATTCATTCAATGCCGTATGATCAATGAACCGATATTATTAGTATTTTAGTGATGTCCAATAAGGTATTTAAATAAATAATTCATTATTTATGAATCAACACGGAAGCATGAGAAGTAGGTATGTAAAGCAAAATACGTATAGTTCAATGCCATTCACATTTTGTTCACGTTCAATAACCGATGCGTGTCTCAAGGTGTTATGGATTAGCTCGAATTTGTTGCTGAATTATTTTAAGGGAAAGAAGATGTAGGAGTCATTTAGTATTTTTGAGGGCAGTGGTGGCACAGTGGTAACGGCCTCGACTTGCAAGTTATAGGTCGCTCCCAGGCAGGCGCTTTACTTTTTGTAAACCCCACCACTGTTCGCAAAACGGCGAAGGAAAACATCGTGAGGGGTTTCCTCACGATGTTTTCTTTCGCCGTTAGCATGTCCTAGAACCACAAATATCGACATACATGTGACATACATCTACCCGCACTGGGCCTGCGTGGTGGATTACGGTCCATTCAATCTCACAGAGAGGAAGCGTGTATCCCAGCAGTGGGATCATTAAAAGGTTAATGATGATAATAATTTTACCTTTGTATAGATTCTTTTACCTATTGTGAATGTGTGAACATTGTAGGCTTTCTAGTTTTCTAGATGATTGTTAACATTTGTTAACTTTTTATTTCGTGCATTTTTTTTTTTGTTTGTTTTTTTTTTCAATTTCGTACGACTTATTGTCGGGCCTACGTTGTCTCCCCATATCCAAGTACTAATGCTGTAACATGGAAATATTGTAAACAAAACAATTTAAAAGAGTAACCATGGAGTTTCTTGCCGGTTCTTCTCCATAGGAAACGACTAACCCGAACCGTGCACCTTTTGTCGACGTTTTATAAGTGCCCATGTAGGCCTATGTAAAATAAAAATATTTGATTTTGATTTTGATTTTAATTTGTTCCTCTTGTGTTGATTGACTTCTAATCAAATAACAATAAAAATAACAGTCAGACCAATAGGTACCTATGGAGATATCTGAATGGCTAGACAAAGTGAGTTCTATGAGGGATATCAAAATCAAAAATGAACGTTTTCACGCGAATTTTCGGTAGTGCATATCATACATTTTAACCCTCTACGGAAAAAGAGGTAATAAGTTTGAAGTGTGTTACTGTATGTTTTTGTATCTGTCTGTGGCATGACAATTAAAGGGATGAACCGATTTTGATTTAGTATTTGGTTTTTTTGTTTGAATTGTGAATATAATAAATCGAGAGTGTTCTTAGTTATGTTTCAACTTGTATTTTGAATCGGGATATTGGCGCAAGATATTATAATGGTATATTTACGTGTTCGATAAATTGTCGATCGAAGCGTGTGAGTACTAGATAAAATATGCAGTTTAAAAAAACGTTGATATTTCGACAATCGCTATCTATACTTTTATATATATAATATAATATAACAATAATATAATATCATAATATTAATAAGAGTAAAGATTTTTTTGTTTGTTTGTTTAAAAAAATCTTTTACCTATAGAAAGCTACATTCACAGATAGTTAATCTGTGGCTACATTATTCCTGAGTGACATAGGCTATTTTTATCCCAAACGGTTCCTGTGGGGTGGTCCACGAGAGCGAAGCCGCGGGCAACAGCTAGTCGCTGATAAAATGACTTTGTAAAGAGTCCTTGGACAACTATATCATTCGCGAGAATGGTACGGAACCCTTCGTGCGCGAACCGACTCGCACTTGGCCGGTTTTATGGAATTTTAAAAATGTTTAACCACTTGTTCAAAAAACCAAAATAAAATATTTTTCCTCGTTCATGAGGAAGGAAAAATGAGAATATTGAAAAGAGGTTAAGGAAGGAAAATCAATTTTGCTCATCATTAAATTTTGATTACAATTTTATCTAAATTTTTGAATTTTTATATCTTGATAGTGCCAAAACAGTTCGGACCTTCGTCGATGAATGAATATTATAATCTTTCAAAATTTCAATGAAGATTCTTTTTTATATTTTCCTTACCAATTTACTGATATGAATTTAAACGGAACAAAACGATTAGTAGTGTAGGGATCAAAACACACACGCGCACGGCGCACGGTTGTCGCAGTGGTTGAGCGATTGACTGCTGCGCTGCGTGTCGCGGGTTCGATTCCCGCACGGGACAAATATTTTTATGACCTACAGATAGTTGTTCCGACTCCGGTTGTTGTGTATGAAAGAGAGAAAAGAAATTCCTAGTGAGCAAAGTTTAAAAAAAAAAAAAAAACTGCGTTCTGTAATTTTTGCTATCATCATAAAAAAACGTGAGTTTGTTTATTTACTTACTGGGTAACCTATAGTCACATTACTGACCTACATTCGATTATACATGACTACATATTTAAGCTCGTTTTGTCAACAATCCGGTTCGGTTCAACGCACTGGCATGATGCCAAGTATAGTTTATGCAACCACAACGCAGGTACGCCAATTAAAGGATTCATGTGACACATATGTAAAAATAAGAATATGAAGGATTAAGAATTTGGACAATTTAGACTTCCGAAAACATCGCCGACATCAACTGATCCGATATAATAAAATATTGGCATTTTTTTTTATCAATGAATTTTATTTTGTTGATGAGGTGAATATTTTTATCATATTGCTAATAACGCTGCTCCTTAATAATTTACACTTTGCATGAAGTGATAAATTTGTTTGTTTGTCTGGTTCTGCTCTGATCAAGAAATTTATTCCCCTAAATGAATGATGATTTTGCTTGAATCATATTGCTTGTATTATCACAAGCTATATGTTACATTGCTTTATGTGTGTCTGGCAACTTGTAGGTAATCGATTTTCCAAACACTTTCTGGCATCCGATGACGACGACTAACGCCAACGACCTTGAGGGAACAAAACGCGCACTCGTTTCACACCCGCGCGACCCAAAATTTTGTAGTTTTTTGTACTTTCCTTATTATTCTATGACTTTAAAAAAAAAGCTTCAGATCAAAATGTAGATAATTAAATTGTCTTTGAGATGGTGTTGATTTCATTAAAATACGCCCAGCGGTTTTGGTGTGATTGTCGTGTTTTTGTCCGTTTTAGACATAACTTTACAAAATAATTACACTATGTTATACAAATAAAACTCAAAATTTGCTTAGATCAAATTATTAAGTAAATAGTCTAATATAACATATATTTTTTTCAAAGAATTACGACGAGCCATTTAGACGTGATTCTCATTTTAAAATCAGCTACTCAAGGGAATCGGCGCCTTAAGCTGAGATTCGGCGTACTTATGAAACTTTGGAAACATTGAAATAATATGGAACTATGGAGCTGGTCACATGATGGAGCCGGAGGATGGTCATACCAACTACTTAAGATAGCACCATCGTGATATTACATTTCGTACTTTTTGTCCATTTAAAGCTTGCTTTGAAAAGATTTTTACCCGACTGCCGAAGGAGGGTAATGTGTTTATCAGTCTATGTATGTATGTATGTTTGTTCCTATGTGGTGTTCCAGATATTGTCTTTTCATAGATTGTTCCGATTCGTCTTAAGGCGCGAGAATCACGTCTAAATGGCTGGTCTAAATTTTTTGAAAAAAATATATGTTATATTAGACTATTTTCTTAATAATTTGATCAGAGCAAATTTTGAGTTTTCTTCGTATAACATAGTGTAATTAATTTGTAAAGTTATGTCTAAAACGGACAAAAACACGACAATCACACCAAAACCGCTGAGCGTATTTTAATGAAATTGACACCATCTCAAAGACAATTTAATTATCTACATTTTGATCTGAGGCTTTTTTTTTTAAAGTCATAGAATAATAAGGAAAGTACAAAAAACTACTAAATTTCGGGTCGCGCGGGTGTGAAATAAGAGCGCGTTTTGTTCCCTCAAGGTCGTTGGCGTTAGTCGTCGTCTTCTTAACCTTGCGAGTGTCACTGGCTACATTAAAATTGGAAAATAAAAAAATGGCAGATTTTGAGCGCCATATTGTGGGGGTCTATTTTCATTTTTTCTTCCGAAAACAAAAGGTTTTAAGAGGTGACATTAAAACATAAATATATACAAGATTATATTACTATAATAAATACTAATTGTCATTCCTAATTGTTATTTCGACAATCGCTGTTGCTGATACAATATAATTTCGTCGGGACCCCAAAAGCACACTAACATATTTGAAACAGGTTTTTTTTTTAAGGCTGGCGAGTTAATGTCCTTTAGAATCTACAATTTTGCATATACAAATATTTTTATTAATTAGTATTATTATGTATGAAAAACAAATTAAAACCAGATCATTTGAGACTTACTTCCTATGCCATGAGGAAGTTTGGGCTGGAACTTCCGAATAATAATAATTATAATGTTTTATTTATATTTTTTTATTTTAGTACTTTATTCCAACTAACTGTATCTATTATACAAGTATTTTTATACATTACAATTAATATTTGTTTTGGGATATTTACCATGTATATTTTGATTTTGATATCGAGCTCTCAACAAAAATCAAAATATATATGGTAAATATACCGAAACAAATATTAATTCTAATGATTGTGACCATGTCAGCTTAAAAACTTATATTTATAAACATCCACAAAGATGTCTTAGAGGTAGTGTTAAGGGTGTCTCAAGTATTTATGTCAAAACACTCGAGTAAAACAACAATTAGATTCACTTTTATTAAATACATTGACCATGACTGCGCTCGTGTTAGCTATAATAATACTAGAACTAGCCAAAAAAAAATTCTTTGAAATGTAATAAAAAGAACTTAAATTGCTGAGCTACTAGTTCTCTAACAAACATACACAAAGAGGGGCGTTGGCTTAGGAATAATAAATATAAATACGAAATCAAGTATATTCGTAAATATTGACACAACGATTTTTAATCAATTGGCTATCGCAGAATACGTCACAGAAATCTGACGTAGGTAAGTACCTACTTAAATCAATAATAACGATATTTCAAAGGTTACATTACGTCTTTAACAATCTTATAAACATCACAAAAACATAAGATTATTATGCTAAATTATTCTGTTTCGCAGTTTTTCACTTTGAATCGGTCTAATATACACTAATAAACGTGGCCCGCACTGGAGTGTTTACGTCTGGGTAGTATTAAGTGGTCCCAACATTCCCACTCAATACTGTCTACTTACTGATAAATCTGGTTGTTCTACTATAAACCCCAAATCAAACTCACATAATTAACACATTCTTCAATTTCCCATTTGCAAAACTAATATAATGTCACATGTGTGTCTCTCGAAGGGGTTTAAGACACTGTCAAACACGTCCTCATTTTGACAGTGGAAGTTCCATATAAAAGAAAGCGACCCTATTGCCAACTAACTAAAAAAAATTACAAATAAATTTAAATGGAAATTACATTCTGCTTCATAAATTAGTAAGATTTATAACAGCAAATTTCCTTGGATCTGTTCCGCAAAAACCGATGGTTCTCACAATAAAATTCACATTGTTTATTTTAGAGGACATCTGATAAATAAATGGTAACACTGACTTTGAACCTTTGTATAACCGTTACAAGATGACCGGGTACCTTCCGGTTAAGAAACTCTTTCGATGAACAACTTGTAAGATGACGAATCCATCGTAGATAAAGGTCACGGTTAGTTGATCGTGAGTATGAATGTCTGGTGGGTATCTTTTCGCTTGTGTAATCGGATGCCTCTAGTGGGAAAGATTTTACCTCTGTTTCACTAAGGCCCACTTGCACAAAAAAACTTAACTCAGAGTTAGTTGCTAAAGCGAGGTTAAATTGACAGTTAATCATTCAATTTTGAGAATTTAACCTCGTGTTAGCAACTACCTCTTTTTTTTGGCGATGGAAATCATCCAATGACTTCACCCGCTCTGTGTAAAGCGGGAGGGCATGTCAGACTTTTACTGACTAAAGTCCACCCGTGTTCTTTCAGTTGTTTGTGTCAGGGCCGCGGTAACTCTTTTTCAAATTTATCCGCAACCCAGACAGGCCTTAGCGATCCCCGTCAGTTTTACTGACATCTATTTGAGGCAACTACCTCTGAGTTATGTTTTTCGTGCAAGTAGGCCTAAGAGAATTCCTTGCCAAACCGGGCAGCAAGGGTTTAGAGATTCAGACGAAGATTAGACTAAGACGAGACTTTGGTCTTCGTGCATACCTTCCGATCCGCAAAACGTCCGGTTTTCTTTTTTTATTGCTTGATATAAAATTGAATGTTCAATTCTGCATATACTTATTCGTTATTTTTATTTTACCTTAGCACATTATTTTTGTCATGGTCGGAGACTTTCAAGCTCTCTGGTTCCTGAGCATATTCATTCATACAAAGCGTAAGCCCGAAGATCTTGATTCGGAACTAAATGACATAGCCTAAACCAGTTTTACAACATTTCCTTTTTAACTGTCGACAGCCAATAAGTTGACCAAAACAAAACAAAGTCAACACCCCGGCATTGACCTTTTGCTAAAATGAAGTCAAATAATAAATGACATACGGAAATGAAGTGCAATATTCCATATTTAGTTTGCACATTTATGGCCCCACACTGATAGATTTCGCTACTTCCGATGTTAAGGGTACACTAGTCGAAAATTCTTCCATACAAACGTAGTCTAGGGATTATTCCACTGTTTGGCAATGTACGTTCAAAATAAAAAGTGATATCAATTTGTCTCATCATTATCTAGACCTGTATGGAAGCAAAAAAGTAAAAAAAGTAAATATTTGAAAGTTATGAGCGTCGAAAGTTCCACATTTCCACACTAATTTTAACGCATTTTTGGGCGCAAATAAAAGCCATAAGAAGATGGAAAATTGAAAAACGGCCACCATACGGGGATAGATTAGTAGTTCAACAATGCAAATAATTTAATTTTGAACAGATACATGTATTCGTTTTTTCATGATATCCAAACTCCCAAAGGACTGATTATAAAATTTCGCGCGCTCGGTTTCGTCCTAAATCATTATCCATTTCGCTACAAATTTGTAAAAGTGTGTATTCGTACGCGAACTATCTTCCTACTGCTCATCACAGCATCTATCTCTTCCGCATGTGTTTTCGGTGGATATAAAATGCATTTTTACCCCGCGCACAAAATAGTTCGTGCCGTCGACTAGTGTAACCTTAAAGACCCACGATAAAAAAGGTTTTGCCGTAACGGTATTCACAAGGTTAAGAAAATAAATAATTAACGTTAAGTAGTTTTTTTTGCAAATACATTGACATACTGCCTTATTTGATGTTATTGAGGACGCAGAGAGTAAAGGTCAGATACGGTCAGATCAGGTCAGATTTCCAAATCCACAGCACCATCTGTTACTGTTTCTGTCAACCTGTCTTATTGCACTGTTGGGATAAAAAAGCCTCGCAATTATTTTCAACTGTTTTGACCAGTTGTACAAGCTACTTTACCTTCAGATTTTCAGTAGCTCGACGTCTGATGAAATCCTACTAGGTACTCGTACTATTGTGAACGTGATAGTTTGTGAAGATGGATACTCTTTCACGCAAAAACTACAGAACGGATTTTGATGAAACTTTACAGAAATATATTATACATCCGAACAACACGGTCTATCGAATATTTTTTTTGTTATAAAGTTTTTTTACCAGAAGCCTCTTCTTGTATCATGGTGTGCAAGTGACGTTTATCTAAATGGAGATAAATATTTTTTTTAATTAACTAAATAAAAGTTACCAATTCACCCCAATCCATCATACGAAAAATACGTCCGTAACCGCAACCGTATACCGATCAATAAATTGTAACCAAATATAGAAACTAATTATCACGTACCAAAAACTTTGAAGGCTCCGTATAGGTATTTTTGGTCTAATTATATTTATCGATCATCGTTTGTTTTTCAAACCGTTTCGTTTGTAGTTCAAGTTTGTTACGATTAATCTGTTATCAAAATGAGGTAAAATTTATTTTTCTCTGGAATTATCTACTAAAGTTTAGTACTTAACCAATTACAAAACAAAATGTATCCTAAAAAAAACTGGCCAAGTGCTAGTCGGACTCGCGCACGAAGGGTTCCGTACCATTATCGCAAAAAACGGCAAAAAAATCACGTTTGTTGTATGGAAGCCCCACTTAAATATTTATTATATTCTGTTTTCTTTTTTTTATCTATTATAGGCTCGCGCTTGACCACCATCTCACCTGATGGCAAGCGATGATGTGGTCGACGATGGAGCACGCTTGCCTAGAAGTAACCTATTCACTCTTGACTTAAAGAACCCCAGATTGTAGCTATCGAGAAACACAGACTCCGGCAGGGAATTCCACTCCTTAGCTGTACGCATAATAAAAGTATACTCAAAACGTTAAGTGCGTATGGGTGGGATGTCCACCATGTACCGGTGGCGCATCGCCGTACGTCTGGTACTCCGATAATGAAACGAGCTGGGCGGAATTAGATCATGCAATTCCATCGCACTCCCCGAAATGTAATCGATAAAAATCCGACAAGCTGGCAACTCGGCGACGATGTTCAAGGCTTTAACTTAACCAGTGTTTTGTTATAGCGGCAACAGATGGACATCATCTGTGAAAATTTCAACTGTCTAGCTATCACGGTTCATGAGATGCAGCCTGGTGACAGACGACATATAGACAGACAGACTGACGGATTGTGGAGTCTTAGTAATAGGGTTCCATTTTTACCCTTTGGATACGGAACCCTAAAAATTTTTCGCCATGAGAACGAAGCCACAGGAAAACGATAATAGTTTATTTCAGTATTTGTTTTACTTTAGTGATATTTTATAAAGTTTGTTTTCGTGTGAGGATGTGGCCACCTTTGGAGTCAGAGTTAATTAAACCGCCTCTGGGAACCCCACAGGCCTCTGACTTGGCTATTTTAGACTTACATCAATACTAATATTATAAAGAGGAAAGATTTTTTTGTTTGTTTATACCGAATAGGCTCCGAAACTACTGGACCAATTTAAAAAATTCATTCACCAATAGAAAGCTACATTATTCCTAAGTGACTAGGCAATTGTTCAATCCCGGAAACGGGTCCTGTGGGGTGGTCCACGGGAGCGAAGCCGCGGGGAACAGCTAGTTAACTATATAAAGGAACATAAAAAACGTTAATTCCGAATAATTCACAACCTTGTGTAGAAATTGGCTTCCCAAAACCTTTATCAATTAAAGTATCAAGATACCGAAAAATATCATGTTAATTGTTACCAGGGTTGGGTAATATAATAACCGATGGTTAAATCATTGCTGTCGAAAATATCAAGCATCTTATATTGAAGATCAGTTGTTTGACCGGTTTCACTGCGTTGACGAGCGAAATTGTATAAGGTCCAGATGATTTCAATACCCTCCGAATTCGCCACCTGTTGAATTTATTGATTTATTTTATGCAGGAATGTAAAAGTTATTATAATCCATACGCTTAAAAAAAATACAGTCAGCTACTAAATGATACATCTAGTGTAGAACACAGAGACACTTATGTATAGAATTAATTTATGGTTAAAAAGTAAGTGAAACCAATACAAAATTTAGTTGATGGCCACAATCTGTTCTGGTCATAACAGAACGACTACATCGAGATAGGTTTGCATCATCTTTGGGGGTGCTGAAAACGAAAATGCGTTCAATATCAAAGTCCAAGATGGCAGCTCTGTCGCAAAATTCGATATTTTACAATTACGCGATATTTGAGTCGGAGCTGTTACGAAGATGTCAAAACGCGCTTTGCTTACACGGTGACTTCTTATAGTATTATGTAACTGAGTTACGAAATAAGTAAAAAAAGCTTTGAATGGGATTTGATTAATTTGATATTTATTCTTTTTTGATCAAGAATACTCTCTTCTCAAATTAAACAGGTTCTCAGTAGCCATAAGAGGATATAGAGTAGGTATCCCTATGGATCGCTATGGCAGGTGGTCCAAATGAATTAGCATATAAGTTTTTTATTAAATTTGTAGATTAAACATTAAGCAAGCCATGTTTAAGTAATTAACATGATATTTTTCGGTATCTTGATATTTTAATTGGAAAAGGTTTTGGGAAGCCAATTGCTATAAAAGGTTGTGAATTACACGGCATTAACGTTTTTATGCCCTTGGACTGAACCCTCCAAAATTTTACAATTAGTCTTTCTTTTCGATGTTTTATAGAAGCTTCTGAGTAGGCATAAACCCGATGACCTACACAAAAAAAACTACGTGAAAAAACCTAAGAAATCAACTATCACATTCCCCGTTTATTTTAAGACGTACTTTTAAAAATCATCGCTGTTCTTGTTCCTCCCGCCATTACATTTAAACTGAATTCAATTTTATAACAAGTGGAAGAATCCACTTAGCTCGTGCCTCAAAAATCATCGAAAAAAGACTCATCTTTTTAAATGTCTTTATCATAACGAAAAGTTACCCCATCTTAATTATTTAGTCCCTTTTCTCTGACCTCGATAGGATAAAGTTGCTCAATATTCAACGCTTTTTTCGATAAATCTAAAGGGATCTTTTATCAAAAAAAAGTATTAAATACTCTGCAATAAATCTTAAAACGTTAAGATAACGACTTCTACGTATACCATTTACGTGAATTCTGTTTCACTGCAAGAGCCAAAATATCCAAGAGCAATATCAGCGATTTTAAAACCTCAACAAAAGAGTTTCTGTATCAAACAGAATCGTTTAAATTTATTCGATTCTGTATTTGGATCTACAATTTAAACGAGTTTAAAATTTTACTGTTATCTCTGATTTAAAGGTATTTGTGAAGGACTTTGAACTTGAAATGTAATTGATATCGGGTTTATTTTGAGACAGCTAACACTTTTCTGATTTAGTGAATACCTATTGCATCTTATTCTGTAAAATCTTACTAACGATATCTATTCTTTGAATTCACGTCAAAAACTGAGTTAAGAACGAAGAACTTTAGTAGGTCTTGCGCCAATTACATTGTAAGTCGCGTCATCCATAACCGACCTCTTCAGTACATTATCACAGATTACACTTAAGAAAGTGTGCACATTCTTCAAATACAAAAAAATAAAAAAATACAGTGATATCCATAACATAAATACTAGGAACAAACACAAATTTGTAGTACCAACAACAAGGCTCAAGAAAATAGGTGGCTCGTTTAGATGTCAATGTGTGCGCTTTTATAATAAGCTTCCAAGCCATGTACAAGTTCTAAGTCTTAATAAATTCAAATCATTCATTAAACGTAAGTTGTGCCAGAAAGCGTTTTATACCATCAAAGATTACGTTGAGGACAAAAAGGCTTGGGATTGAGCTACTCCAATTAAAAATTAATTTTGATTTTTTATATTTTTCACCGTGAATTTTGTTTTACTATTTTTTTTTTTGGTTTTCTTGCAATGACAAGAATATTTACTTTTTAAAGTATTATATTATTTTATTTTAATTATTGTGAATGTGAAGACTATGTGGACAATTTTTTTTTTCGTTTTTTTTTTTAAATTTATCTTAGTTTTTAATCGTGGTCTGGCAGTTTGAGTAGTTTTGCGGCCTACCCGAATGTCCTTTCTTTGGTATTGTTCGTCGAATCGTTGAGCTCCTTAAATTCTGTGTTGAGCTGCTCGGTTATTGACAAATGCGTGCACTGACTGGACAGGTCCACTCAATCTGGCTGGTTCTTTCCTCAAAAGACTATTTTAGACATCAATCTACATGGTCTTAACATGATCTAACCAAGATTTTTGTCTGGACTTTAAAAGAGACTGTGACCTCTGAGTTTGTTTCGGCCTTTCTTCTCAGAGTAGTCAGAAAGGAAACGCCGACCTCATCTAGTTTTAAAAATATGATCGACATGTAAAAGTGTTTGTACAAACCAACTTACAGAAATAAAATCATTTATCATTTACATCGAACTGTGACATAACAAACTTGAGCTAGTACATCACGCTGTATTCAACAAAGGGTGAGAAAGAGGCACAAGAACTCCTCGGAAATCGCTGCAACGCTGTCCTTAAAAACAAGAACGTTATTTCGTGGCACCGATACCCGTAGAAACTGACAGTTGTCGACAATTCTAACTATGTCTGTGACAGCAGAAATATGTGCTCAGTGTTACTGTGGGCAATGTGGGCAGAGGCGTATTATAGGAATCCATCCATATTTCGTCAGCAACGGAACAAACATATCATCCCATTACCCTGTCAGTATAAATTGACCTTATTGACCATGGAAATTGAGAATCAATACTTGCTACCGTAATGCACAAACGTCATATTGACACACGAGAGACAGTATTTACTGAATAGTCACGTTCGTGGGCAAATGATCATTGTCGCGGTGTGAGTCAACAAATAAATGCAAAATGTCGATGATGCATGTCGAACGTTCCGCACTTTAACCTGGTTTTGTCTGTATGAGAATTGAGTTATTGTATTGATACTTAAGAAAGTATTTCTCCAGGAGCTTCATGGCTAAATAATAACAGGCGCGCGAATTGATATTTGAGGTTAAGCAATGCTTGTGAAGGTCGATACGTGGATGGTTGACTACCTACCGAGAATTATTCATTACCGAGAGAGACTCATACGGAAAGACGGCTGCGTTTACACCAAAGATGTACGAAGATGCGTAGCGGGGGATGTGTTTCTCAAGAAGCAATAGAATCACTTCATTTACCTAGGGTCTCTCAGTGCAACTCTAGTGGAAACGGCTGACCACGTGAGGTTTTTGTACATACAAAACAAGGGAAGGATGTGTGCGAGACATGTGTTGCGAGGGACGTGTTGCGAGGAATGTGTGCCAGGAATGTGTTACGAGAGATGTGTGCTAGGGACGGACGCAAGCAGTGTTGCTATTCTAGCGTAGTGGTTAGTGACAAGAAAAATGTATTTAGCTACTAAAACGAAAAATTTCAAATTTTCATCCTTAGCGCTGGGCCTTGGCCTTGGTTTACACTATGGTTCAAAAGTAGCTGGAATTCGTTGAATTATTTTTGTCGCTTTATTCTCTATCTATGTCCCCATTCTATAGCAAAACTGCTCTGCTCCCACCACATCTCATCTGATAAGAGGCCGCTACCCATCCTTGCACCGCCCACCTGCGCAACGTTTCACAGCGTCGCTACGCATCCTCACACCACCAACTACCTCGCACATCTCTAGTAGAAAGGCAGCATAAGCTCGTTGGACCCGGCTGTCATTTGTACATGTTTCACAGTAGTTACGGGTAGTCTGACGACTGAAAATCTGACACCAAATTTGTCAAAGTGTATACGTGCGTGTTACACAGTGACTGCGTTGTGGAGGTCCATGGTTTCCATGGTATTTAGTTTCATCCGATTAGGCGGAAACCGATCCCAACATAGTCTGGAAAATGCTAAGTAGTGTGAGGGGATAGCTCAGAGAGCTCTAAATAATAACCAGAAATTACTTTGCTATATTTTATTGTATCAACAGCATGCCTGCCCTAAGGCGGCCTGTACGGAAGTCACAACCAAAGCTTAAATCTCTCTTAAATCTTAAATGATTTTACATGCATTCCGATTTCAATCACCTTCCAAAACTAAATAGTTGTCTATTGCCAGTCTTATAATAGGCAAAAAAAGAAAAAAAAAAAGAAAAAAAATGAAAATGTTTGTCCTGTATGTCCTGTATGTTTTTTATTTTGTGGTGTACAATAAAGTTTATAATAAATAAATAAGAAGGTTGCTTCTAAATAGGTGAGACCTCACAGTATATTGTTTGGGAATTGCCAGGTAAATATTTACCTGCTATGTAGCTTATGTAGCCTATTATGGTTACGTTAAGAGTCTTTTCCATAAACTTTTATTTGTTATAGCAGTACAGTAAGTGGTGACAACGGAATAAAGTTGAGAAGATACACAACGTGTACAATGTCAAGTAGTAACAGCGTTATTTCTCATTGTTTCGTTGTGTTTACTTAAATGGAAATATAAATAAATAAGCATCAAACTTTTTCTGTTTATTACAATGATGCGATCATCAATCTATCAACTAAACTTGATTTGCTTTTACGACGCAAATTGATAAGCGAGAAAGAGGGTTTTTACATTTTCCAGAAAGATAAAATTTAAATTGTTGATTTAAGGATTATACGATTTAAATACACCTCAAACTATCGAATCAATTACAACTAGAAATGTTTTTCTTAATAGCCCTAACGGCAATTAAAAATAAAAGTTACCTAAACTAGGCCCTCCATTTTATGGCAATCACTATAAAATTGTAATTTTTGCCATCTCAAGCTAGTGTCAAGAATCAAATCAATCTTTATCTTATTACTACATAAAACTAACAATAATTAAATATTAAAGTTCGTTAAACTGGGCCCTCCACTTTATGGTAATCACTATAAAATGGTAATTCTATGCCGAATGAAACTAAATAAAAATCCCCTTAAATTAATGAGGCAATTAAATATGAAAGTTCGTTAAACTACGCCCTTAATTTTATGGCAATTACTATAATATGGTAATTTTTGCCATCTCAAACTAGTGTCAAGCAACTAATCAATATTTTTTTGTTACTATCATCATCATCAGCCTTTTAATGTTCATACTGCTGAGACACAGCGCTGCTCTCTGTGAGTGAGGAAATGGGAAATGGAATCAACCACGCGGGCTCAGTGCGTGTTGGTGGATGTCACATGTCGTCGATTTTGTTTTAGTTACTGTAGAGACTATCTTATACGTGATCGTCATTTCAAAAAATTTAAATCACCTCAAGCTAATGCGGTATTTAAATCATTTTTCTTAAACACGAAATAGCAATGAAATTTTAAAGTAACCTAAACCCAAACTAGGCCCTCCATTTTTCGCATCTCATACTAGTGTCAAGAAACTAATCAATCATTATATTGATTCCATAGAAACTCGATACAACACCAGTCCGTCGTAATATCGATAAATGTAAATCAATTATCACCTACTTATAAAGAAAACCTCTATAATTTATCGGCTAACATAACACACAGATGCCATAAATTTTGTCATTAAGGTACAGGTTTCTGTGTTGCCATGTAATCCCGCGAACTGACAAACAGAACAGATAACTGATAAACCGGATATTATATTAGGACAATGACCTTTCCCAAAATGAACTGAAGCTCTGAGCACACGGTTTAGCAATCCCTTTTGCTATACCTCTCAATATCTTTTTATGTGCTGCTTTAAACCTTAAATTAATTTTGCCCGTATGTAACACATCGTATATAAGGGTGTGTGCTAGTTGAAAATGAAACACATCATCATCATCATCATGTCAGCCGAAAGACGTCCACTGCTGGACATAGGCCTCCCCCAAGCGTCGCCATATTGATCGGTCCTGTGCGTCTCGTAACCAGTGGATCCCCGCAACGTTCACCAGGTCATCGGTCCACCAGGTGGGGGGCCTTCAAACGCAACGTCTTCCGTTTCGCGGTCGCCACTCCAGAACCTTTCTGCCCCATCGGCCAGCCGTTCTGCGAGCAATGTGCCCTGCCTACTGCCACTTAAGTTTGGCAATTCTTCGGGTTATGTCTGTAACCATGGTTTTCATGCGGATCTCTATATTTCTGTTCGGGAAGTGGCGCGGTATCTTCTCGTCCAAATTACAACAGTGTCTCAAGACGAAATTCTATGACCAGTGTGTGTTGCCAGTGATGACATATGGCTTTGAGACGTGGTCGCTTACAATGGGCCTTATCAGAAAGCTCACAGTCACTCAAAGGGCAATGGGGAGGGCTATGCTCGGAGTTTCCTTGCGTGATCGTAATGAGAATCGTGTATAGGTACACACATATACGTAACCAAGAACAGACACTTAGAACTTAAATAAACTTAACTAACGTAACTTTACTGAAGCTAACAATTTCAAAAGACTTCATAAAAAGACAATGTCTTCCTATCGGGTAAATGTGAATGCCTTTAAACTTTCAAGTTTAACCCACCCACGCGCAAAGCAAAAAGAACTGAACACGTGCCCAAAAGTAACGTTTTAAAAGATTTTGCATTCGGCAGGGTACCGCCTGTACACATAAAAAGGTCTCTGTTACTTGAATGGGGATGCCTTAGTAACTTGAATGGGAAACCGGTTCACATAAGACGACCAATTTATCTCTAATCCCAGACTAAATTAACTTGCCAAAATGATTGATCAGGAGAAAACGGAACCTTTTTGGGGGTGCTTAAAATAGCTGAGCCGAATATTTTTTTACTGAAGCAAACCTTTAGATAAGCTTTGAAAGTAAGTAAACAGATTAAGATGAATTTCGACCCTTATTGGTTGATATAAGGCGTTTGTAATATAGACTACTTAATATTAATTTCCTCAAAAATATTTACGAGTATAGGTATTAACAAAATTGTTTTCAATTTTGAAACTATATCCTGTACAATTTGATTCCGCTTAGCCCTTTCCATCATCGGGCTACAAGACGAATGGCAATGCGCCATCGGTACATGGTAGACATCCCACCCATACGCACAAAGCGTTTTGCAAATACTTTCATTGTGCTTACAGCTACGGAAAGGAATGCCCTGCCCTGCCGGCCTTCGTTTCCTGATAGCGACAAGCTAGGGGTCTTCAAGTCAAGAGTGAATAGGTTACTTCTAGGTAAGCATGCTTCACCGTCGACCACTTCATCGCTTAATATCAGGCGCGATGGTGGTCAAAAGCAAGCCTCATCATCAGCATTTTAATGTTCCTACTGCTGGGACACAGGCCTCCTCTCTGTGAGAGGGAATGGGCCGTAGTCAACCACGCGGGCCCAGTGCTTGTTGGTGGATGTCACATAATGTCTTCGAATTTTTGGTTCTTGGACATGCCGGTTTTCTCACGATGTTTCCTTCTCCGTTTTGAGAGCAATGGTGATGAAATAATTTACACTCAGAAAAGTGCCTGCCTGGGTTCGAACCCAGGACCTACGACAAGTCACAGCCGTTACCACTACGCCACCACTGCTCTCAACGCAAGTCTAGCATATATTCGTAATTCAATCACGAACGCGTAATGATTTTGAAATTGGCAGACAATTGCTGCGTGGAAATGCGAATAGCTACTGATCATAGAATAATAAACATATTCGGGCTACTAAAGTTCTTTAAATTATCATTGATACCTGCAGGTGAAATAAACGGCCGATATATCTATCGATGAATTTAGTCATAGTGAGATGAGTTAGTGAACAGACACTACAGGTGGACAATTACTACTTATGTCCAATTACCATGAAATGTGTCAGCCCCCTTCGACCAATCCTTGAAACTGCCATCATCAATTTAACATGCAAATTGATGTCTGACTTATTAGTAGACGATTTGTATCATATATAACATCAAGTTTATGGATTGGTAGTATGACGTCACTTTATAAACATGTCTGCTTTTTTACACCGCCTCAGTGTGATGCATTACTTAAAGGAATCAGTGTCAGCAACTTCAAGTAAATCTATGCGCTGCAGAAGAATAGCATGGACCTGGATTTAAATACGAAATTTAATGATTTCAAATTGATTTGTTTGTTCGAAATTCCCGTGAACAAGAAAACCGTGTAAACTCGAATGTCAGTTACACTTTAAAAATCAACCAATAACACTGAATTTTGAAATTATCATTGCAATGTACGATCGTAGGGGAATGAGCAAGCCACACGGCGTAGTGAGATATGAACTTCATATATGTAAACTAATCGGTAAAACATAGTTAACCTACCAAACCTATACAAAACGAGATTATAGTGCCGATAAAGACTGTCGACTAATCGTCCATCTTCTAGTCCGTCGTCTAACAGAATTTCAGTTTATTTACGCTACCTATAATCTATTTCTAAACTGTTCACATGCAAAAAGTGTTAATGAATTAAGTTTAAATTAAGGGTACACTAGTCGACGGCACGAACTATTTTGTGCGCGGGGTTAAAATGCATTTTATATCAACCGACAACACGTGTGGAAGAGATAGATGCTGTGATGAGCAGTAGGAAGCTAGTTCGCGTACGAATACGCACTTTTGCAAATTTGTAGCGAAATGGATAATGATTTAGGACGAAACCGAGCGTGCGAAATTTTATAAACAGACCTTTGGCAGTGTAGATATCATGAAAAAACGACTAAATCTATCTGTTCAAAATAAAATTATTTGCGTTGTTGAACTACTAATCTATCCCTGTATGGAGGCCGTTTTGCAATTTTCCGTCTTCTTATGGTATTTATTCGCGCCCAAAAATGCGTATAAATTTGTGTCGAAATGTGGAACTTTCGACGCTCATAACTTTCAAATATTTTCTTTTTTTACTTTTTTGCTTCCATACAGGGCTAGATAATAATGAGACAAATTGATATCACTTTTTATTTTGAACGTACATAATCAAACAGAGGCATTATCCCTAGACTACGTTTGTATGGAAGAATTTTCGACTAGTGTAACCTTAAGTTAGCTTAGCTTATGGTGTGATAAGATAGTATTTTTGATTTTATTATCTCTTAAATAACTAATTCTTTAAACATTCCGTTACTCCATATTTGATGATATTTTCTTGAAAAAGAACTTAAAATATTATAGCCACTTTTAGATATCGCGAAGAATTGGAGACAGCTACTTCCCAACATTATTTTTTTAAATAAAACCGGTAACATAACAATAAAGTAACAATCGCAATAAAACGTGTTATTATTACAAATATTATCCTAAGTTACCTTGGAGGCAAAAGTGTCATAAAAATTCGTAATATTTTCAACTTTACATAAAATGTGGAATCTAGCAAAGACGTTATGATTCAATTTAATTACGTAATTACAAGGTGATTTTGGTAGATAAGGAAAACAATAATGAGGAAAAGACGTTTTTCTAAGATCGTCCGTAGTAGTCTACTGTGGAAGGTCTTTCCTTTAACCTCTTAAAACTAGCTACTGTTTGAAATAATTCGAACGTGTGTACGTTAACTGTACACACGTTCATTGTGTATTCGTTGTGTTGTAATAGAAAATATTCATAAATAATATACGCCAAAACTGCAGTCATCATAAAACTACTGCATGCACCAAATTGCTGACACAACTTTCGTTACATTCATTTCTATATCATTTCAACAAATTCTTAACAAACGTTGTGTATTTATTCAACAAATTAATGCAATACTCACTTTTCAACGCCCATCTCTTGTTCATAATCAATCCATCCAGGAACTTGTATCCATGTTCCCTACATGTCGTCTCCTTCACGCTAGCAACAGCACTCGTTAGGGACAGCAGATCACTCGCCAACACTACCGACGACGCGTAGTCAGGTGACTCTTCAACGTGCCTGACTGACCCATCCCTGTTCCCTATCTCATCTCCATAAGCATCATAGGAAGAAGATTTGGCTTCTCTAAGAACCTTCGATTCAGCATCTTTCAGAACCGTACTATTCCTAACTAATGCAGTCAACCGCGTCACAATATCCTTATCAACTCCCAAATTTTGTACAGTCCTGTTAAGAAGAGCTAAATCTCTTTCATTTAGAGTTCTGTTAGAATTTAATATAGGAGATAATTTTTGTAGCACTCCCTTATTTAATAATGTAGTGTTAAAAGTTGTCGGATCGATGGCGGCGGTTGCCGCGCACGCGATTAGGAAAATCGCCGCGGAAAACATGACGTGCGCGCGCGCTTGCTCTAGCAATACTGAGGCTTCGATCCTTCGATCACTGAGGTAAGTCCTCGCTATGGGTTCTGTCGCCTTTTTAATATTGTAATAACTTCATTGTTTTTGATCGGTAGTTGATTATCATTCGATTCTGGATGGTTCGATTTGATTTTTGTTTTAAGGGGCTTGATTCAAATTATATAAAAAATGTATGTTACCTTTATTTATTTGGGTTTTGCTACCCCTTTTGTTTCATGTCGATTGCAATACTTCATCATATACTCGCGATATTGTTCGACATCCCAGGAGGCTTAATTAATCATAGTTTAGCATATCAATTGGTCAATGACATATTAATGCTACCAAGTTGCTGGTTAGTCTAGTATTATGTTTTGTCAATAATTAATAAACAATGATGAACTCTTTTTAAATCGTGTGTTAAGCAGTAGCTACCTAAAAAAAAATACTGCAATGTATCCAAAACATCTAAGACAAAGTCTGATATTTTTTATTAATTTCCTCCGTTTGCGAATCTAGCCTTCAAATATTTTAAGAACTGGATCTTTGAATACTACGAGTATTACAATTTTTAATATATAATTTGGAATTTTAGAACTTATACTTGATTTTTAGTTGATTATTTAATCGCTTAGATTACCTTCAAATATATATATTTTGATTCAAAAGAAGGTTTTTTATTTTGCGTTGGGGCATTTAAATATGGGAAATTATTAACCGAGGGAAAAATATACTGAATGGGTGACTATTATACTAAGTAAGTAACTATTTATCCGATTTGAGTAATACCTTTTAGGAGATTTTTGTGAGCTGCGGTAATAATATTGTTACATACTTTAATTGTATTTGGGTTTCTATTTTTTCTATTTTAGAATATTATTATTTTGAAAATAGCTGAACAACTATCGAGGCGACATCACTGTGCAGTGCGGGAGTTCGGGTTTATTCGTGTCCAAGAGCGAGCGAAGCGAGCTCGGGAACTAAGGGCACCCCGACACGGATAGGTTAGGTTCGAAGCGGATGACGGGAGCTGAAGTGAGCGAGCAAAGCGAGCGAACTTAGGCTTAACACGCACTGCGATTTTTATTCGCGCGAATTTTTTTCCGCACATCTGTGACCTATGGAAATGTATGAAGCTGCACGCACTGCGGAAAAAAAATCGCGCGGAAAAAATATCGCAAGAAATCCGTGTTTTGCCACAGAATCTCCCGCACCGCGGCGCGGATAAAATTAGCGCGAATATTTTGAACTCTATGAACAGGTAGAAGGAGACAAAAATCGCGCGAAATTTTATCCGCAGTGCGTGTTAGTTAAATTCAGTACGCGGACAAAAATTCTCGCGAATAAAATTCGCGCGAATTATAATCGCAGTGCGTGCTAAGCCTTAGCTCCCGTCATCTCCTTCATGTTAGGTTACTTTAGGCCCTGCAGATAGAAAAAGGAGCCCTGTCGACAAACTTATATTTTCAAGTCGCTGTTTTAAACATTTGTATTCGCCCACTGTTTGTCGCCCACTTAGTATTTCAGTAAGCCATATTCAGTATTTTTTACACCTTTAATTTGAATTTTTTTTCACTCGTTTAAATACTAGCCTTTAAATATGATTGCGTTTTTGGCACATTCTTGTACCCTTTAACGAAGTTTAATTAATATTTTTATGATACATTACCTAAACAGTTTTTATAATAAAAATAAAATAATAATTCTCTTTTTAACTGATTTCAAAAAAAGGAGGAGGTTCTAAATACGTCGGAATCTTTTTTTTATATTTTACCCCATTACTCAAAGGCGCTTAGTCGAAAAATGAAAAGCAACAAACACACCGACAAAGACACCGACTTCGGAAAAGAAAGTTATTTTTCGGTTTCTAGTGTTTTGCTTTGGAAGTCGGTTTATTCTTTTAAAAGGTATTTTAGATGATTATCTTTAAACAACTTATCGCATACTACAATTTATATTTTTATCATTCCCGAGCAATTCAAGGTAAAAGAATTTCGGATGCCCTGCTAAATCATAACAAATACTGTGTCCCCTTATTACTAAGAACTACTGCTTGTTTTTTTTATTATTTGTATGTTTATGCCTACGTCTAATTTATCACAATAGCATACATTACCAGTACTCCTGTCGCTCCTTACTATAACTACCAGTATGATTTCTGTAAGTTTAGGTATTATATATAACACATGAAAATGAGGAATTACTGTTTTCGATTAACGAACCTTTAATGTAGGTACAAAATGAAACAAGAAAAAAAACTCAAAAAGATAATTTAATTTAACATTTAAACAACGCTACCTTGAGTATCGAGAATATTGAGCTCCATTGCGATTTCCATTCGCGGTCCACTCCCATTCATCAAGATCATGGTCCTCCTCTCTAGATTGTGACCTCCTTTGAACGTAATGTTCTCTTTCCAACCAAGCTTCATCCTCTTCGTCTTCCCCACCTTCTTCTTCAATAATTTCCAAATCATCGTCGTTATTTCCAACATATTCTTCACCAATTTCTTCTTCTTCCTCCTCCTCTAGAATTTCTCCTAGTCCTTCGTTATCTCTCTGTGATTCGTATTCTACTTCTGTTTCAGGAATTTCTTCTAACACTTCTCTGTGTGCTATAAAGTGTTGTCTGCTCCTTACTTGCGGCACTTCTTCCTCTTCTTTTTCTTGTTTCTTTTCTGGATCAGCGCCTTCTGTATCCTGTGACTTTGATGTGAATGTGAAGACTTTGTGCAGGTTTTGCATTGGTAAGACAAATGTTAACGTCAGAAGGATTGATGACAGTAGTATTGCAGATATTTCTTGTATGTCAATCTGTAATAGAAATAAACAAATACAATTTAATCAAATCGATGATTAATTTAAAATAGTTGTAAATTATTTTTGTTTTTGTCATTAATATTCTTACCATAGATATTAAAGTGAATTCCTTAGAATACTTGACGGTACCGACGTTGGTGATAAACACGATGAACTGACAGAGGTAGATGGCGTAAGAGAGACGGCTGATCAGCACCAAAGGACCGCAGCATAAGAAACGTGACAAAAAACCTGTGGAATAAAACGAGCACAAACATTTCTATGTCACGGTAAACAATAATTATTAAGACAATTAATTTGACTTGCTACAAACATTATTATTATTAAGAAGATTTTAAACGACATTCTGTTTTTGGGTTGATAAAATTTTGTTAAATGGATAGGTGACCTTCATAGAATACACCACTACATGGCTTATTTCTGGCCCCGTCCTGAAAAAATGAACTTTGTGGACCCTGATTCATTGCACCAATTTGCCACTTATTAGTACCGCGTACCGTCACTGGGAAAGACGAATTCTAAACTAAGTACTATACAATGTGTTCGGACTCGTAGTAAGAAAAGACCGTAAAATAAATTTAAGTTTGCCGATAAAAACACACCACCCCACTCTTGTGAATTTACGTTTAAATTTTGTTTTTTATGGCTCAATACAAAAATATCTTGTCATTTCAGTATTCGATGCATATTTTTGTAGATTATCTATGCTGTGGCCGTAAAAATAACATTAAATGTCTGTGAGACCTAGGTCCGAAGTTATGGTTGTTAGACTACGTGGATATCGTAATAAGTAAAGTACTAAAATTGCTCTATCTTTGAGGGTATGGTGATTCCACTCCTTATGTGGGGAATTTTTATCGATAATATAACTGTATTTTACGGCCTTAAAGATTTATTAGTAAAAGTCCAGATAAACTGTACAGTTTTAAACTCTTACCACTGCTAATATGCACAGCATAGATCACCCACGCAATAGCAAGGGCTGACGCGATAGGTGCAAGTGCAGCGTACTGAGCAGCGAATGAGGCGCTGTATCGGTACTGTAGAGAACCGGAGTCGATGCCTGCCCACCACACGAGACACCATAACGCAATGCTGGATAACCAACCGATGGTGAGGATGAACTGTAAAAGAATATTAATAAATATGAAAATAATATTAACAATAAAGAAGAACACTAAGCCAATATAATCGACAAGTTCTAGTAGTTTTATAAAAATTAAACTACGTACACTATATTTGTCCATGACTCATTTCTCAACAATTGAACGGATTAAGGTGTAAAATAGAAATTGACTATGGTTTGGATTAGGACTTAGCATACTTTTTATCTCAGGAATACGTTCTCGCTGGATAATTTTAGAATTTTACGCGAATGAAGCCGCTGGCGGATGCTAGTTATCTATAAAGCTCGCAGGGTAATTTTGAAGATGATTAGGTACTGACAAATTGGAGAAAAAGGCCTTAAAAATGTTCAACCATCAATTTATGGAAAAGTGTCGATAAGTGCCGTTAAAGAGGCCAATCTTTTTAGCCAAAAACTGTAGTGATCATTATCCATTTCAGGACAAAAGGAATAACTTTTTGTAAAATAAAATAATTTCTTAGCCCCTGAACTCAAATATGAAATTTGTGTGCGGTTACGGCTATCAGTGGCAGCAATTAGCAAGCCAAAAGTATATATATATAATATGTTAGGGATTGACCATGTGACACTTATATTGATCCCAGAAGTTAGCACTTTTTAACAATGTTTATTGCTTCTCGTATTTTTAAGTCCACACGTGTCATATGATTATTTCTAGATGTTAATAGCAGATAATTTTTCTGCATAATTATAGCATGTTTTACTTAAATTACTTGACTTATAATAATAAAGTGTTGGTTAGCTGTATCATGTCGATCATGATCAACATCAAGTGTGCAATTTTGTTGTTTTATTTGTGCAATTTAGTTTACCGCATTTGAACTTTGACTTATTTATAAATAGTTTCTGCCAGTGGTTCCACCCGCAATGATGATGATGGTAACACGGGTGGAATCTACTGAGGAAAAAGGTATCTCGTGTGTCTAACCGTCAATCATGTTTCGTCCGTCGTCGTTTAGCTGTTGAGTTAGTGATTGATTCACAAATATCCATACATCTACAGACTTCAACATTTATAATATTTGCAGGATAAGATAATTGTACAATCCTTATGTTCGTACCTACGCAAATATAATGATCGCGATGACTCCATATGACAGAATATTTTGTTTATGACTAATTATTGTATCCCATTCATTCATTTCTGATTGACTGAAGTTTGTTTTCAATAGTTTTTACTGTCAATACCTAACAATGCAGTATCATCATTAGGTTTCTATTGACTTTCATTATTCTATCGAACACGTCAGCTTATATTATTAATTAAAAGAGACTGAATGAATGACGTCTAGCACGAAATAAATCTATTATAGTCTATAGTAGCCATTGTTAAATTTGTTTTGACTTCTGACTTATTATCACTGTACTGTGTAAAAAACATTGAATACAAAATATTTAAAAATATATTTAAATTAATTAAAACTTTATAGCGTCACAGAGGAGCTCGTGGCTAAATAATAACAGCCACACTGGTCGATCATCAAAGTTAATCAACGCTTGACTAGGTCGGGCCGTCGATGGGTGACCATTTCAACATACCCAGTTTCCTCCGTGCCTCGGAAAGCACGTTAAGCCGTTGGTCCCAGCTGTCATTTGAAGATCTTTGACAGTCGTTACGAGTAGTCAGAACCTTGAGATCTGACACCAGTCTTGCCAAGGGGTGCCGTGTTACCCAGTTACTGGGTTGTGGAGGTCAGATAGGCAGTCGCTCCATGTAAAACACTGGTACTCAGCTGAATCCGGTAAGACTGGAAGCCGACCCCAATATAGTTGGGAAAAAAAACTAGGCAGATATAGCGTCACAGTGGCTGTACAGAGGGGCATCCCCCGTATTCTAAAGGCAAGTTCGCAATCACATCTCATTTATAATCTGTCAAAAATACCTCTAATCTCCCAGTAGACATTGTTTGTCGCCGAGATGATATTGCGACTTGAATATGAGAGAGAAAATTGCCATTTACAGAAGGTAAAAAATACTGTAGACCCTTATCAAAAAACATTGGTTTCTGAAACATGACCCTTATTAAACATGTCCTCAATGTGTCTCACCTTGCCATGTTCTGCAGGTTTCTTCAGTGCTAAGCCAAGACTGAGCCCCACTAAATAAGGTGTTGAACGATGAAGCACCGAAGTGTAGCTCAAACGCGCCGTCCGATACAGCTGACTCACACTGAAAAGATGCATACATAATCATTAATCAGCCTTTGAATTTTCCCACTGCTGGGACACAGGCTCAAGGTAAAAAGCGGATTTGGTGAATGTCACATGTTTTTGGTTCTAGGACATACCGGTTTCCTCACGATGTTTTCCTTTACCACTTTTTAGAGTAGTGGTGAATTAACACAAATAAAAATGCCTGCCCGGGTTCGAACCCACGACCTATAACACGTAAGTCCGCCCTTAACCGCCCTCCGTTGCCACTGCTCCGAAAACATGACGAAATTAAAATTCTTAACTGACAACTAACTTGCTTTAACTTGTAAAGTGTTCATGTTAAAGTATCAGGGTTTTGTAAACAAGCTCAGGCAACAGTTCAAAAGTTGAACAGGCTTGAGTTTTAACTACGGCATTATGTGAAGAAAATGTTGGACGGTTTTGTTATACCAACTTTATCGAACATAGGTGCATTAAATAGCTAAAGACAAAGGTATTGATGTTGAAAATGAAAAATCATATCTATTCATTCATAAGTCTTCATATCTATATTCATATCATCACAAAAATCATATCTAGGTATATCATAATTAATTGTATAGAATCATTCATCAATCAATAACATTACAATTTAGGCGGTTTACACATGGCACCGCGCACCGCCGCGGACGCGGAGGGGAGAGCACCGCTCGACCCACGCGGTTGGGCGGTGTACGTCTGTTAGGCATCAACGGATTTATTAGACGCCAATGCGATATGAGATCCGCTTCACAGCTTACCGCGGCGGTGCGCGGTGCCTTGTGTAAACCGCCTTAAAGAGTCTCTAGACAATGGTGACATTCGGTGAGTGAAACGCTAAAAAAGCCAAAAGATAGAATAGGATATGATAGATGGACCCCCTTTTCCACTCTTAGACTCCAATTTGGTACATTGTGCGTGCAGGTCTCCTATCTGTGAGTGGGAATGGGCCGTAATCCTCCACGCGGGCCCAGTGAAGGTTGGTGGATGTCATATGTCTTCGAATTTTTGGTCCTCAGACGTTCCTTACGATTTTTTCCTTCGCTGTTTTGACAGCAAAGGTGATGAAATAATAAAAAAAAATGTATATTTCAATTACGAAGGGCATTGTGATACTTATTATTAGAGTTCACCTTTTAAGCAAGGAAATAATTTAAAATGCAATAATTTACACAAAAAGTAAAGCGCCTGCCTGTGTTCGAACCCACGACCTACAACTTGTAAGTCGTGGCCTTTACCACTGGGCCACCACTGCTCTAAAAAAACAAGGGATTGATAAGGTACTTGAAATTTCGGTAGTGCATGTCAATCCCATACAATTTGGACTGTTGGTTAACCCTTACCGCGATAGAAAGTCACTTTTTCAAGGCCTTAAGTTAAAAATAAAATATATAAAAATAATATATATTTAAAAATAATCTCGACTCGAGAGTTTGCGTACAACATGACAATATTTTTAACTTAGTAAATGTAATTATGGAATGCTCGAGTCAAGGTTTAATCGAGTAAAAGCAATAACTAAGAATACTATCAGGTAAATAAACACGACACTTTTATTATATTTTATTTTTTAAGTTTTTCAAAATTACAACACGATCGTGAAAAATCGATTGTACACGTTATATTTTTTTCTAAAAGCGCGAATTACATTTAAACATCATTACTGTGAATCTTCTTTACGCACCAGATCAACTCGGGATGGATGAAATGGCGACAGGTCACTGGCACAACTCGCGACCCACGGATGCCCCTCAAGTTAAAGGGTAAAATTTACAAGTCCGTGATAAGACCTGTCGTACTGTATGGATCAGAGTGTTGGGCTGTGAAAAAGATGGATGAAAAGAGATTGCATGTAGCAGAGATGAGAATGTTGAGATGGATGTGCGGAGTGACGAGAATGGATAAAGTGAGAAATGAGTATATTAGAGGAAGTTTGAAAGTGGCGCCAGTGACAGAAAAGTTGAAAGGAAACCGTTTGTCCTGGTATGGTCATCTGATGAGGAGGGATGAAACGCATGTTACTAGAAGAGTTATAAATATATGTGTGGATGGATGGAGAGGGAGGGGACGGCCAAAGAAAAGATGGATGGACTGTGTGAGGAGTGATATGAAAGAAAAGGGAGTCAGTGATAGCGTGACGGGGGACAGGACGGTATGGAAGAAGAAAACGTGTTGCGCCGACCCCAAGTAACATGGGACAAGGGCAGGAAGAAGAAGACTGTGAATCTTCTTTAACAATACTTTCATAATTTCAGAATTAATGATCCTATGTTATAATAAAAGAGTGAGAGCAGTGGTGGCCCATTGGTATCGGCCGCGACTTACAAATTGTAGGTCGTGGGTTCGAGCCCAGGCAGGCGCTTTACTTTGTGTAAATTATTTCATCACCACTGCTCTCAAAACGGTGAAGAAAACATCGTGAGGAAACCGGCATGTCCTAGAAACAAAAATTCGAAGACATGTGACATCCACCAACGCACGCTGGGCCCGCGTGGTGGATTACGGCCCATTCCCTCTCACAGAGAGGAGGCCTGTGTCCCAGCAGTGGGAATATTAATAGGCTGATGATGTGTGATGTGATGTATAATAAATGATCAACAAATATTTGCAAAAGACATTAACGTGACAAAATTGTAAATAATACATGGATACTCGTTTCAATGCAAATTGTACAAAACAAATAAAATTAAGTGCCACTAATATGTTGATTTTAAGTCGTCCAAATTATTTCAAACATGGATAATTAATGTTCATGACTAGTGATTGTTTTGTTTGAAAGAGTATGTTCCCGAATTACTTCCAAGATCTGGTGTAGAACTTCGGAGATATACGATAGAACTCTTCAATAAATGACGGAAAATCTCTCGGGATTGCTACAATCGCATGTCTGTTTATTGTTTATACCATTTCATAATATAACATCACACCAGTACGCTCTAAAGGGGTACGCAGTTCAGTTCACCTTGGTACACCCTCATTTCACCAGTTAAGTTCAAGTTTCATGATATTCGGGTAATCGCCAGCATTAATGACATCATACGTCGGGCTCTTGTCACCGCCGGGGTGCCAGCTGTTTTAGAACCCAATGGCTTGGCACGCGACGATGGGAAGAGACCAGACGGGATGACCATAATGCCTTGGAAGGTGGGTAGGCCTTTGGTGTGGGATGCAACATGTGTCGACACCCTTGCGCCATCCCATCTTCTTAGCACGGCGGGCTGTGCTGGGGCGGCTGCTGCTTGTGCAGAAAACCTCAAACGGCGCAAATATAACAAAATTATTGTAAGTTATATGTTTGAGCCGTTTGGGGTTGAAACTTTAGGTCCATGGGGTCCGAGTGCGCATCGACTTTTTCGAGAAATTAGCACAGAGCTCGTCGTTTCTTCACGTGACCAGAGGGCTGGCCTTTTCCTCGGCCAGAGAATCAGCATTGCCATCCAACGTGGCAATGCTGCCAGCGTTCTGGGCACTTTTCCCCTTGACATCGATGTGGACGAATTTTTTGATGCAAATGAGCTCTTTTCCGTCTCCCTTTTCTATTTGTTTATAAGTTTGTTTTTTTTTAGAATAATCAATTGTATATATGTTAATAAATGACAATGTTGTATTCCGATGGAATATGTTTATCCCTGTTGAAATATATTATTCTCTTCATTTTATTCTATGACACTTTCATGATCTAGCCCAGATTGAACCTCACTATGTTTTATGAGATCTACATAACTACCTGGATAATTATTTTAGGAATACCTACTATGAATACTTATATAATTTACAAGAAAATGATTGACGTCAATATCAATCAATAGCACTCAAATGAATATAAAATACTTAAGTAAAAGACGTAATGACAGGTCGCAATGGTCAACACAGACAATTTTAATGTGTTACATCATTATATAAACGATCATCACATAAAAACTTGTATCTTATACAATAAGGATAATACTTTACTGCTTTTTCCGACTGTGTTTCTGCACACTACGTGACTTTTCAGGGGATCAAAGTACATACATACATAAACTCATGCCTTGATCCCATGAGGGTAGGCAGAAACTACAGAACACCACCTTCTACGATCCTTACATACTTCTTTTGCTTCACTCATGTTCATACATGTAGTCATACACGCACGCCAGTTACGAGAACTGCGCACCTGGCCTTTCTGAAGAACATCACCAATAAGGTCTATGTATGTCTTTCTAGGGCGTCCCCCGGCGTTTCCATTGACGTCTGCCTTTTGAAGATCTTTTGTTAGTCGCCTTTCATTCATCCTCTCAACATGACCAAGACATCTTAGCGTACTCTTTTCAATTTTAGTCACTACGTCAAAGTACTCATGGATAAACAAGCTTTAATAAGAGTCTAACACAAAAATATGAATAAAATACTGTTTATTTTATTTAGGTATGTTCACCAAACTCGACAAAATACAGCATTTTTTTTTAATTATCCAAATTGTTGCACGAGATGAGCAGTTTCAGCCCCCGTAATACTTCCAATGAATTGAAGGTTACCCTGTGTAAACAGTAGACTTGAAAATCAATCGTCATAAGTTGCTTCAACTGTATTTTTGAGTTTGTATAAAATCTTTCTTAATTCGAAGTGTTTTCATGTCCCTACTTTCTTCTTTTATGTAATGAATTCCTTAAAGTATGATTCGATTTCTGTGAATGTTTCAGTGACCTATTCGTTGGAGTACCAATATAATTTTAAACTTTATAATAAAAAGCATAATCACCTGACTCCATGATAAGCCAGCATAGTCAACCGATGGTCTCGTACGGTGGTGTATCTCGAGTACGCTGCGAAGACATGCAGTCCTGGTATGAGGATCTTGTAGAGTCCCACCTTGGCTTGCATCAGCCATACTAGCATGCAGCCAAGAATTGTTAGCTGCATGTCTAGGGCTAACTGATGAGTTTGAGGTGCACACTGAAAATTCAAGAGAATTTCGTATGGTAAGAACATTAATAATATAGCCTTCAGAGTACCTCGTGAGAGATAAGAAAAGTAAGCATCTCGATCTGGCTCGCGAAGTTGTTGACATGTGGGATGTGAATACAGCAGTTGTGCCGATAGTCGTGACGGCCAATTGCATAATAGTCAAGAGCCCAAAGAGAAAAGAGGAAGCTCTAGTTGGGCAGCTGGATCAAGGGCTTGATCCAGACAGCGGTACTCCTGGACACGGTGCGTGTAGTCAGGAGGTACCTCTCTCAGGAGCCCTGACCACCGGTAGCTTAGATTCTGTTCCCGATACCGGTGGGCTACTATTTTTGTAATTTTAAATGTAGTTTTTTATTTTATTTTTTATAGAATAAAATTTAAAAATGTAAAAGTATGTATATACAATAATTAAATTAATTAATAATATAAATAGTGGGCAAGATTTGGGCGACGTGCCTTCCAAGAGGTGTTAGCGCTTTTTTCTGCGGCATTTTACAAGCATAATATTTGGAACTTATTGGCAAATATTGGAACTACTTGCCTAATTCAGAGAGGACATACCTCATCTGGTAAGTAGATGCGGACAAAATTATTAGCTTTCAGCCACACACGGTTTGTCTGATTCAGGAACCCGCATCTCTACTAATTCATCCAAAGTTCATCTTCTTGGATTTATATTTCTGTTACAGTTTGTATTATTAATCATTTAAGACCACATCAAACCAAACTATCGTTCGTAGTATCGCAGCAAAGTTTTCATAGTAATTAAATTCAAACAAGTTTCGCATTCGGACTCCCTATTAAACAACTTACCATATCTTCAAAGCCGAAATAGTTCTGCACATACAGAAGGTTCCACCACCAGCCTTCCTGGCAGACTTCAGCATTCTTGGTGACGAAGGTGCCCCACATGGGGCCACTGGATATATTGTCCCAGATGTACGCGTAGAACAGTGTCACAGCCAGGAGTGCTGGTGTCAACCTGTCGAAGAAAATAAGGTTTTAGGTTTCATGGATTAACTTAAACGCATGTTTAACGTAGTGACTGTACATTGGTTGCTGTGGTCTGTGTCTCAATTCCCGCAAACTAAAAGGGATAATGTGATCGAGATATAGAGCAGGGTAGGTACTTCCTTTATCAAAATATACTTGTAGGTATAGCTGTCGATAGTTATAATAGGTGCTGGGTCTAAAAGTACAAGTATGCGGGTATCCACGATACAGACTAAACTTCTCATCATCATCTTCCTGCCCTGATCTCCTGTTACTTGGGGTCGGCGCAACATGTTTTTCTTCTTCCATACCGTCTGTACCCTGTAACGCTATCACTGACTGCCTTTTCTTTCATATCACTCCTCACACAGTCGACCCATCTTTTCTTTGGCCTTCCTTGGACTAAATTTCTAATGAGTCAAAAATTTAAAAAAGTCTGATCCAAAATACTTCATAGAGTTTTTGTTTCGTAACAAGTATATTTTACAGAGTGTTTACATAATTAAAACGGAGGTGAAAATCCAAAAACTTTATTATCTGACTTAATTTTATAAATGTGAAAGTTTGGATGGATGTATGTTTGTTACTCAATCACGCTAGAACGGCTGAACGGATCTGGATGAAATATGGCACAGAGATAGGTTTTAGTCTGGAATAGCACATAGGCTACTTTTCATCCAGGTATAATTTTCCCTCCCTTGGGATAAGAAACAGTTTTCACGCGGGCGAAGCCACTAGCAGAAACAAGTTAAACAAGGAAAACGTAGTAGCATTTAAAAGACAAAAAAGAATGCTACATATTTCGACATTAATTTATTAATTGCATTCTACATATTGTTATTAGTTTGGGTTTGAGCTATTCATAAACTTGCTAATCTGATTGGCTCGTCCGAGATTCTTCGGTTATTATTATACAGGTTTTAGTGACATTGAAAATTATGATATGCTAGATTCGGAACAAACTAAAGCCCGTGATTGATGCAAATGATTATAGCTTATTACAAGTCAATAACCTTAAATACCGTACCTCGGTTTATGTGCCCATAGTTACTTATTATTATAGTGTATCAAAAAGTTTCTGGGCTAAAGAACATAACTGTAATTTATTCGGCGGTTGTTGAACTTGTAAGTTCATAATTTGCTTCTAGGTAAAGGTCACCTCTTGGTCACCTAATGTTTCAGAATGAGTAGGTCATTTCTTAAGCTAATTCATTTAAACTACATAGCTTTTAAAAAAATGAGCATACAAAATGATCCATGTCTCTTTTCCCTCCCGTGGGTTCCCGCATTGTCGAGGGGGGGCTCAGTAGCCGTGGTTTGGTCACCTACGGTGAAGCGAAGAGGAACCCAAGTCGCGGGGTCGCTCGTCAGGGCTTTTGCCGATTAAGCCGGCGACGTAACGGCCAAAAGTTGATTGCGGTGCCGCTTCGTAAAAGAGGCGACATCGCAACAGAGGCGGCGTATATCACGGCGGAGGGTTAGAGGCCGCGGCGGGAGAGGAGTTCCGGTATTGCGGTGAGCCACTCTCCCTACCTTCCACGGCCTGAACGGGGTCGCCACCGTGTGATGGCGGACACGGTGGGGCTGCAGGGGAGGTCTCTATCCCTTGCGACCGAAAAGTGGTAGGTGGCGGGGCCACTGACCTGACCCGTCACAGGGGGACCAAGGGTGCCATACACGGGGTCGTCTGACACCCATGTGCTTTTTTGGTTCCTGGAGTGGTCACGGTGTGCAATGTTTTCTGGTGCACCGGTGATGGGGGGTACACCCCGGAGAAGGGTCCGGTGACGGACGGCCGCGACGGGTTCACGGTGAGTGCTAGCGCGTGCCCTTGTTACCGCCACAAGCAGCTGCACAGGAGGACACCTTAGAATTTTAGTGGGTTAGAGTCCCACATAACTGCGCTATCTCCCCGTGTAGCGCAGCTTGCATGAGCATTTCTCAAAGACAAAAAAAATAGTGTGTCTTTTATATGATTTGCAATATATCAGGGGGTATAATACCTACGCACTTTACTGAAAAAATGCTGACGAATCATAAGGCACTCTGGGTCAGTATTTAATTAATTGTTTTATTATTATTTTATGACTGTGATATGAGAAATAAAAAAATACAATGAGTATAGATTCCCCGTATATATTACAGGGTAAAGTGAGACCTGATATGACAAAACAAAGCATGATTTGCAGAGTTCAATTGCTCTTTACATTAAAAAAAATAAGCAAAGTTGAAACAAACTTGTGGCCCACAGTCATCGACGTTCTTAAATCAATAAGGCAAATGAGTGCAATGAATTCGGAACTAGGTACTTGACTGACATACAAACACACTAAGAAGACTTATCCAAATAATATCAGACACAATATTTTCCTACTATAAATACATTTGTCAGAAAAGAGGTGATGACGGTTTGTAGGGCAATAACACATTTTTATTTATGCAACCTTAGTTTTTTTAATTATCTCAAAAAACCAGCTAGCATGATGTGGCTGGTTTGATAGTTTTCCCATTCCCGTCTGTGTTAATAACATCAGCTACGCTGACGACATGGTGTTGCTGGATCCATCGCTCAGTGGTTTAAGAAAACTGCTTGATATTTGTGAGTCATATGCTGCGGCTCACGGTCAGAGGTACAAAGAGAAGAAGAGTGTGGTTATGGTCATTAGAGGTAGCAATAAACAACCGGAGCATGAACCACCTGTCTATTTGAACGGAGTACCTTTAGAACGTGTCACTCAGTTTAAGTACCTAGGGCACTTTGTGACAGAGACCCTGAAAGATGATGCGGATGTTGAGCGAGAACGAAGAGCGCTGTCGGTACGTGCTAACATGTTGGTTCATAGATTCACAAGTTTTTCAGTAGACGTGAAAGTGACACTGACAAGCACTGGCGTAAAAGTTTTCAGACTTTCAGAGCCTACTGCCAAAACTTTTACGCCAGCGCTTTATGATCCAACTACAGCCAGCGGGCCTACAGCGCTCTTCGTGTACAATACAATAACGCCTTTAGGATTCTGGTGAGGCTCCCCCGATTCTGAAGCGCGTCGGGCATGTTAGCTGACGCAAGAGTCGATGACTTTTATGCCATAATGCGCAAGATAACTGCTTCTCTGATGCGTCGGATTCGGGGGAGCGACAACGGAATCGTAAGGATGTTTTCTGAGAAGTTAGACTCTGAGGTGCTGTGGAGAGTCATCCAGCTTCACATTTTTATTTTTTTATTATTAAATGGTACCACAAAGATATTAAAAGAGAAACTTAACATAAATTAGGGAAAAAACGTTTTCTAACCGGTTTTAATTTTTAATGCCCATGTTATTTTGTTGTTAATTTTATGATGGGTTTTCCACAAGATTACACCAAATTTTCCATGTTTATATTTAGGTATTTTATGACAAAAACAAAACTATTTGAGATTTCTAGAAAAACCGCAAATGTCACTTGTGGTTTTTTTTACCTGAGATCTTATAAATAAACCAACCTATAACAGTTTACTACGAAACATATTAATGGTTGGAAACTTCCGTAATGTCTAAATTAATAGCTAATTTACCTAATGTTAAAGCAAATTGTAAGTAAAGGGTTGGTAACGGCCTCAACTTGGTGGTGGGTTCGAACCCAGGCAGGCACTTTGTGTAAATTATTACGTCACCACTGAAGTGAAGGAAAACATCGTGAGAAAACCGGCATGTCCTAGAAACATAACTTCAAAGACATGTGACATCCACCAACCCACACTGGGCCCGCGTGTTAAGCCCATTTCTTCTCATAGAGAGGAGGCCTGTGTACCAGCAGTGGGAACCCTTAAAAGGCTGAATATGCCATGCTAAACGTTAATATTAAATAACTGTTCGCGACGAAGCGTCATCAACCATACTAAATGGTTCATAAAAAGTTAAAGTTTGTATGTGTAGACATGTCTGCTCACCACGGCGCGCCATCTGATACTAAAATGAATTTTAGAGGCCCGTCTATATTTATACTAAAATTTTACCTACATTTTTTGAGATAGTAGTATAATGTTTTTAGTATTTGTCAGTATGTCATAGGGTTCAATAGTTCACCCTTAACAGAGTAAAATCATTAGAAAGCATACTGATAAGAGTTATCATAGTAAAAAACATAAATTTCTGTCATACGATACGTCTGTGCTCGGCGACGGATTAGTTCCGAATGGCCCGTCAGATGGAGCACCACGATATATATAGTTTTGGAGTTTTTTGAAAATATTATAGTAATTAAAATCATGTTTTTAAGGGCTTATCCTATGTACTGGACATGTAATCAGTACATAATGATGAAACTATGTGAAGACCACATAGTTTCTGCTATGTAAATAAGAATATTGACTTGATATCTCAAACACCAAATATATGGTTTCAGGTCATTTTAGGGTATATGGGGGACCTAGACCGAGACAGGAAGCCTATATACACCTCATAGCTAGCGAAGTCTTTTATATAAAGCCCATTTACTTGAGATATCAAGTCAGTATATAATAGAAAAACTGCTGTTTGTCTGGTTTTGGTAATCGCTTTCGGTTTTAGGTGCCCTAAGTACCTAGAAACATATAGGTGTACTGGTAAAAGTACTACCACTGGAAAGCTTGCTAAAAGGGCTTCCAGGCGGTTTCTAGATGGGAAGAATCGCTTGGATAGTCAACGAGATAGGCAGCCGTGAAAAATGTAAACAACGTAAAACGTTGAAATTTGTAGACCCTTCAGGTGGAATAACTCCATGAAGGGAATAGATGTACTCATGGTGTAAGTACTTTCGGATGGCTTGCTGGACTAGCTACCAAGCCATCACTTTGGAGCGAAAATCGCTCAAGTAGTTTAAGTACAATTCCAGAAAATAGGTTTCTGGAAATGTAATTTTTAGTCAGTTTTTGGCATTCCCTGGGACTATACACCCCTGGGAATTCCGAAAATAAGGAATTTTTGGGGACCTCCCGATGGCCCGTTAAATGCACCATCGTGTCGTCCCAATCTTATTAGTGTTATTATACCTAGTTTCTCTGGTAGCTGGGCGCAAAGAAAGTGACCAGCTGCCAAATTTGTACATAGCGAGGCACCTTATGTGCATATGACCTAGATAGACTTACATAAGCACTGGAAATGTAAAGTGTGGTCTATTGGCTACCAGAATCCCCATAATAAGCGGTGATTGTCTGGTAAGCCTAAGTAGGAGGTCCTAAAGTCGGTGAAATGACTTAGGAATTTATAGATTCATTACATAGGGGATGATATCCCATAGAAGATTCCCGAAAATAAGCTTTTTCTAGACGTCAACAGACAGCCTGCTATTGGCACCAGCAGGTCAACCCAACCTATAGATATCCTTAGGCTAGGTTAAAAGCTATTAAGGTTTTAACTGGGAAATAAAGGGAATTGTCCTTTAATTTCATGTAAATAGTCTAGGGAAGCTATCAATACCTGGAAATTAGGTATATTGATTAGATACATAGATAGGGGGCGTTACTGTGTTACAGTACGAAGAAATCCAGCTATTGATAGCACCATGGAAGGGGTGCGGTAACCCTATTTACCAAATATGTATAAGGGTTTTTTACATAATTAAAAATTATTTTCGGCGAGAATTTGCGGGGCTCTCAATAATGGCACGATGCGAGGGTATAAAGAACCCCCGGGCCCAAATAGAATTTGTAGTCATCCAAAGCTAGTCGCTTGTACTTGTCTTAGTAAATAAGAAGTAATTCTTATATAGAATCACGTCTCAGAAATTGTTGAGAGCCCTAGAATCGTGCCGTGTACTGAATAACTTAGTGTTTCATTTAATTCATCAACTTCAACCCTTATGAAGACATCCCTTTTCGATCCTGTCGAGCTGAACCTCGGAACCTGGACACCAGGAGTGCTGATCCAGAAGAAGGCAACCCGGAGTCTGGAAATGACTCAAGTACAGCCAACACATCGTTGAATCGTTGGAGTCGATTTGCAACCCTTCGTCACTGCTGCAGCCAGGCATCCAAGAACCTTTATTTTCGTTGATGTGGATGGGGCGTTCAGCGGCAATGGCCAGAAGGTTTACGCCCTTCTTTTCTCGGGGCCAATGAACACGCTACGTCCTGCACATTTAATGGTCCTTGCGAGCCGAATTTTGGAGCCTGGAGAGCCCCAGGACGTCGGGAACAGCAGATCCAGAAAAAACAACTGGGTGCCTGCATATTAAGTCGGCTACGTGCAACACAACGTTGACCCGTTTGAGCCGAAATTCGAAGTCTGGAGCGCCCCAGGACGTCAGGAAGAAATAGTGGTGGAATTAATTTTTCGAATTTTGGAGAAATTAATTTCACAAATAAACCAAAAATCGACGTGCACTGCAGGGAACAAGTCCTACGTGCCCTATTTGCCGCTGGATCCAAGAGGTAAAATTCTGGAGACAGTTATTGAAAATACCCTATTTTTTCAATAATTGTAAGAAGATAGAAAAAATTTTCTGTGAGCCGCAAAATGCTGTATGAAGACTGATGCGCATCCTTGAAGCCCCAAGAATAGTTCCTGAAGACTTATCGCTGAAAACTACCCTTATGTTTTTAGCGATTTGTTTAAAAAACGAGCGCCCGTCAGAAAAATACAAGACGTGCGTTTTAGAAGGCTGATGTGCATCCTTGATGATTGAAGAATAATTCCTGAAGCCTTATGACTGAAAACAACCCCTAGGTTTTCAGGAAAATTTTGAAGACTGAATTTTCGTCAGTGAATGGAAGAAACGTACTCTGAAGACTTAGATACGTTTCGGATGTACTGACTACGCGGTTCCTGAAGCACTATCACTGAAAATAACTTTGACGTTTCGGTGATTTATTTGAAGATTGAATTTTCTTCAATCGAGCAAGATACGTGCTCTGAAGATTGATGCACGGCTCTGATGCTTTGGACAAGCAGTTCATGAAGCATCACCACCGAAAAGTAACCTTGACTTTTCGGTGATTTAGAATTTGATTGAATCATAGTCAATCAAATAGAACATACACGTTTATGGGAAAAATAAACTTGTATAGCAAATGCCTGAAGTTTCCTGAAGACTTATCACTGACCGTAAGTTTTTAGTGATTTTTTATTTGAAGATTGAATTATAGTCAATCGAAGTGGAGGTTAACTTCTGGAGATCGTCGGTTTGAACGCTGAAGCCCGGAACTGGGACTTATCTTTGAAAACTAACTTCGAGTTTTCAAAAGAAAATATTTCAACAACAATGCCGATAACCAGAACCAAAGGCAAGAAGCCGGAGGCATGGACCGTGGAGTTGGATCAGCCAGCTGGCATCAGACATGAGCTGCCGCCGGGTTCACCTTCCACAACCGAAGGGACCGAGCCGGCGGACGAGCAGCGCCATCTAGCGCCTCAAACTGAAAGCACTCCGACGCATCAACCAATAGAAACTGATCAAGCGGTTTCTACCAGATTAACCAGATTAGAAGGAGCTTCAGACACAACATTGAAACCTTCTCAGAAAGAGAAGATTTCCGAAGAAGACAGACGTACAGCGATGCCGATGACTACCCGGGGTGACGCCCGTATCGAACATAGCCGTCCGCCGTCAACTAGAGTGACTCAGTCACGAAAAAATATAGATAAAGCTCGCGAAGACTTACTCAAAATTAAGTTGGAGCTTGCACAACTTGCACTTCAGAGAGCGGAGGAAGAGGGTTCCGAAGCTGAATACTTGGATGACAGAAACTCGAATGACGAGTACGTGCGTTCATGGCTAGAAGAGGCACCAGAACCTCAGCCTGAGAAGGAGGATAACGTCGTGGAAGGGGGAACCAGAAATTCTATGCATAGACCCCTGACTGCGACCGCCACCAAATCGCAAATAGAAGGTCAGCATCCTAAAGAAAAAGAAGTGCGAAAACCTCCAGTTGCAGCGTCAGCTGAGTGTACAGGAGGTCAGAGGGATAGTCTCCGTCCATTCCTGACGGAGTTGACGTCCGCTATAGCGTCGCTAGCCGACAGAAAAATAGAACAGCGGGACCAACCGAACCCCTCTGCGTCGAAATTCGTCATGACATTGCCGAATTTCAATGGTTCTCATACTGAATGGCTATCATTTCGGGCCATATATGAGACAACTCGAGCGTATTTTACGGACGTCGAGAATACAGCGAGGCTGAGGAGAAGCTTACATGGACGTGCAATGGAAACCGTCAGCTCAGAACTCATCGGACATGCCAGGCCCGATGACATCATGAAGGAACTCGAGCTGCAGTTCGGCCGTCCAGACTCCATAGCGCAAGCTGAAACAGATAGATTACGCGGACTGCCGCGCTGCAGTGAGTCACCAAGAGACATCTGCGCGTTTGCAAGTCGCGTAAGAGGTGCTGTAGTCACGCTCCGCGCGTTAAAAAAGGGTCATTACCTTATGAACGCGGAGCTTATGCGATTGTTAACAGAGAAGTTACCCAATTCGCTACGAGCACAATGGTACCGATCATATTCGGAGAAGTACCAATCGGTGCCAGATATTTCATTGTTCAGTGATTTTATATCTGAACAGGCACACTTCTGTAGTCCATTCGCCCCACCCGAAGGCATCGCTTCGGCCGAGGCGAACACCAACAGACGCGTCACACAAAGGACGCATATAGCTACGGACCAACCGGTAGGAAAATGCCGTGTTTGCGACGTGGGACATCACTACGCCACTGGATGTGCACAATTCAGGGGCGTAGCTGTCGAGAAACGATGGGAGCTAGCGAAAAAACACAATCTATGTTATCGCTGCCTTCAACATCGACAAGGCAACCACACTTGTAAGAGAAAACAATGTGGCCAAGACGGGTGCAGAGATACGCACCATCGGCTTCTTCACAAGAAGAAGCAACAGCAGGCGGAAGCCAACTAGAAGCCCGATGTTCCTGAATCCAGCAAGGATCCTCAGGAAACGGTGGCCAGTTTCGGGTCACCATCGAGCCAGGCGTACCTAAAGAAAGTTGGAGATATAGATACGTCTGAAAAGATACTCGGCCGTATGTGGAGGCCAGGCGAAGACGCGCTGGGTTTCAACCTCACACTCGCGCGTCTGCCTGAGGGTATCTTGGACAAGAGAGGCACCCACCAAGAGAGGTGCCCACCAAGAGAGGCACCCACCAAGAGAGGTGCCCACCAAGAGAGGTGCCCACCAAGAGAGGCACCCACCAAGAGAGGCGCCCACCAAGAGAGGCGCCCACCAGCTGAGATACACTCAGACAATGGCACCAACATGCACGGCGCCGACAGAGAGCTGCGAGACGCCTTCAAAACAGAGGCAAGTCGTAGAGGCATTGTGTGGCGCTTCATAACGCCATCAGCGCCCACCGAGAGAGGCGCCCACCAAGCGAGAGGCGCTCAAAAAAGTCGCATAGCAGCTACGCAAGACGTAGCTGAAGCAGAGGCTAGATGTTGACCTGGCATTACAACCTGGGTACAACATTTATGCCTACTTAGAGATGTTAGCGTACCGAGATACTATCCTGAAGATAGATACGCTATTAAAGAAATAGATAAGAATAGCTCGCTGCGACCTTTATAAATACAGGTCGACGACAGCGTGCTGCGACTAAGAAGTCGCATAGCAGCTACGCAAGAGGTAGCTGAAGAAGTGATGCGCCCGCCTATATTACATGGCGACCATCACATAACACAGATGTACATAGACTGCACACATCGCCGTCTACAACATAGTGGCACCGAACTCACAATTAAATGAGGTACGGCAGCACTACTGGGTCGCAAAGATGCGACCAACAGCGGAAGCGCCTGGGAGCGCCTAGTTCGTTGTGTTAAAAACACACTATGCAATGTACTTACAGAGAAACACCCCACCGAAGAGGTGTTGTCCACACTGATTTGTGAGGCAGAGTACATTGTAAATAGCCGACCATTGACACACGTGTCGGTAGATGGTGATGATGACGAATCCATCACACCGAATCACCTCTTGCTCGGTGGGTCAGCCAGACTACCTACACCTGGCACGTTCACTGAGCAAGATATAGACAGCAGGAAAATATGGCGACGATCACAGATCCTCGCTGATATGTTCTGGAGTCGCTGGGTCAGAGAGTACCTGCCGGAGCTCCAAAACCGGCGGGAGCCACATAGTAGTGGGCCCAGATTTAAAGTGGGTGACCCTGTCCTGATAGCCGACGGCCAGCTGCCCCGCAATACGTGGCCGCGAGGCCGCATTGTGGCCGTGTATCCAGGAATCGACGGAGAAATCCGGACTGCTGAGGTACGCACACTTGGCGGTACCTTGAAGCGTCCGGTGAAGAAACTCGTCCCACTGCCCCAGTAACCAGAGATGCCGGAGCGGCGACCGTCCTCTCGGTGGGCCTGGCCGGCAGCCGAGAAATGCCGTCCGTCGCTCACCGAAGGAATGCAGCGCCGCGCCGACAACACTTCGAGTCGACACAGCACTGCACGGCGGGAGATATGTTCGCGACGAAGCGTCATCAACCATACTAAATGGTTCATAAAAAGTTAAAGTTTGTATGTGTAGACATGTCTGCTCACCACGGCGCGCCATCTGATACTAAAATGAATTTTAGAGGCCCGTCTATATTTATACTAAAATTTTACCTACATTTTTTGAGATAGTAGTATAATGTTTTTAGTATTTGTCAGTATGTCATAGGGTTCAATAGTTCACCCTTAACAGAGTAAAATCATTAGAAAGCATACTGATAAGAGTTATCATAGTAAAAAACATAAATTTCTGTCATACGATACGTCTGTGCTCGGCGACGGATTAGTTCCGAATGGCCCGTCAGATGGAGCACCACGATATATATAGTTTTGGAGTTTTTTGAAAATATTATAGTAATTAAAATCATGTTTTTAAGGGCTTATCCTATGTACTGGACATGTAATCAGTACATAATGATGAAACTATGTGAAGACCACATAGTTTCTGCTATGTAAATAAGAATATTGACTTGATATCTCAAACACCAAATATATGGTTTCAGGTCATTTTAGGGTATATGGGGGACCTAGACCGAGACAGGAAGCCTATATACACCTCATAGCTAGCGAAGTCTTTTATATAAAGCCCATTTACTTGAGATATCAAGTCAGTATATAATAGAAAAACTGCTGTTTGTCTGGTTTTGGTAATCGCTTTCGGTTTTAGGTGCCCTAAGTACCTAGAAACATATAGGTGTACTGGTAAAAGTACTACCACTGGAAAGCTTGCTAAAAGGGCTTCCAGGCGGTTTCTAGATGGGAAGAATCGCTTGGATAGTCAACGAGATAGGCAGCCGTGAAAAATGTAAACAACGTAAAACGTTGAAATTTGTAGACCCTTCAGGTGGAATAACTCCATGAAGGGAATAGATGTACTCATGGTGTAAGTACTTTCGGATGGCTTGCTGGACTAGCTACCAAGCCATCACTTTGGAGCGAAAATCGCTCAAGTAGTTTAAGTACAATTCCAGAAAATAGGTTTCTGGAAATGTAATTTTTAGTCAGTTTTTGGCATTCCCTGGGACTATACACCCCTGGGAATTCCGAAAATAAGGAATTTTTGGGGACCTCCCGATGGCCCGTTAAATGCACCATCGTGTCGTCCCAATCTTATTAGTGTTATTATACCTAGTTTCTCTGGTAGCTGGGCGCAAAGAAAGTGACCAGCTGCCAAATTTGTACATAGCGAGGCACCTTATGTGCATATGACCTAGATAGACTTACATAAGCACTGGAAATGTAAAGTGTGGTCTATTGGCTACCAGAATCCCCATAATAAGCGGTGATTGTCTGGTAAGCCTAAGTAGGAGGTCCTAAAGTCGGTGAAATGACTTAGGAATTTATAGATTCATTACATAGGGGATGATATCCCATAGAAGATTCCCGAAAATAAGCTTTTTCTAGACGTCAACAGACAGCCTGCTATTGGCACCAGCAGGTCAACCCAACCTATAGATATCCTTAGGCTAGGTTAAAAGCTATTAAGGTTTTAACTGGGAAATAAAGGGAATTGTCCTTTAATTTCATGTAAATAGTCTAGGGAAGCTATCAATACCTGGAAATTAGGTATATTGATTAGATACATAGATAGGGGGCGTTACTGTGTTACAGTACGAAGAAATCCAGCTATTGATAGCACCATGGAAGGGGTGCGGTAACCCTATTTACCAAATATGTATAAGGGTTTTTTACATAATTAAAAATTATTTTCGGCGAGAATTTGCGGGGCTCTCAATAATGGCACGATGCGAGGGTATAAAGAACCCCCGGGCCCAAATAGAATTTGTAGTCATCCAAAGCTAGTCGCTTGTACTTGTCTTAGTAAATAAGAAGTAATTCTTATATAGAATCACGTCTCAGAAATTGTTGAGAGCCCTAGAATCGTGCCGTGTACTGAATAACTTAGTGTTTCATTTAATTCATCAACTTCAACCCTTATGAAGACATCCCTTTTCGATCCTGTCGAGCTGAACCTCGGAACCTGGACACCAGGAGTGCTGATCCAGAAGAAGGCAACCCGGAGTCTGGAAATGACTCAAGTACAGCCAACACATCGTTGAATCGTTGGAGTCGATTTGCAACCCTTCGTCACTGCTGCAGCCAGGCATCCAAGAACCTTTATTTTCGTTGATGTGGATGGGGCGTTCAGCGGCAATGGCCAGAAGGTTTACGCCCTTCTTTTCTCGGGGCCAATGAACACGCTACGTCCTGCACAATAACAATACATATATGAAAACATTTCTGCTCACGTGCGAAGTCTAGATGTCCGTTTGTTGACTTAACTTTACGGCCACAATAACATCGCCCTAAGATATATTTATGATGATGTTTACATTTGTCGTTTATTTAAATATGTTCACTTTTTATACATCAGTAAGGTCCTTTATGCATTGTTTGAGAGACGAAAGACGCTCAATATTTTTTCTTGTATCAAAGAGGAATCGTAGCTTCAAGCTACGATTCCTTTAGGAATTGTAAGTGCTGTTTACTTATTCATGGATATTTTCACGCCCTAAAAGATTGTTGATGAATTAAAACTCACTTAGTAGTGAGTAGTCTCTGTATAGTTTCGTGGATTAAAAGTCGCCCTGTATAATTTTATATTCTTAACAAATATTAACATTTCTAACATAATTAACACATTTCAAGACGATAATTCTGCTAATATATTACACAATACACGTGGCAAAATACCCACAAAGTATGTACAACTCATTATGTTAATAGGTATTTTTTTTAATTTAGCACCCAGGATATATAGAAAGATTGCTAATTATTATGTTTTCGCACAGTGTCTTACCTTTGCTAATAATTTTGGGTTCAAATTCAGTCATACATAACATTTAATTTGGGTACGTTATAATCAACAATACTACTCAAAAATTCTGTTGTATGTAATTTTGTTATTCTGTCAACTACTAACAACTATACTTTGTATAATTTTAATTTGGTCTTGCAAATAATATATGTATTTTGTAACGTTTTGCTACATGATTGTGATGCGATAAAAATTATCTCAGACCTCCGTCATTAATGAACCGATTTGGTTTTTTAAAATTCTATTCTACGATCAAATTACTTTTTTTAAGTTTCAGTTTTTTTTTTTTTTTTTTTTTTTTAAACCATTGTAATTCTTGTGACAAATTAGTACATTACTGCAGAATCCACTAAGTAAGCCTTCCTGGCTAAGTATGAGTTAACCGGACCGAACCGCAGGTGAGGTCTGGTTATATACGAGGCCAGGATGGCTTTTTACTGGTTGAGGCTTGTATAATGCTTTTCTCAAAAATGAAAGAAAGTTTAACAACAAATTCGTTTAATTAACATTGAAGGTTACATTCATATTAGGGCAATTACTGATAGATATTGTGATTGATTTAGCGGGGGCATTTATATTTGTTTGTTGTACGTCTTGATTAACGGACTCAAAAATATATCTAACTCATAAAATTTCATACCAAAAAGAGAGATAGATATATATTTGGAGCCTCCCTCCTATAACCATGTTATAATGGCTAAACTCTAATCTGTATCTGGCTGGTAATATGTTTATTTTTCTAAGCAGATCTGAAGGGGATAACCTACTGTCTAGAGATGGGTGCTTTCGGTTTTTTGCACAAACGGTTATGTAACCGATATACAGTTTTCATATCGATATCGAAAACGGTTTTCAGATATCGATATCATTTAGTACAGTTTACATAAGTTAAAATGTTATATAGATGAGCAATATAACAACGACCGCGAAATAATACTTAGAAAGAGAGGAAGCGCATATGGTTCCTACCGTTTGTGAAGTTTGCGTTTTGTTCGTAGTTCGTACGTTTCCGCATTGTTACGGTTTTAAGTTTTGACATATTTGGTCTCGCACGCTAGTAAGGTTTTTATTAGATACAGTTTTTGTAATATCGGTTATTTTGATATAGATATCGATATGATATGATATCTAACATATATTCGATATAAGTTACGTTTTGATTGGACCAATCCCTACTACTGTCCAGTAAGTAAATTACATACTTACTTACTGGACACTAGGATATTCCAAATTTAAAATCTCGCTTCTTACTGGACAGTTGTGAATAAGTCTCCGGTAGAGTTCACTTTCTGGATACTTTTTAGATATGTTATGACAACATTACATACCATTTTTGAGAAAAAATCTTTTACACCAATCATAGAAATCTCAATTTCACAATCACAATAACATAGATACATAAGATTTACCCAAATTACAGTACTGTGAGGACTCCACGCCTATTTAGCAACTCCTTGCCTATTATAAAACTGGCAACAGATAACTATTTAGTTTTGGAAGGTAATTGAAATCGGAACGTTAGAAAATTACTAAAGATCTTTTTTGTTTAGGTTTGCCTTAAGGCAGGCACGTTGTTGTTTTAATATACCATTTCAAAGTGATTTCTGCATATTATTCAGTGCTGTTTGAGCTACCCCCTCACAGTACCATTAATGTCTACTTTAGTAGGTCATCATCATCATTTCAGCCGAAAGACGTCCACTGCTGGACATTGGCCTCCCGCAGGCGTCGCCACATTGACCGATCCCGTGCGTCCCGCATCAGCGCCTTCCCGCAACCTTAACCAGGTCATCGGTCCACCTAGTGGGAGGCCTTCCCACGTATCGTCTTCCGGTCCGCGGTCGCCTTTCCAGAACTTTTCGGCCCCGTCTGCCATCCGTTCTGCGAGCAATGTGCCCTGCCTACTGCTACTTAAGTTTGGCAATTCTTCGGGCTATGTCGGTAACTCTGGTTCTCTTGCGGATCTCCACATTTCTGATTCGATCACGCAAGGAAACTCCAAGCATAGCCCTCTCCATTGCCACTCTTTAGTAGGTAGGGTCCCACATTTTTTGCACATCATGATTTACAATAATTAAAATAAATATGCCACCATAATCGTATTATTTACACAATCATGTCATATTATGTACCTACCTATATGTACCTACTGAGTACGTATGTAAGTAAATAAAGTTACATTCATAAAGTTGAAGTGTATTACTTAGATGATGTCGGTTTCATTGAGCAATTACATAAGTACTCTGTTCTGTTGACTTTAGAATATTTGCATAGATTAGTATAATTCTGTGAAAACGGAACCATAGCTGTACAGCTATTTAGGTATGTAATCTAATACGATATTACGGCATTCATCATAAATAAAGCGACTAGGTTTAATAATGATATATAATTATTTTTCAACACACTTGCTCACGAAGTGGTTCTAATTTCACCGCAATTAGGTACATAATGACACCTATAATCAAACTGTGACTTTTTCATTGATATTATTCATAAGTGAGTTATAGGGTTTTATTTTTTATTTTATTGGTTGAGTTGCATTGTTCTTAAAAAAGTTTTGATACAAAAAAGGTCGTGCTCAATAGTACAAATAAATTAATGTACCGACCTATTGCTTCCTCATTTCATGCAACTTCGTATTTAAATAGATAATTTCAACTTGTACGTGTTTAATAATAAAACTTTCACTGAAATATAACTTTTGTTTTCTCTGTCATAAAGAAAACTTGAAATTCCCCATTTTGTACGTGGCTAAAACGCTATCCGCGAAAAGCCAAAAAAAGGAAACCTCATTCTATTAGTCTATGGCCGACCGCCATTGTTAGATGCGCGCGCATAGGAAAACTGATATATATTTTTTCGCCATTTCGAAAAAAAATTCACAACTCGTTTTCACTGTTGAAAATGTTTTTTTAGTATTATTTTCTTCACAAGTGTGTTGAAAAACGTCGTATGAAACACTTATGTATTGATGATTACCGTCCTCGGCTCTCTTAAGACCCTCACCTGAAGGCTCGGGTCTCAATGGCGCCTCAGCGATAATCACCAACATTACACACTTGAACCATAATGTACTATTACATCAAGGAAAAAGCATATTCATCGTAAACAATACGTTGTATAACCTAATCGAAAGAGAGAAATAAAAATTTACTAATTTCAACAGAAAGACGTCCACTGCTGGACATAGGCCACCCCCAAAGCGTCGTTGCGGCAACCGTTTCTGAACTTGTCGCACTCTGCAGAGTTCCGCGGCTCCCATCAGTTCATCGCTTCACATTATGGGGGGCCTTTCAACGCTTCGTCATACTGGATACGCGATTGCCACTCTAGATTGGCCATCCGTTCTGCAAGCATGTTTAGCCCTGCCCAATGCATAACTACCACAACATTTTGGAAATGCCTGGCCCGGTTTGTTTACCATGGTTCTGTTTATTTCCGATACGCTCTCGCAACGAACTCGTGAACTCGTAATTAATTACGAGTTTTCAATGGAAAAATCACAACTAGTAACTATTTCATTGCTATTTTCTCAGAGTTATCTAGAAACTTGTACAGTACAAAGAAAACTGTATAAACATAATGACAGAATCATCTTTAGATAATTTCACGAGAAAAGTCACCCACGTAATCATTCAGACCAGTCATCAGGATTTCCCCTCTGTTAATTTGCCTGACTCAATTAAAGGTAGGTAATTCGACTTAAATACCAGTTTAAAAAAATGATTCAATCTTTTAATTAGATACAGTTTAGTTTAGTTTAAAAAAAAAATGATTTTAATGTACCTAAACTTTTTTAAGGTTCCATACCTCAAAAGGAAAAACAGAACCCTTATAGGATCAGTTTGTTGTCCGCCTGTCTGTCAAAACCCTTTATCTTGGGATCGCGTGGACGTATCGAGTTGTAATTAATATTATGTACTCATATTTGCCCCTTGCAGCTGTAAAAAAATCAAACTTCTAGATAAACACAATCAAGAGATACAGCCGTTAATGACGCATTTACACTCGCAAGGGATTCAAAGTCTACAGGGTACTTCCCGTTGACCTTGATTAATGAAATTTGGCAAGAAGAAATGTCTTATAGCACAACTAAGGACAAATCTGTAAACCGTAAATTGAATCTACATAAAAAAAAGATTATTAACTTATTTGCAGTTGGTAAACTGACTGCGACTTTGTCGATGTATGGAGACTATAGTTTTCCAAAACAGCAAAGTTAATTTTGTGCAATGGCAAGCAATGTTCGGTGCCCTCATAGATTATGAACTTCAGTAATGTTATTTAATTATTTTGGTGAATATAGCTGTTTGTACGGAACCCTCAGTGCTCAAGTCCGACTCGCACTTGGCAAGTTTTTAGGGTTCCGTAGCCAAATGGAAAAAAAGGGAACCTTATACATCCGTCATGTCTGTCTATCTGTCTGTCCGTCCGTATGTCACAGCCACTTTTTCCGAAACTATAAGAACTATGCTGTTGAAACTTGGTAAGTAGATTAACCTTAGTAGTAGTATTCTATGAACCGCATTAAAATTTTCACACAAAAAGAGAAAAAAAACAATAAATTTTGGGGGTCCCCATACTTAGAACTGAAACTCAATTTTTTTTTCATTATTCCCATACGTGTGGGTATGTCATATCGATAGGTTTTCAAAAATCTATATCATTTTTGAAAACCTAAGGTTTCTAATATATTTTTTTCTAAACTGAATAGTTGGCGCGAGAGACACTTCCAAAGTGGTAAAATGTGGCCCCCCCCCCCTGTAACTTCTAAAATAAGTGAATTATAAAACAAAAAAAATATATGATGTACATTACCATGTATACTTCCACCGAAAATTGGTTTGAACGACATCTAGTAAGTAGTTTTTTTTTTAATACGTCATAAATCGTAAACCGAAATTTACCAAGTACGGAAGCCTTCGTGCGCGAGTCCGACTCGCACTTGGCCGTATTTATTTTATTAATAGGCTCGCGTTTGACCACTTTCTTAAAAATACTATCGCTGTCTTATAAATTGAATCATCGTGATTTCGTCCTGTTGGTCCTTTTTTTCGTCCGGATACACTACCATTTTACTTGGAGAATATTGGCACTATATCCATGAAAAATCGTCCCGTCTTCGGAACTTTTTGCAGTGCGTGGCTCATCACGCAATTAGTCCGTTTTATTTATAAATTTGATTAAATAATAAACAAATTTTATAAGGCTTGAATCAATAGTTTTTTGTGTTGTGAAGGTCAAGATTTTGTTACGGGTAGGTGTGGGTGCCTATAGTTCGACGTAAATGGGTTTGTTTTGTTTTGTTTTTTTGTGAGAAACGGAAAATACGCATTTGCGTATGCCTATTATATGCCTCTATATTTAGACTTAGGAAATATACCATAAATACTTTGTTTATTTTGGTACTGATATCATCAATAGCTGACGAGTTGTTTTTTATTCTATCATCTTAGTGGAAATACCAATAAATTCGCATAATTGAGATGCAATATTATATAGGTAAGCTTGCTCCAAGTTTATTGCTAACTAGCAATCCAGTAAGCTAATCCTGGTTTGCTTACTTGTCAAATAAAACTATTAGATATAATATGGTACTTAATTCCATATTTAAACTAAAATACACGTTTAATTAATGAACTTAGAGAGAGAATGCCTGCCAGTATAATGGTAGCAACTAGTAGCGCATCATTCTTGTGCTACTATTTTCCTTGTAGGCGCTTATTCCTACATCACTCATTGTTTCGTCATTTATCATCACTTGTTAATTAACAAAATCCACACTATTCCAAATGGTTACTAGCTGGTGGAATTGCAAAGTTTAGTACGACTTCTCTGCATACTCTGTCGGGGAATATATGGCGTGATCATGATGATGAGCACTTGAGTTTTGATTCATTGCAATAATTCAGAGAGTGAATGTTCTCTGTTTACTAAGGGATAAATTAAAAAAGATCACAAAAGATCCCAATGGGTCGAAGTGTCCGAGGTATTTCTCGGCCCCTCCATAAGATAAGATAAGGGATAAATTCCATTCATCATCATCATATCAGCCGAAAGACGTCCACTGCTCGACATAGGCGTACACAAGCGTCGCCACATTGACCGGAAAATAAAAATTCCATTAAATCCATTTAATTTTATGGGATCAAGATGTCTTGTGTATGTGAGTTTAAATGTTTGTAAACACACTTACGATACAGGAAGAAATTCCTAGTGTGGGGAAAGGATGCAAAAAAACTAAATATGTGTGAAAAAATAAAGTTTTTCTTAAGAATTCATGCTCGCTTATCTCGACAGCAGATTTTTTTTCAATAATTTCAGAATTGGACTTATAAAATATTGGCCATATTCTTTCAACCCCAGAAACATTTACAAGTATTAAATAAAATTAAATATGACCCTGTGCAATATACACTAGCTTCTGCCAGCGGTTTTGCCCGCGTGAAAAGTGTTTTTATCCCAAAGAACATTATACCGTGATGAAAAGTAGCCTTTGGAGTTAGGTGGAACAGGGTGTCCTACAAACCTCCATAGAAAAGGGAGGATCCTCCGACCAGACGGGTGTTGTGTCTGGGGTCCGGGCAACTGCCCAACGGTTATTGTCGGACTGTTGTATATGTTCAAATCGCGCCGAAAACTTTGCTTGCGCGATGCAGGAATTTGTGTGACATAATGTCATTAGTACGTAAGTGGCGGCGTTAGTGCCGCTACAAGCTTATGTACTATTCCAGACTATAATTTATCTATGTGCCAAAATTCATCCAGATCCGTTCAGCCGTTCTTGCGTGATTGAGTTACAAACATATAACTATCCAAACTTTCGCATGTATAATATTAGTAAGATAGGTTCTTAATTACCTCAAATATCTTGAGAACAGCCTCCTCGGAGCTCCGGTGTCATTGTCAGATATCCTGTGGGCCGTCAGAGCACCGCTGAGTAGTAGGAAGCAGTCGGTGAACATCCAGCCAGCTCGGCACCACGACCAGAGAGGGGAACTGGCTAACTGAAAATAGAAGAAGAAGAAATTAAGTAGAAGGTTGATATAACAAAGAATTTATTTCTTATATAAAGGCTAGCAGTTGGCATGTTGCAAGTGTCAATCAAAAAGTATTTATTTGAGCTCAAGGAATGCAAGCTGCATAAGGATAGTATGGAGCTAAAATAAATACTTTTATTATAAACTAGCACTTTGCCCGTGACTTCGTTCGCGTGATCCGTATTTTATCCTACAGATGACTTTTTAGTTTCGCCCTCTTAAAGGTTGAATTTCCAAAAATACCTACTTAGTGCTCCCCTACATCATAAAAAGAAGCCCTGTGTTGCCGGATTAAGGAACTTAGTCCCGTTTAATCCGGACCTGTCGCAAAATCCGTTCTTAGCTCACATCTACTTTCATGCCAAATTTCAAGTTTGTAGCACAAAAAATGAAGGACTTTCATACAAACTTGCGAAAGCCCTTAAACCTCCTCAATCCGGCACTGTCAAAAAATCCGTTTTTAGCAGACGTCTACTAACTATAAACTGCCTCCCTGCCAAATTTTAAATTTGTAGCTCAAGAAATGAAGGACTTTCATACAAACTTGCGAGAGCCCTTAGACTCCCTAAATCCGGCCCTGACGCAAAATCCGTTCTTAGCGGACGTCTACTAACTATAAACTACCTTCCTGCCAAATTTCATCTTTATACGTCAAGCGGTTTTCGATATTTCGTGATAGGTGAATGAGTGACCTTTCGCTTTTATACCTATCTCAAATGCCAATACATAGGCAAATTCCCTGTCAAAATCTGTATTTCCTGATAGCTACAACCTCGGAGTTTTGTCAAGAGTGAATAGAGAATAGGCAAGCATGTTTCATCGTCGACCACCCTTACCATCAGGTGAGATAGTGGTCAAGCGCAAGCCTATCCATAATTTAAAAAAACCCGTCATACTTCCGCCCTATTGCCTCGATTTCTTAGAAATCTGTAACGGCACGACCGAATAAGTTTATTTTTATATAATTTATGATAGCAAGCGATAGATTGAGAGAGCAGAGTCATAGTTCTTATTACTATAACCACAAGTTATCTTTATTTATAAAGAATTGCGAATTTGTCGGCAATGATAGCAAGCGACAGATTGAGAGAGCATCAAAGTCAAAGTCAAAGATTTATTTGCAGATAAATATAGTTACAAAAGTTCGTACAATGGTAGTAGCATAACATATTTAATCATAGCATAATGCAATGCAAAGTTTTGGTTAGTATACAATTAGGTCATTTAAATTTAAATTAATGGAATTCTCTTATAGTATATAATGAATCACTCTCTCACAGAGAGGAGACCTATGTCCCAGCAATGAGAACATTAAAATGCTGATGATGATGATAGAAGGAATCATATCATAGTTCGTATATCACTATAACCACAAGTAATCTTTATTGAACAAAAATTTCGAATTTGTCTCGATTGTCTCATAATTTAGACACACAGACACATACATTTGCTAAAGTATCTGCCTATTAATGTAAATGAGACATTACACGAGAGTTCTTAATCTTCCTAATCCATATGTCTTGAATTACAGCTGTTATGCTCAAGGTTAGTACGTAAATTAGCTGAATAATGTTAAGCACGTTTTGTATTAAATTAATCAGTACATACTTGAGATTATGTTTATTCACTGTTTAAGAATTTGGGTTTGTTATGACTAAAAGAGAAACAAAGAATGAATCAGTAGAAGTGAAATAAGATCAAGGACAACGCATTTCTGTAGATATGTGCTGTCAGAGTTATCAAACTGAATGCAACAACCGAATTTCAGCCTCAATCATACCCGTATTTTTTTTAAAACGACCGTATTCCAATTTCAAAAAGTGCCTCTATTAAACTTTATCTATTTTTTTTAAAGTTTTTTGTTATTTTTTAGTGGCGTGAGTCAAGTTTGCGACCAGATTTTGCACTTTAATTAAGAGATTTGGTTTTTACAGGCATTCTGAAACCTGACACCAACTCCCAATCCATTCATCAAGCTTACGAATTATACTAATGAGTTAATCTTTTAATTAGTACCACTGCTCATTTCGTAACCGGCTTGCCCGTATTTACCATGTGATTCAGTTCGACACCGGACGGACACACTGGCAAAACGTGGCACCCAGCCAATGATAACATGCTTACGGCTGTTGTTACGCGAAAATAACCCCTCTGCCTTACTAATAAGAATTACGAAACAGACATAGTGCTGTGAAAATCTCGAGTCGAAGATCGATATGTTGATTTTGTTCGCTTGCTGATGGATTTAATAATAAACAATTTGATTTGTTAAAGTCAGGTTTTTTTAGTGTTTAAAGCTGTTTATTGAGATTAGGATTTCATAAATATACCTACGTAATGGGGATGAATCAATATACTCAGGTACAGTCAGTTTTTTGTTGAATCATTCTTATTTATTTGGGAATATATATTTAACACATATGTAGGTTTTTAATATGCAAACCGGCTGTACAGAGGTGAACAAAGAATGTTTATGAAACGAACAGACAAGAATACGTATTTTTCACGAAAAACAAACACCAATATAGTACAAAAATTACTATCTTTTTATAGTTGAGCGTAATTGTTGTATACTGACATACACCCTTCCATACTGCTGTGTACTTTTATCAACTCAACCATGACGACTATTAATTTTATAAACCCATCCTTGCTTGAAACAGGCATGATATACATTGATATTTTTATATTAGCGTATACTGTCCCACAGCTAGGCAAGACCTTCCCCCACATTCTTCCAAATTTTCTTTTCCTGAGCCACCTCGAACCATCGATATCATGTGACACATTTTTATCGACACTTACCATCCCTACAGCAATTTATTTTGCAGCATGCTTTTTACGCAGTTGCTCCGAATAAGATTCCACGGCTAAGGTTAAGCACCTTGGCGGCCATTGAAGACAATAACGTAATGTTAGTCAATAGGTACTAGGTATGTGTCAATTGTACGATGTTTTACACGATAATTTGGAAAAAGGGTGATTGCTTTTGAATACCAGTCAAATGGCTTTCGTTGGTAAATTGTTTGTTTCACATAATCATCTCACTAATATTATAAAGGCGAAAATTTGTGAGTGTGTGTGTGTGTGTTTGTCTGTGTTTATAATTTTTTCACGCCCAAACTTTTGGACGGATCTGGATTAAATTTGGCACAGAGATAGATTAAAGTCAGAAATAAAATATAGGATACTTTTTATCCCGGGCATATTTTCCCTCGGGATACTTATCGACATTCATGCGGGCGAAGCCGCTGGCAGAAGCTAGTCTTACTAATATTATAAATGGAAAGGATAGATGGTGTATGTTTGTTACTCCATCACGCTAAAACGGCTGATGAGATCTGAATGAAAATTGGCATAAAGATAGATTATAATCCGGAATAGCAGATAGGCTACATTTTCATCCCGTTATACCGGGGTAAGAAAACACTATTCACGCAGGCGAAGTCACCAGCAAAAGCTAGTTTAACTATAAGAGACTCGTAATGCTACTGCTGAGGTCATGACTTGGACTATTAATTATTCTGTGGTCATGGGTTTGATTCCACCGGGTAAACTACTGTGCTGTGCTGTTACTGTTGTGTGTGTTTCAACCTGGAGTTTCTCATTATCAACTCGGAGCCTGAATTTGAGACTGGAGGTGAGCCCTTTGACCGGTTGAAGGCAACAGGTGCGCCACTACATGGATCTGTATCATAGCTGACATGTGCCTCTGCTTAAGTCTTTGTGAAATACATGTTGTGATATTATAAATGTTTGAAAAGCTCCTCTAGTTAGAACTGTGGGTTAAAAAAATTCAAAAACCAGACTGCTTAGGAAGTGAACTAAAAAGACTTAAACAAGAAGTAAATCATGCTGTGCAGTCGGAGGATACATATTCGCGAACTGACTGACCAAAACCAGATTTATCCTCCAACTGCACAGCATAATTTTATTCTTGTTTAAGTCTTTATAATTCGCTTCCTAAGTTTTTTAATTTATAATTAAATTAACTTTTTTTTATTTTTAACTTTTTAGTTAGCATTTTTTTTTCGAATTACGTACGTTTCATTACTACCAACATATCACAACTACGTTTAGTGAAACAGCATTTTAGTTATCATTAGCTATATTCGACTCATAGTTTCACAAACTAATAATTGTAAAAGAAATAAAGCTAATATTAGCGCAAGGAAGAATTGGCTCTGTTGCGTCAAATAGACAGTATGTCTAAGCAAAACTGGAACAGTGTTCGTATGATTTTTAGGGTTCCGTACCCAAAGGGTAAAAACGAGACCCTATTACTGAGACTCCGCGATCCGTCTGTCTGTCTGTCTATCCGTCTGTCACCAGGCTGTATTTCATGAACCGTGATAGCTAGACAGTTAAAATTTTCACAGATGATATATTTCTGTTGCCGCTATAACAGCAAATACTAAAAACAGAATACAGAATAAAATAAATATTTAAGTGGGGCTCCCATACAACAAACGTAATTTTTGCCCGTTTTTTGCGATAATGGTACGGAACCCTTCGTGCGCGAGTCCGACTCGCACTTGGCTGGTTTTTTATCTAAAATTTTACTCTACCCTAGGCATGTCTCCTGTATCGCTAAATAAACAAATGATCTGCAAACCGTTACCCCATTTCATAACACCCATTGGAATGAAAACGATTTTTCCAAGACCCTTTATGAAATTCGCAAACATAGCAATACACAAAACCCTTTTCTACAAACCTCAGTAATCTTCAACCGATTAGTGTACGGCATAACAGCGACAGGCAGGAACTTGTGGGCAATCAGAAGAGCAATGGTGGCGATGCCTCTGACTCCATGGATGCAGGATATCTCGTCGTCAGTGCCCGGAGCGGTCAGCTTGGCGATCGTGTAGTAGAGGGAGAAGCAGCTTAAGAAACCTTCTGTGGAGGAATGAGAAAGGAAATGCTATATAATATCATAACATACTGAAAACATCAAAGATGTTCGAGGAGAATGATTCTTGGAACTCAATTCTGAAGTTATAGCGACCTCAAAAGATTGGATTGTTGCCGTAAGTCCTATTTCTGATAACTGTTTTGAATACAATGTAATCTACTTAAAAGTAAATGTTCAGTACCATCCAAAATCTCTTAACAATGAGGACTTCACATTTCAAATTAAAGTTGCTTATAACAAAATAAGCATATTAAATCTTTTCGGAAGTTCCAAAATAAAACATAATCCTTAACGTATAACTGAGGTACTAATTTTCAATACCACGTGATAAATCTCAAAAGTGTCTGGACTTATTAACCTTGATACATTACTGTTCAGAAAGCCACATAAAGATTTTATGACTTAAACAGATGTGCTGCATAAATCTTTCCAGAGACTTTTGTAATATTCAGGTCATCTTATTTTGAATAGCACCCTTTAATCAGTTTATTTGTGCCGATTGCGATTCCTACTCAACATTCATAATATACATTTTCTCCATAATAACATAAGTGACAAGGATAGCCTGGTTACGGAAACCGAATATGTGAGTGTTGTGGAGCAACTTAGGAAAGGCCTATGCCCCAAGGAAACTATGACAGGCCGAGTTGATTGATTTATAATTCGGATAAAACAGTGTTTCACTGGTTTTACCTGATTTCTTGCTACCTCTTGCTTCTTTTTCTTTAGCCTCTTCTTTCCCTTCCGTCTTTTCATCAGCGTCTTCGCCCTGATCTTCTGGTCTTCCAGCAAAAAAGTCCTGAAGCGTCGCCACAAGTACCAACAAAAGGATGACACCATAGAACGATCTGAAAAATATATAATTGTGGTTTTAATGACTGGGGTACAATTCTTTGAGAAAAGTTTTGGTTGTTCAGTTTAGCAGCTACTATTACATGCAAAACTGAACAACCAAAACCTTTCTGAAGGAAAAAAAACATCAACAAACATTGATCTGAAGGCGGTATTATAAGATTATGAGATCTTGACCCGTTATTTTCTTAAATTCACACGAGGACAAATTTTTATTTAAAAGAATCTAATTTTGAACCCATTAACAAGCTCGTGGGAGACTGCTTATTAAAAATAATTCATCTTGTAGTCTAGGGAACTCGCACTAGCTATCCCAATGAAAAGCTAAATAACTGCATTTATTTTTTCTCCTATAAATGCTAGATTCATAGTACTTCTTCTTAGTTGTTACGCTCTTGACAGTCGTGGTCGTCATGAAGTATTGGTAGTATATGCGGCAGATATAATGCGTCTCACAATGTCTCGCCACCTTTACCGATTAGAAGTCATCCGGGTACATTCGTGCAATATCAAAAGCAAAATTCAGTTGAAAAATAAACCCAAACTTACAGTGTCAAGAGAGTAGGCACTTCAGTCCAGTCTTCCCACCAATCGCCTTCCTCAACATGACAGTCTTCTTCATCCACCTTGACTCGTACAACCACCCCACTGGTATGCTGGTAGTGTTTGATGGCATCCTTGATGACCACCTCGACATCTACAGGGTTGCACGCAGCTGGCACGCAGACTCCCCAACTCAACGTTGAAAAACGCGGCACAAAGTGACCTGGCTAAACAAAGCATGGGAACGCTTAGTGTTTATAGTTCTGCAAAAGGTTTATGACATAATATCACGCCCGTATTCCTCGAATAGTTAGGCAGAGGGTCAGCTCTAGTACACACAAATTTCACTAATTATGTTTAAGTCGCATTTAATAGGGGAACTAGTGGAAGGAACGAGAGCACGCTGTAGGTCGCCCATGCGATGGACCGACCAGATTAAGTCTGCATTGGGCGGCGAATTGCATAAGTGCACACGAATATGTGCCGATAGAGATGGATGGCGTAGCAAATTATGGCAGCCCGAAGTCTCCTTACAACATGGTGACCACGACCGCTAAGCCAAAAGTATACCGACGAAGAAGAAGAATAGGGGGTGACACTATTGCCATAAACCGGGTGCAAATCCAGTGTTCGGACAGCTATTGAGACATAGATGGAGAAACCCAATACTTCATCCGACCTGGGAGTCGAACCTAGGACCTAACAGCAGCAGCGCTTGTGATTACTAGACCCATAAGGCGAACCTTTATAACAAGATTTTTTTTTGGCGAGATCACCAATAATATGATTTTCAAGAGTAATAAATTTAATAATACGAATGTATCATACTCTATTAATAAAGCCACTATAATGAAAGTATATTAAATCTATCATGATCTCTATATAGAACGCTGCTGTTGTCAGTGGATTAAAATAGCCATTTATTCACTCGTAAATTGTAAGGCAGCGAAAGAATATTTATAAGGATATTTCCCCGTATTTGAAGGCTTCTGGTTCCAACAATGAAACGTAAGGGAATTTCTAAAGAGTCGGAATGAATGGAACGGAACATCATAATAACATTTATTATCATAAGAACCATCATTACTGATAATGAAACTAATTCGTTTAATTTTGTTATTACACCAAATAACGTCTCAAATAATCTTTATATCAAATTTTCAAAGCAACAGATTTTTATAATGAGTAATTCAATAAAGACTTCAATTTATATCGGATTCATCAATCTACCCAGCTTATACTTAGCTTAAATGAATCTTTAGACATAATATTTCAATCTTACAGTAACCATTCAATGTAATCTTGTATACTTTGATGAAATGCGTAATGATTTTATAGATGAAAATGTATAGACACCGAGGACGTAGGCACTGCAGTTTTACAAGATAAGGACATTGGTCCTTATCTATATATATCTATAGCATTGAATTTCTGTCTGCATCAAAAAATATCCTCACGAATACTTTCGTCACATTTGATAAGCAGACAGTCAGTGGAGTGGTCACTCATTGTCTAGCATGGTTGGCACCCAATGCAAGTACGATGCGTTGTACTTTGACAGACAAATGATGCAAATGTCGCCAACCGCATGCTCGTTCTTATATAAAACATCGAGTTTCGAGCTCCTTATCTAATTTGAACTAGACAGTCTCAATAGCATGTCTGGCTTTTAGTTGAGGGG